>CM076672.1:240062743-240475243 GCA_038501925.1 Xenopus petersii | reverse complement strand
CTGGTCTTCCAACCTTCATCTCCTACTCACAATTCCTTACTCGTTAACTTACACCTTATCAGTTATCATTTAGTTATCATTTTCTTAGTCCTGGGTGCTCCCCTCACATTTCTCCCTCCCCTATATTCCCATGCAGCCCTCCACTGCCATTACCATGATAACTGCCACCTGTCTTTAGAACTTCTTACCATTTGGTCCCACTAAATGCCCTTCCCACTACTAGATCAGTTGTGTTCACTTACCTGCAGTCAGGTTTACAACAGATGCAGTGCCTGCAGTGATGGCATCAACCTGAGAGTGTATCTCATGTTTGGAATTATCCATTTTGTTTTTCCGCCAAGCTTTGGATGCCTACATATAACAGAGGGAAAAGTTAGTGGGTGAGCACAAACAGAACAGATAATTGAGAATATCAGAACTGACAGTAACCCAGATAGCAATGACAAGAAACCAAGGGCAATAGTGATACAATGTGGGTGCTAGGACAGACATACAGAAATAAGTATAATCCCACCAGCACATGACTGGACTAATGGAACAGATGCACTAGTACAATCAGGCACAGAAAGAGAACAGAAATTATTACTAGATCTTACATCTAAAAGGCAGAACATATACCACAATGATGATTGCCAAAGACTACAGCAGCCCATATCTGGGCTCAGAGGAGAGGAACGGTGGCCACAGATGTTATTGTATGAAACCAATGGTCGTAGGAAAGATTGTTATATCTACGGCCACCTTAAAGGACAAGGAAAGGCAAAAAAATAAAATCCCATTTTTACATTCTTTAATGAAAAATAAACCTATCTCCAATATACTTTAATTAAAAAATGTGTACAATTTTTATAAGAAAGCTGACTGTATGCAGTGAAATTCTCCCTTCATTTACTGCTGTGGATAGGAATTGTCAGACGGTCCCTAACTGCTCTGCAGGGAAACGATCATACTTATGAACAGCAGGGGGAGCTCCCGCCTTACTTCCCAGCCATGCAGAACTCAAGCAGCTTTGTATATGATGATCCCTAAGCAGCCCAGACCACACTGAGCATGTGCACAGTCTTAGTCTTGCAAAGATGTATAACAAAGTTACAAGATGGTGACCCCCTGTGGCCAACTTTGAAAGCATAAATTATTTGTTTGTTTAGGCTTGTGGTGCAGTAAGTTCATGTTTATATTTAGTATACAAAATAAAGCATTTCTAGCCTTATTCTATTTTACACTTTCCTTGTCCTTTAATAGAAACCAGTAATGAAGGGTCAGGGAACGTAGACATGCAGGAGAGACATGTAGAAAAGACAAGAACGTGACCCAGAACAGACCATAACATTGTTTGATCAGAGGCAGAAAAAGTCTTTTAGTTTAGAGACTAGACAAGTTGATAGTCTATAAGCTGTAGTGGTTGGATGGTTACCTCTATAAGTGTGTGAGGCAAAGAGTTATGAATTAGAGCCTGAATCCAGCACTAATAGGGTTGTCAGTTTGTTTTGGCGACATGAGGGCAACAGCACACAAGGCATTGGGGCAACTAGAACCTTGACTGGGGAGACTTGCTACATTATTTCACTGGGGCATGTAGTCAGGACCAGCAGTGCAGTGGACAGAGATTTTGCTTTCAACAGCAATCACATTTAGAAACAACTGTAACATTTCTAAACCATTCAATGAAATGGAGAATTACTTGGCAGTGAACTTGCTTTCATTAGCTAGAATACCACAGGCCTCTGCCACCCCTTTACTTCTATAAAACCACTGGTGTGTTTAATTATGATTATTATTAGCCAAGGGAGGTGCCCTTTCTACTCAACTTTTGCTTATGCTCCACAACCACTTAAAGAGATACAGACATCAGAAAATAATCTTTTTTATTATCAATCATGACATTGTCTTTGAATGTTATTTATAATTTTGCCATAAAACTATTTGCCTGATGCTTTTACATTACCTTTCTTACAACCTCGTTCTTTTATGAGGGGGCTGCCATATTTGTGCAGCAGGAGTCCGTTAGCATTAGAAACTCTAACTGACAGGTTAAAAAGGGACAGTCAGGTTGGCAAAACAGTCAGGTTTAGGAACATCAAGTAACAATTACTTACAAATAGGTAACTTTTGTCATAGATTAATATTTTGAAAAGAAAATTTTTAGTGTCAGTATCACTTTAAGACTATTCTCATTGTAGGCTTCTGAAAATCCCATTAACCCTTTAATTGGCACCAACTAGAGATTCTACAGCGCAGACATGAACTTGCCACTTGACAGCTAATTGAAGATTAAGAGTCCAGCATTTAAGGGGTTAATAGAAACCACAGGGGCATCAATACTCACTGCATCATCTCCTAGAGGTGGTAATGAGTCAAAGTCATCGAGTGTGGCCTGGGCAGCATTAATAGCCTGCATGCTGGAGTTGATGGTGCCAGTCAGTGCCTGTTGGGCCGAGGTCTGTGGGGAGAGAAGTGATTGTGAGGGGCAAACACAGCAACTAGATTGTCATCAGGGAGGGAAACCATTCAAAGGATACAGGCAGGTTGAATGGAGGGAAACCATTATAAGAGGTAACATTGACTTACCAGGGGTGGCATGTGGCCCAAGTGCATTTGGCCACTGGTAATGTGTTGCTGTGCCTGTGGCATGGAGCCCACCTGGAAGTTCTCGGGGCCACTGGCTCCTGAGCGCATTATGGCAGGAAGGGCCACAGAGCCGTGCTCCACTTTCCCAACTTGGTTAAACTGTTGTTGAAGAAGAGTGGATCTGCCAAGAAAAGTGTCACAGATGATTTGCTATGAGCACACAAGGCTAATAAGCTGCATATATATATATATATATATATATATATATATATATATATATATATAAACCCTTAGGTTCTCATAGCAAAGGAGAAACTGCAGGGTTGCCCTGAAGCTTCTTACTTTTTAGGGGACACAGAATCCTCCAACATGGTCGACTCCTCATCTCCCTCCAGTCCAAAGTGATCTTTGCTCTTTTTCTACAGAACACAAAACAAAAAGTGGGTTCATCTACAGCGAGGCACTTCCTCTGGCTCTCTATATCATCGGCCTGCCTAGTTAATGCTTTCAATTCCAAAAGAGGATCACTATACCCCCAAGATGAATACTTAAGCAACAGATAGTTAATATCAAATTGAATGACATATTAAAGAATCTTACCAAACTGGAATATATATTTACATAAATATTGCCCTTTTACATCTCTTGCCTTGAGCCACCATTTCGTGACTCTATCTGTGCTGCCTCAGAGATCACCTGACCAGAAATACTACAACACTAACTGTAACAGGAAGAAGTGAGGAAGCAAAAGGCAGAACTCTGTCTGTTAATTGGCTCATGTGACCTTACATGTGGTTTGTATGTGAGCACAGTGAATCTTACGATCTCAGGGGGCGGCCCTTATTTTTTAAAATGGCAATTTTCTATTTATGATTACCCAATGGCACATGCTACTAAAAAAGTATATTATTATGATAATGGTTCATTTACATGAAGCAGGGTTTTACACATGAGCTGTTTTACTCAGTATCTTTTAATAGAGACCAACATTGTTTGGGGGTATAGTTTTCCTTTTGTGTTTGAGAGTTTCAGAGCAATACTGCAGCAGGTATGTTACCTTTTTCAGAATAATATCGATGTAACCAGCAATGAGCTGAGCAATTTGCTCCCCTTCTGTTGTTTGCACAGAGTAATATCCATCCTGATAGTCACCAAAGTCCTATGGAATAAAAAAGACAGTGTGAGAGGGTGTAACACATAATTGAAAACTGCACTGACTAGCCGGGACTCACTGGTCACACACAACTGGCTGTCCAGGAGACTTACTGGTCACACACAACTGGCCAGGAGACTTACTGGTCACACACAACTGGCTGGCCAGGAGACTTACTGGTCACACACAACTGGCTGGCCAGGAGACTTACTGGTCATATACAACTGGCTGGCCAGGAGGCTCACTGGTCACAGACAACTGGCCAGGGGACTTACTGGTCACACACAACTGGCTGGCCAGGAGACTTACTGGTCACACACAACTGGCTGGCCAGGAGACTTACTGGTCATATACAACTGGCTGGCCAGGAGGCTCACTGGTCACAGACAACTGGCCAGGAGACTTACTGGTCACACACAACTGGCCAGGAGACTTACTGGTCATATACAACTGGCTGGCCAGGAGGCTCACTGGTCACAGACAACTGGCCAGGAGACTTACTGGTCACACACAACTGGCTGGCCAGGAGACTTACTGGTCACACACAACTGGCTGGCCAGGAGGCTCACTGGTCACAGACAACTGGCCAGGGGACTTACTGGTCACACTATTTACAAGATGTTCATTTTTCTATAATTGTTTTCTATTTAAAGAGGAGATGATGAGTGTATGAGTAATTAATGGAGAAATACAGGTCAAAAGCATGTAACTGTGAGTATAAAGTACAGATTGGTACCAGAGTAAAGCTCTTGGGGGAGGCCGCCCAGCGCTTGATATTTGTCAGGTTCCACTCCTGAATAACTTCCTTGGTCTTTTCATCCACTCGCATAACACACTCTTTAGTGATCCCCAGGAGGCGCGGAACCAGTTTATTCTTCCCCTTCATTTTCTCCTATGAGGAGAGAAAGTTAGAAGAGTGGAAGTGGAGATTTGATTATTAAAAGAATTGACTGTATAAAGGGGTAACATCCTCCACAGAACTACAGTATCAGCATAGAGAGACTCCGAGAGAATAGGATAAGGGAAGAGACGGCTGAACAATATAAAGAAAGGAGAAGAGACAATGGATCAGCACCAGCAGTGCCTCTCACCTTAACTAAGAAAAAGGAAACTCCGTAAGTTTTCAGGGAGCGAGCGAGTTTCACATAACGAGCCTTTGCTTCTATCTCACTCATATTCCCACACTGTTTGTGAGCCTAAAAGAAAATAATTGTATAATGAATTAATTACAAACAGTGTGTTATGTACTTACTGGATCTCCACAGCACTCTAACCCCCAGTCTGTAGTACTCAGTGTGTATCTAACCCCCAGTCTGTAGTACTCAGTGTGTATCTAACCCCCAGTCTGTAGTCCTCAGTGTGTATCTAACCCCCAGTCTGTAGTCCTCAGTGTGTATCTAACCCCCAGTCTGTAGTCCTCAGTGTGTATCTAACCCCCAGTCTGTAGTCCTCAGTGTGTATCTAACCCTCAGTCTGTAGTACTCAGTGTGGATCTAACCCTCAGTCTGTAGTACTCAGTGTGTATCTAACCCCCAGTCTGTACTACTCAGTGTGTATCTAACCTCCAGTCTGTAGTACTCAGTGAGTATCTAACCCCCAGTCTGTAGTACTCAGTGTGTATCTAACCCCCAGTCTGTAGTACTCAGTGTGTATCTAACCCCCAGTCTGTAGTACTCAGTGAGTATCTAACCCCCAGTCTGTAGCACTCAGTGAATATCTAACTCCCAGTCTGTAGCACTCAGTGAGTATCTAACTCCCAGTCTGTAGCACTCAGTGTGTATCTAACCACCAGTCTGTAGTACTCAGTGTGTATCTAACCACCAGTCTGTAGTACTCAGTGTGTATCTAACCCCCAGTCTGTAGCACTTAGCGTGTATCTAACATGTTGTTATACATATATGCACAGGGAACATACAAGGAAAATCTTGCGCTCGCCCTTCTGTTTGATGTATTCTTTGGGGAGAAAGTCTTTCAGCCTGCAGAGAGGGTGGAGAGATTAGAAAAGAATAAATATGAGTAGGGTAATATAAATGTCAGAAACAGAGTCAACATGATGAAACAATGCATGTATTACTAAATGTCAAACAACAACATACAATATGAGTGTCACAATACCTAGCAGTCCCTTTCATGTGAGTACAGCCTGATGTTCTCCTTTGTGGCTATGATTCCAGCTACAGTGAAACCTTCATTTTACATGCCCTTAATTTAAAGGGGCCATTCACAGACTTTTTTTTTTAACTGCTTTAAATTTTTTGCAACTGTTTTTCTAAAATTGAAGTCTAAATGTTCCTCTCTCTGGTGTGGGAATGTGAGTGGGGCAGCTCAGTGACCAGGTGCAGGTTCCAATTGGTTGATCCATTTCTCAGTACGATCTATGGGGAACTACTATTGTATGAATTCTAACAGTTGCCTTTAATGAAACTCTGTGTTTCTGCTCAGCAGGGACAAACACATGGTCAGTTACAGGGGTTGTTTACCTTTAAACTAACTTTTGATGTAGACGTAGAAAGTGGTATTTTTAGATAATTTGCATCTAGTTTTAATATATTAATATTAGTGGTTAAGTTATTTAGCTATTTAATTAGAATACAAATTAAAGCCTGAATACAGTGTATAATTTCTGTCCATCTAGACCGGAGCAAGACAGACAAAGAGACTGAAGAGAGTCATTATTATAATCTGTTCACTCACTCTAAAAATCCCGGCTTGTGCTTTACTTCATTGTGTGGTCCAAACTGCACCTGGCACTGGTACCCGGCAAACTCACAGGCTTTATCAAATGACACAGGGTGGGAGCCATTCAAAATGTCATCGCGGGCCTAGGAAACAAACCAAACTTAGTAACAAATAAGTAAATAGTCCAACTGGGATAATGGAACAGAGTGAGACTGCCTTATATTTACTGCAGAATGAAGTACAACATATGGGGAAAACTGGCTTGGCTCCGCCTGGGAGCTGGGGTATAGCAGGAGGAGGAGGGATTAGTTTATGTTTTATTGTTGTGTCCTGCCTCCTAAAGGTGTAAGCTATACCCATAGTCCCTGTGTCCCCCAAGCAGACCAAGGAGAAATAAGTCTGAGCTCTTTGGGTAGATAGGGGAAGGGAGAGACTAGATGGGACAGACATAAGACAGTACTGGGGAGAATAAGTGTGAGTTCTTTAGGTAGATAGGGGAAGGGACAGACTAGATGGGACAGATATAAGACAGTACTGGAAGAAAGACGGGACAGACTAGATGGGACAGACATAAGACAGTACTGGGGGAATAAGTGTGAGTTCTTTAGGTAGATAGGGGAAGGGACAGACATAAGACAGTACTGGGGGAATAAGTGTGAGTTCTTTAGGTAGATAGGGGAAGGGACAGACTAGATGGGACAGATTTAAGACAGTACTGGAAGAAAGACGGGACAGACTAGATGGGACAGACATAAGACAGTACTGGGGGAATAAGTGTGAGTTCTTTAGGTAGATAGGGGAAGGGACAGACATAAGACAGTACTGGGGGAATAAGTGTGAGTTCTTTAGGTAGATAGGGGAAGGGACAGACTAGATGGGACAGATTTAAGACAGTACTGGAAGAAAGACGGGACAGACTAGATGGGACAGACATAAGACAGTACTGGGGGAATAAGTGTGAGTTCTTTAGGTAGATAGGGGAAGGGACAGACATAAGACAGTACTGGGGGAATAAGTGTGAGTTCTTTAGGTAGATAGGGGAAGGGACAGACATAAGACAGTACTGGGGGAATAAGTGTGAGTTCTTTAGGTAGATAGAGGAAGGGACAGACTAGATGGGACAGACATAAGACAGTACTGGGGGAATAAGTGTGAGTTCTTTAGGTAGATAGAGGAAGGGACAGACTAGATGGGACAGACATAAGACAGTACTGGGGGAATAAGTGTGAGTTCTTTAGGTAGATAGGGGAAGGGAGAGACTAGATGGGACAGACATAAGACAGTACTGGGGAGGGATGGCTTGAGTGTATAACACAAATAACACTGTCACATAACAAATAAATGTAAGTGATAAGTGACAGTGAATGCAGTAGTGATCATTACCTGCACATAGAGCAAATTCAGTTGGACCGGATCTCTGGAATCCACATTTTGGTCAGAGTAGAAAAACTTTCTCCTCAATAGAAGGGTCTCATTCTCATCCACTCCCTGCTCACGTAACGTGCGCCCAGGGTCCAGCCAGTTCACTGTGGGAGAGGAGAATAATTCAGTAAGAACATACCAGAGGCTGGGGTGCAGAGGAACCCTCCCAAGTAATTGTGATACCAATGTATTGGCCACTGTGATACTCACATTCATCATCCGTGTGCAGCTTCTGTTTTAGTTTCTCCATTTTCTTATCATCTCGGAGCAGAGTCTTGTCCCGTTTCAGTGTTCCCGTAACCTCTTCTTTCTTCTCCTCCATTATCTCACGGACTAACGAGTACTCGTCATAATTGGTTATTCCTATAGAGAAGGGCAGGTTTCATACACTTTCTATATGAGTGGAAGATGCTTGGATACCAGGTGGTCTGTCAGAATCACAGCTGGAGCAAATATACAAGTAACCATATATATGCATGTCCCCTCTGTTACTAAAAGACACATTAGGTATAGCCTAAAGGTTGCACTGCCCCCTCATTACGGGCACTGTCGCTTTAACCTAGTGCCACATTCCCCCATTTCCCACACACGCAGGCTGCCTATGGCACAGATCATCTCACCAATACGAGCACAGATGGTCATCAGAAGGTCACTCATGGTCTTGGAATCGTCTACCATAACAGTTTTGACTGTTCCATCCAACATGCGGATCTTGAGTGGTCGCTGCTTCTTTCTGTATTCCAGAGTATCCTGTGGTAGAGAGGAGAGACACGAGCAATCAGGAGCGGGACAGGGAGGAAGGGGTGGTTACGGGGGGCTAAGAATCTCTCTCACCCCATTACGAAGCATGTAATAGTCCAGCGCTTTCCCAGCCTCAAGCCAGATGCCTTTCTTGGGGTCTTCATCAGACAAGAAGAGGCCAAAATCATTGGCTGAAAAGTAAGAACATGGAGTAGTCAAAGTGTTGCAGAGGGGGGTGGCAAATGTAACCAAACAGAATACACACAGTGATGAAAAGCAAGGAGCATTCAGTTAAAAAAATGAAGCAGGAATGGACGGGACCCTTACTATCAGAGGGGGGTCAGCTGGTTGATGAAAACAAAATAAAAGCGCAGATTCTGAACTCATATTTTTCGTCTGTCTACACAAATGAGGAACCAGTAAGTGAAGGTTTCCTTCTTAACAGTCCCAATTCTAGTAATACAACTAATGATGCATGGTTCACACATGAAGAAATTCAAAAGAGACTAGAACATGTTAAGATTAACAAAGGTCTGGGGCCAGATGGTATTCATCCCAGGGTAATTAGCGAGCTTAGCTCTGTGATTGCCAAACCTCTTTACTTAATTTTTCAGGATTCATTGAGATCTGGCATAGTGCAGAGAGACTGGCGAATTGCTAATGTGGTGCCTCTATTCAAAAAAGGATCCCGTTCTCAGCCTCAAAACTACAGGCCAGTTAGTCTGACGTCAGTGGTAGGAAAGCTTTTTGAAGCTACTGGACTTTATAGCAAATCATAATACTATGAGTGTGTGCCAGCAGGGTTTTATGCGTAATAGATCTTGCCAGACTAACCTAATTTCTTTTTTTTGATTCTAGGATGGCAGTGGATGTGATTTACTTAGACTTTGCTAAAGCATTTGATACAGTGCCACACAAAAGGTTACTGGTTAAATGAAGGAATGTTGGCCTGGAACATAGTATTTGTACCTGGATAGAGAACTGGCGAAAAGATAGACTACAAAGAGTGGTGGTAAATGGAACATTTTCTAATTGGACCAGCGTTGTTAGTGGAGTACCGCAGGGCTCTGTACTAGGTCCCTTGCTTTTCAACTTGTTTATTAATGACCTGGAGGTGGCCATTGAAAGTACTGTTTCTATTTTTGCAGATGATACTAAATTAGCCAATCAATTATGCGCTCTCAAGGTCCAAGTAACACTACTACAGTAACACATCCAATCAATTCTGTGCTCTCAAGGTCTAAGTAACATTACTACAGTAACTCATCCAATCAATTATGTGCTCTCAAGGTCCAAGTAACACTACTACAGTAACACATCCAATCAATTCTGTGCTCTCAAGGTCTAAGTAACATTACTACAGTAACACATCCAATAAATTATGTGCTCTCAAGGTCTAAGTAACATTACTACAGTAACACATCCAATCAATTATGTGCTCTCAAGGTATAAGTAACATTACTACAGTAACTCATCCAATCAATTCTGTGCTCTCAAGGGCCAAGTAACATTACTACAGTAACTCATCCGATCAATTATGTGCTCTCAAGGGCCAAGTAACATTACTACAGTAACTCATCCAATCAATTCTGTGCTCTCAAGGTCTAAGTAACATTCCTACAGTAACTCATCCAATCAATTCTGTGCTCTCAAGGTCTAAGTAACATTCCTACAGTAACTCATCCAATCAATTATGTGCTCTCAAGGTCCAAGTAACATTACTACAGTAAAACACCCAATCAATTCTGTGCTCTCAAGGTGAAAGTTACATTACTACAGTAATGCATGCATCAATTGGATGTGTTGGAGAACTGTTTTTGCCAACCACTACACATTTTTGAAGTTGCTTTATGAGTGCAATGTTTTATACTATTAAAGTAGTTTTAAACTGTCCTTGCACAATGCAGTTTTTATTGTTTCAGTAAGGTTGGGAGTGCGAGAGAGCGATTCAGCTTTTAACCCTTTGTGTGTCTGTGTATTGTTGTATAAGTCTGTGAGTATTACTGCTACCATAAATATAACGAAGGCTACATTTGGGTTTCTGTCCAATCCTACCTAATGAACTTCTATTATTTTATACTACACTGAATGTTATCACTAAAGTGGTAGATTAATACAGAGTGGGCATTTTGTGAACTGAATTCCACTTATTCTACTTGAATTGATTTGCTGCACAATACACTGTGGTGTTATACAGACTAGATAAAAAACTACACTATATTCTTTTTTCCCCTTTTGCTCTGGTTTGGGCTGTTGGCAGCGACAGATAACTAAATAATGGGGCCATAATGAAAATAAAATGTTTTATACCATGTGTGACCCACCCCTGAGCCCACTCCTATTAAATCAAAGCTCACAATCTGCAAAAACTGTACCAATCCCCCTGTAGGCCAATCCCTTTCCATTATGTTGGTCCCCTACTGCCAAAGAGGCCCACAAAGGATCCCAATGTACTCCTAGTGACACTATACATAAATCTATACACAAATGGATACACAAATATATACAAATTTATACACAAATGGATACATAAATTGATACACAAATCTATGCACAAATGGATACATAAATCTATAGACAAATATATACATAAATCTATACACAAATGGATACACAAATATATACTCAAATGGATACATAAATTGATACACAAATCTATGCACAAATGGATACATAAATTGACACACAAATCTATAGACAAATATATACATAAATCTATAGACAAATGGATACATAAAGCAATACATAAATCTATAGAAAAAAATATACATAAATCTATACACAAATGGCTACACAAATCTATACACAAAACAGAGGGCTACTCACGTTGGCCAATCTGTGCCTCAGGGACCTTCTCGCGGATGATTCGGCAGGCATCGTATATCATGGTGGACGGCTCAAACTGCATGGTCTTCACCACATTTCCGATGCTGATCTTTAGCGACAGGGCCACCATGTCTGCAGGGAGGGGGACGTCTAATCTACAGGGAAAAACCTGCAACACAACAAAGAACTTATAATTACATTTTTAATTACACTTGCCCAAAGAAACGAAACGGATAAACAAGTGACATGATGTGCACAAAAAAACAGCAGCGCCCCAATCTGATCTGTGCTGCTCATAAGGTACTAACTGGAGCTGCTCACAGGGTCCTCTATAGACTATAGTAGGGTTTATATATCCTGAAATGTATCTGTGATACCAACCATATACACATATATACATTTCCCTAAGACTCCATTATTCAAATACCGTATATACCCGAGTATAAGCCGAGTTTTTCAGCATCCAAAATGTGCTGAAAAAGTCTACCTCGGCTTATACTCGGGTCAGCGGTACCCGACCTGAGTAGCTGAGATTTCAGTCACTTTTAATCATTCCTATACCAACAGTTCACTTGGGGAGAGACTGCAATATCCCACAATGCCCTCTGTTGGTTATATGAAAGAATAACAGTGCTTGCAATATCACACAGCGCCCTCTGTTGGTTATATGAAAGAATAACAGTGACTGCAATATCACACAGCGCCCTCTATTGGTTATACGAAAGATTAACAGTGATGGCAATATCACACAGCACCCTCTGCACATGGTAGTGGGACAGTGGGACAATGCACACAGTAACCTGTTTGGCAATTCTCTGTCACCATCAACTTTGCAAAGAAGTCCGGTTGATCGATGGGGGGGTCGCTTTGGCAGAATGTGCGCTGCTGGGAGACAGGGCTGTAGTTGTGTCTAGGCTTATACTAGAGTCAATAAGTTTTCCCAGTTTTCATAGGTAAAATTAGGTACCTCAGCTTATACTTGGGTCGGCTTATATACGGTATCATAAATTTAAATTCTTAAAAATTTTTCCTTTTTTTCCATTTTGTAGTAATAGTATTATTATTAATAATAATAATAATAATAATAAAAACAGCATATTGTACTTTATTCTAACTGAGATATAATTAATCACTATTGGAGGGAAACCAATCCCATTGTTTTATTTAATGGTTAAATGGTTTGTAGCACACAAAATATTATGATCTAAATTACAGAAAGATCCCTTATCCGGAACCCCATGTCCTGAACATTCTGGATAACAAGTCCCACACATGATAGCAACTTACTGTATGTACCTGATGTATGTACTCACGTATGAGTGTGTGCGCATGAAGACTATAAAGCATTTTGCTGCAAGCCATCGGGCTACACTGGAGAGCCAATAGCAGCGAGTGCTAGCCCTATGAGGAGCCCTGTGCCACTGATTGGCTCATCACTGTGTTGGCTCACTGGCACAGACTACCGACATACCTCTTTCATTCTTGACAACTAATGGAGAGAAAACGCATGTCCAGCACTTATATACTGAGGGTGAGCACAGGGAAGGCCCCAGGGATGTTGCAGAACTATACAAGGTGCACAGCGTTGTACGAGGAAACCGAGCTCCCATCTATTTGCATCAATACAAATATAAGAGAATGGAATGTTCTATGGGGACAATAATCTATGCCTTGACACAGAGAATGAATAAATGCTATGGGACCTAGGGTTCATACCATGCCAGTTTAAAGGGGATGTTCACCTTCCAAACTTTTTTCAGTTCAGTTGTTTTCAGATTGTTCCCCAGAAATAAAGACTTTTTTTCAATTACTTTCCATTATTTATTTTTACTGTTTTTCCAAAATCTAAGTGTAAAGTTGTTTGTGTCTCTGGTGTTTGAGTCTGACAGCTCAGTAATTCAGGTGCAGGTTCTGTTACAATTTTACAACATTTAGGGGCACATTTACCTAGGGTCGAATATTAACCCTCGATATTCGACTGTCGAAGTAAAATCCTTCGACTTCGAATATCGAAGTCGAAGGATTTTGCGCTATTCCTATGATCGAACGATCAAAGCAATAATCATTCGATCGAACGATTCGAAGGATTTTAATCCATCGATTGAAGGATATTCCTTGGATCAGGAAATTGTTAGGAAGTCTATGGGGACCTTCCCTATAGGCCAACATTGGCCTCGGTAGGTTTTAGGTGGCGAAGTAGGGGGTCGAAGAAATTTTTAAAGAGACAGTACTTCAACTATCGAATGGTCGAATAGTCGAAGATTTTTAGTTCGAAACGTTCGATTCGAAGGTCGTAGTCGAAGGTCGAAGTAGCCATATTCGACCACCTCTATTCCTTCACTCGAACTAAGTAAATGGGCCCCTTAGTTGATCCATTTCTCAGCAGCATCTCTGGAGTATCAGTAACTATTGTATCAAGTCTAACAGCTGCCTGTAATGAAACCCAGCGATTCTGTTCAGCAGGGACAAACATAACAAATGTATCAACTAAATGTATCAATTTAGAACAGTTTACAGGGTCGGCGACCTCCCCCTCCGGGAGCTGCTTTAGAAGGATGAAAAATTACACTTTACACTTCAATATTAGAAAAACGGTGAAACATAGAAAATAGAAAGTCATTGGAAAAAGTCTTTATTTCTGGTGCCCTATCTGAAACCAACTGGTTGGTTAGGATCATGGGAGTTTATATACGGGGGCCACACAATTTGGCTATTGGAGGGGCCAAACAGCAGGTTACACAGTGCTGACTGGGAGCCGGGAGACTGTAGCCCTATCAGAGTGTGAGGAAAGTCTGGCCACATGTTTGTACATACTGATCTGATGAGCTGACACTGGGCTGGGGTGGGAGAACTTCCAGATCCCTCTCATATGTCCTTATTTGGACACAAGTGTCAGGGATAGATCAACTGCTACTCTACACTGCTCTGCTGCAACCGGAGCATTCCAGTAGCATTCACTTGTATTCATAAATATTCCATTACTATACCGCCCGACCATACAGTACAGTGCTGAGTATGAGCAATGACTGACACAGGGGAACAGACTATATAGCACAGTGCTGAGTATGAGGGGGAAGCTAAAAGACACAGGGGAACAGACTATATAGCACAGTGCTGAGTATGAGGAATAACTATATACTATATAGCACAGTGCTGAGTATGAGGAATAACTATATACTATATAGCACAGTGCTGAGTATGAGGAATAACTATATACTATATAGCACAGTGCTGAGTATGAGGAATAACTATATACTATATAGCACAGTGCTGAGTATGAGGAGGGGGAGCTAAAAGACACAGGGGAACAGACTATATAGCACAGTGCTGAGTATGAGGAATAACTATATACTATATAGCACAGTGCTGAGTATGAGGGGGGGGAGCTAAAAGACACAGGGGAACAGACTATGTAGCACAGTGCTGAGTATAAGGAATAACTATATAGCACAGTGCTGAGTATGAGGGGGGGAAGCTAAAAGATACAGGGGAACAGACTACATAGCACAGTGCTGAGTATGAGGGGGAAGCTAAAAGACATAGGGGAACAGACTATATAGCACAGTGCTGAGTATGAGGGGGAAGCTAAAATACACAGGGGAACAGACTATATAGCACAGTGCTGAGTATGAGGGGGAAGCTAAAATACACAGGGGAACAGACTATATAGCACAGGGCTGAGTATGAGGGGGGGGAGCTAAAAGACACAGGGGAACAGACTATATAGCACAGTGCTGAGTATGAGGAATAACTATATACTATATAGTACAGTGCTGAGTATGAGGGGGGGAAGCTAAAAGACACAAGTGAACAGACTATATAGCACAGTGCTGAGTATGAGGAATAACTATATACTATATAGTACAGTGCTGAGTATGAGGAATAACTATATAGTACAGTGCTGAGTATGAGGAGGGGGGAAGCTAAAAGACACAGGGGAACAGACCAGGGTGAATGTCACAGGATGTGGTTGAGAGAAAGAAGAATTTTTAGCTTTAGAGGAAGGGGGGCTGAGACTTTGGGCTCCGTTACCTAAAAAGGAACAAATCTAAAGAGACTGAAGTGACAGAATCTGTAGCAAACACAAGGGCCCACTATATATTTACAGTGTGGAAAGAGATAACCAGAGGAACGGGGCCCAATGCAGAGCATGGAGATAGAGCTGGGTGCAGAGGAGCGGCGAAAATGCAGAGCATGGAGATAGAGCTGGGTGCAGAGGAGCGGGGCCAATGCAGAGCATGGAGATAGAGCTGGGTGCAGAGGAGCGGGGCCAATGCAGAGCATGGAGATAGAGCTGGGTGCAGAGGAGTGAGGCCAATATAGAGCATGGAGATAGAGCTGGGTGCAGAGGAGCTGGGCCAATGCAGAGCATGGAGATAGAGCTGGGTGCAGAGGAGTGAGGCCAATATAGAGCATGGAGAGAGCTGGGTGCAGAGGAGCGGGGCCAATGCAGAGCATGGAGATAGAGCTGGGTGCAGAGGAACGGGGCCAATGCAGAGCATGGAGATAGAGCTGGGTGCAGAGGAGCGGGGCCAATGCAGAGAATGGAGATAGAGCTGGGTGCAGAGGAGCTGGGCCAATGCAGAGCATGGAGATAGAGCTGGGTGCAGAGTGTGAGAGAGAGTGTGTGTGTGAGTGTATGTGAGTGTATGAGTGTGTGTCTTGAGCCACTATTTTGTGATGGTCTGTGTGCTGCCTCAGAGATCACCTGACCAGAAATACTACCGCTCTAACAGGAAGAGATCAGCTGAGCAGAAATACTGCAGCCTTAACTGTAACAGGAAGAGATCACCTGACCAGAAATACTGCAGCTCTAACTGTAACAGGAAGAGATCACCTGACCAGAAATACTGCAGCTCTAACTGTAACAGGAAGAGATCACCTGACCAGAAATACTGCAGCTCTAACTGTAACAGGAAGAGATCACCTGACCAGAAATACTGCAGCTCTAACTGTAACAGAAAGAGATCACCTGACCAGAAATACTGCAGCTCTAACTGTAACGGGAAGAGATCGCCTGAACAGAAATACTGCAGCTCTAACTGTAACAGGAAGAGATCAGCTGACCAGAAATACTGCAGCTCTAACTGTAACAGGAAGAGATCAGCTGACCAGAAATACTGCAGCTCTAACTGTAACAGGAAGAGATCGCCTGACAAGAAATACTGCAGCTCTAACTGTAACAGGAAGAGATCACCTGACCAGAAATACTGCAGCCTTAACTGTAACAGGAAGAGATCACCTGACCAGAAATACTGCAGCTCTAACTGTAACAGGAAGAGATCACCTGACCAGAAATACTGCAGCTCTAACTGTAACAGGAAGAGATCAGCTGACCAGAAATACTGCAGCTCTAACTGTAACAGGAAGAGATCAGCTGACCAGAAATACTGCAGCTCTAACTGTAACAGGAAGAGATCACCTGACCAGAAATACTGCAGCTCTAACTGTAACAGAAAGAGATCACCTGACCAGAAATACTGCAGCTCTAACTGTAACGGGAAGAGATCGCCTGAACAGAAATACTGCAGCTCTAACTGTAACAGGAAGAGATCAGCTGACCAGAAATACTGCAGCTCTAACTGTAACAGGAAGAGATCAGCTGACCAGAAATACTGCAGCTCTAACTGTAACAGGAAGAGATCGCCTGACAAGAAATACTGCAGCTCTAACTGTAACAGGAAGAGATCACCTGACCAGAAATACTGTAGCTCTAACAGGAAGAGATCACCTGACCAGAAATACTGCAGCTCTAACTGTAACAGGAAGAAATCACCTGACCAGAAATACTGCAGCCCTAACTGTAACAGGAAGAGATCACCTGACCAGAAATACTGCAGCTCTAACTGTAACAGGAAGAGATCACCTGACCAGAAATACTGCAGCTCTAACTGTAACAGGAAGAGATCAGCTGAGCAGAAATACTGCAGCTCTAACTGTAACAGGAAGAGATCAGCTGAGCAGAAATACTGCAGCTCTAACTGTAACAGGAAGAGATCAGCTGAGCAGAAATACTGCAGCTCTAACTGTAACAGGAAGAGATCACCTGACCAGAAATACTGCAGCTCTAACTGTAACAGGAAGAGATCAGCTGAGCAGAAATACTACGGTGCTGCTGGCGCTACGGTACTATCTACCAACTCCCATTGTTTCCCTAGAGAAGTCTTATAGCACTATACATTAATGCTGTGTGTTACATATACAACATGAACACTTGTGGGTGTGAAGCAAAAGAGATGAACACAGAGGAGTAGCGCATCCTGAGATGTGGGAAAGAAGAGGTTATAGCAGAGGAAGTAAAGAAACAGATGAGGAAACAGGAAGTGTGAGCACATTTTATTTACAGGAGAGAAAAGAGAAAATAAACAGGGGCTGCAGGGTTAACTCTGGAAAGGAGATTTAACATTTCAGCTACAACTTGTACCCCCCCCCACCCCCACCCCAATCACATGGCACAGCGCTGCTTATTGGGGGACAAATGCCACTAACACTATGATAGATACCACTGTATCACACCTTTACAGTCGGGACAGGTTTGAATTGTCCCCGTCCCCCCCGTACAACTTCTCATAAGGGGCTAATGTAACAATCCCAATTAAACCCCTTTGGAACATGTCATTTCCTTAAAATCCCATTACCCAAAGCCATAATTATATTGTATTGTGTCTGTGTTCTGCTACCCGGCAACAATAATATCCCAACTGTCCCACAAATAGATTTCATTTATATACTCACAACCATCACCTGTAAATATACAGCACTCACTGCATACATGTGATTCACACACAGCCAGTCACGTTTCACTCATGTACACTAACTGACCCCCTAAACACAGCGCATTTCTCTCACGTACAGTAACCGACCCCCTAAACACAGCGCATTTCTCTCACGTACAGTAATCGACCCCCTAAACACGGAACATTTCTCTCACGTACAGTAACCGACCCCCTAAACACGATTCACTAATGTACAGTAACCGACCCCCTAAACACAGCGCATTTCTCTCGCGTACAGAAACCGACCCCCTAAACACATCGCATTTCTCTCACGTACAGTAACCGACCCCCTAAACACGGCGCATTTCTCTCACGTACAGTAACCAACCCCCTAAACACGGCGCATTTCTCTCACGTACAGTAACCGACCCCCTAAAAACAGCGCATTTCTCTCACATACAGTAACCAACCCCCTAAACACGACGCATCTCTCGCGTACAGTAACCGAACCCTTAAACACTGAGCATTTCTCTCACGTACAGTAACCGACCCCCTAAACACGGCACATTTCTATCATGTACAGTAGCCGACCCCCTAAACACGGCGCATTTCTCTCACGTACAGTAACCAACCACCTAAATATGGCGCATTTCTCTCGCGTACAGAAACCGACCCCCTAAACACGTTTGACTCATGTACAGTAACTGACCCCCTAAACACGGCGCATTTCTCTCACGTACAGTAACCAACCACCTAAACACAGCGCATTTCTCTCACGTACAGTAACCGACCCCCTAAACACGATTCACTAATGTACAGTAACCGACCACCTAAACACGGCGCATTTCTCTCACGTACAGTAACCGACCCCCTAAACACAGCGCATTTCTCTCACGTACAGTAACCGACCCCTAAACACAGCGCATTTCTCACGTACAGTAATCGACCCCCTAAACACGGAACATTTCTCTCACGTACAGTAACCGACCCCCTAAACACGATTCACTAATGTACAGTAACCGACCCCCTAAACACGGCGCATTTCTGTCGCGTACAGAAACCGACCCCCTAAACACATCGCATTTCTCTCACGTACAGTAGCCGACCCCCTAAACACGGCGCATTTCTCTCACGTACAGTAGCCAACCACCTAAATATGGCGCATTTCTCTCGCGTACAGAAACCGACCCCCTAAACACGTTTGACTCATGTACAGTAACTGACCCCTAAACACGGCGCATTTCTCTCACGTACAGTAACCGACCCCCTAAACACAGCGCATTTCTCTCACGTACAGTAACCGACCCCCTAAACACGATTCACTAATGTACAGTAACCGACCCCCTAAACACGGCGCATTTCTCTCGCGTACAGAAACCGACCCCCTAAACACATCACATTTCTCTTGCGTACAGAAACCGACCCCCTAAACACATCGCATTTCTCTCGCGTACAGAAACCGACCCCCTAAACACATCGCATTTCTCTCACGTACAGTAACCGACCACCTAAACACGGCGCATTTCTCTCACGTACAGTAACCGACCCCCTAAACACAGCGCATTTCTCTCACGTACAGTAACCGACCCCCTAAACACAGCGCATTTCTCTCACGTACAGTAACCGACCCCCTAAACACAGCGCATTTCTCTCACGTACAGTAATCGACCCCCTAAACACGGAACATTTCTCTCACGTACAGTAACCGACCCCCTAAACACGATTCACTAATGTACAGTAACCGACCCCCTAAACACGGCGCATTTCTCTCGCGTACAGAAACCGACCCCCTAAACACATCGCATTTCTCTCGCGTACAGAAACCGACCCCCTAAACACATCGCATTTCTCTCACGTACAGTAACCGACCCCCTAAACACAGCGCATTTCTCTCACGTACAGTAATCGACCCCCTAAACACGTAACATTTCTCTCACGTACAGTAATCGACCCCCTAAACACGGAACATTTCTCTCACGTACAGTAATCGACCCCCTAAACACGGAACATTTCTCTCACGTACAGTAATCGACCCCCTAAACACGGAACATTTCTCTCACGTACAGTAACCGACCCCCTAAACACGATTCACTAATGTACAGTAACCGACCCCCTAAACACGGCGCATTTCTCTCGCGTACAGAAACCGACCCCCTAAACACATCACATTTCTCTCGCGTACAGAAACCGACCCCCTAAACACATCGCATTTCTCTCACGTACAGTAACCGACCCCCTAAACACGATTCACTAATGTACAGTAACCGACCCCCTAAACACGGCGCATTTCTCTCGCGTACAGAAACCGACCCCCTAAACACATCGCATTTCTCTCACGTACAGTAACCGACCCCCTAAACACAGCGCATTTCTCTCACGTACAGTAATCGACCCCCTAAACACGGAACATTTCTCTCACGTACAGTAATCGACCCCCTAAACACGGAACATTTCTCTCACGTACAGTAATCGACCCCCTAAACACGGAACATTTCTCTCACGTACAGTAACCGACCCCCTAAACACGATTCACTAATGTACAGTAACCGACCCCCTAAACACGGCGCATTTCTCTCGCGTACAGAAACCGACCCCCTAAACACATCACATTTCTCTCGCGTACAGAAACCGACCCCCTAAACACATCGCATTTCTCTCACGTACAGTAACCGACCACCTAAACACGGCGCATTTCTCTCACGTACAGTAACCGACCCCCTAAAAACAGCGCATTTCTCTCACATACAGTAACCAACCCCCTAAACACGGCGCATCTCTCGCGTACAGTAACCGACCCCTTAAACACTGAGCATTTCTCTCACGTACAGTAACCGACCCCCTAAACACGGCGCATTTCTATCATGTACAGTAGCCGACCCCCTAAACACGGCGCATTTCTCTCACGTACAGTAACCAACCACCTAAATATGGCGCATTTCTCTCGCGTACAGAAACCGACCCCCTAAACACATCACATTTCTCTTGCGTACAGAAACCGACCCCCTAAACACATCGCATTTCTCTCGCGTACAGAAACCAACCCCCTAAACACGGCGCATCTCTCGCGTACAGTAACCGACCCTTTAAACACTGAGCATTTCTCTCACGTACAGTAACCGACCCCCTAAACACGGCGCATTTCTATCATGTACAGTAGCCGACCCCCTAAACACGGCGCATTTCTCTCACGTACAGTAACCAACCACCTAAATATGGCGCATTTCTCTCGCGTACAGAAACCGACCCCCTAAACACATCACATTTCTCTTGCGTACAGAAACCGACCCCCTAAACACATCGCATTTCTCTCGCGTACAGAAACCAACCCCCTAAACACGGCGCATCTCTCGCGTACAGTAACCGACCCTTTAAACACTGAGCATTTCTCTCACGTACAGTAACCGACCCCCTAAACACGGCGCATTTCTATCATGTACAGTAGCCGACCCCCTAAACACGGCGCATTTCTCTCACGTACAGTAACCAACCACCTAAATATGGCGCATTTCTCTCGCGTACAGAAACCGACCCCCTAAACACGTTTGACTCATGTACAGTAACTGACCCCCTAAACACGGCACATTTCTCTCACGTACAATAACCGACCCCCTAAACACAGCGCATTTGTCTCGCGTACAGTAAACGACCCCCTAAACACAGCACATTTCTCTCGCGTACAGTAACCAACCCCATAAACACAGCGCATTTCTCTCGCGTACAATAACCGACCCCTAAACACAGCGCATTTCTATCATGTACAGTAACCAACCCCCAAAACACAGCGCATTTCTTTCAAGTACAGTAACCGACCCCCTAAACACGGCGCATTTCTCTCACGTACAGTAACCGACCACCTAAACACGGCGCATTTCTCTCGCGTACAGAAACCGACCCCCTAAACACGTTTCACTCATGTACAGTAACTGACCCCCTAAACACGGCGCATTTCTCTCACGTACAGTAACCGACCCCCTAAACACGGCGCATTTCTCTCACGTACAGTAACCAACCCCCTAAACACGGCGCATTTCTCTCACGTACAGTAACCAACCCCCTAAACACTGAGCATTTCTCACGTACAGTAACCGACCCCTAAACACTGAGCATTTCTCTCACGTACAGTAACTGACCCCCTAAACACGGCGTATTTCTATCATGTATAGTAACAGACCCCCAAAACACATTGCATTTCTCTCACGTACAGTAACCAACCCCCTAAACACGGCGCATTTCTCACGTCCAGTAACCGACCCCCTAAACACGGCGCATTTCCCTCACGTACAGTAACCGACCCCCTAAACACAGCGCATTTCTCACGTTCAGTAACCAACCCCCTAAACACGGAGCATTTCTCTCACATACAGTAACCAACCCCCCTAAACACAGCGCATTTCTCTCACGTACAGTAACCAACCCCCTAAAGACAGAGCATTTCTCTCACGTACAGTAACCAACCCCCTAAACACGGCACATTACTCTTACGTACAATAAACGACCCCTAAACACGGTTCATTTCTCTCACGTACAATAACCGACCCTCTAAACACGGTGCATTTCTCTCACGTACAGTAACCGACCACCTAAACACGTTGCATTTCTATCATGTACAGTAACTGACCCCCTAAACATGGCGCATTTCTCTCACGTACAGTAAGCGACCCCCCTAAATACGCCACATTTCTCTCACGTACAGTAACTAACCCCATAAACACGGCACATTACTCTCACGTACAATAAACGACCCCTTAACACGGTGCATTTCTGTCACGTACAATAACCGACCCTCTAAACACGGTGCATTTCTCTCACGTACAGTAACCGACCGCCTAAACACGTTGCATTTCTATCATGTACAGTAACCGACCTCCTAAATATGGCGCATTTCTCTCACGTACAGTAACCGATCCCATAAACACGGCGCGTTTCTCTCACGTACAGTAACCGACCCCCTGAACACGGGGCATTTCTCTCACGTACAGTAACTGACCCCCTAAACACGTTTCACTCATGTACAGTAATTGACCCCTATACACGGTACATTTCTCTCACGTACAGTAACCGACCCCCTAAACACAGCGCATTTCTCTCACGTACAGTAACCGACCCCTGAACACGTCGCATTTCTCTCACGTACAGTAGCCGACCCCCTAAACACTGAGCATTTCTCTCACGTACAGTAACGGGCCCCGTAAACACGGCGCATTTCTCTCACGCACAGTAACCAGCCCCCTAAACACAGCGCATTTCTCTCACGCACAGTAACCGACCCCCTAAATACAGCGCATTTCTCTCACGTACAGTAACCGACTCCCCTAAATACATCGCATTTCTCTCACGTACAGTAACCGACCCCCCTATACACGGCGCATTTCTCTCACGTACAGTAACCGACCCCCCTATGCAAGGCACATTTCTCTCATGTACAGTAACTGACCCCCTAAACACTGAGCATTTCTCAAGGTCAAGGTGAATGTAAACTACAAAAGTAATTCTCTGCATTGCCCCCATGAGATCTGATCCTGACTAGTAATATTAAGTACCTGCAGGGAATACACAGTAATAGCAAGTACCAGCAGGGAACACACAGCAATAGCGAGTACCTGCAGGGAATACCCAGTAAATGCAAGTACCTGCAGGGAACACAGTAATAGTGAGTATCTGCAGGGAACACACAGTAACAGCGAGTACCTGCAGGGAACACACAGTAAGTACCTGCAGGGAACACAGACTGTTACACACAGTAACAGTAAGTACCTGCAGGAACACACAGTGACAGTAAGTACCTGCAGGGAACACACAGTGACAGTAAATACCTGCAGGGAACACACAGTGACAGTAAGTACCTGCAGGGAACACACAGTGACAGTAAGTACCTGCAGGGAACACACAGTAACAGTAAGTGCCTGCAGGGAACACACAGAAACAGTAAGTACCTGCAGGGAACACACAGTTAACGGTAAGTACCTGCAGGGAACACACAGTTAACAGTAAGTACCTGCAGGGAACACACAGTAACAGTAAGTACCTGCAGGGAACACACAGTAACAGTAAGTACCTGCAAGGAACACACCGTAATAGTGAGTACCTACAGTTAACATACAGTAATAGTGAGTACCTACAGGTAACATACAGTAATAGTGAGTACCTACAGGTAACATACTGTAATAGCGAGTACCTGCAGGAAAAGTGAGGGGCCACAGAGCATTAAGGCCACAGTTACAGACAATTAAGAGAAAGTCATGGGCCACAGAGAGAGAAATCTCAGAGAAACTTCCAGAGTAAGGCCAAACACAAGTGACAGAAAGAAAGAAAAAACAAAGGCAAAGTGAGGAGTTCTATATAGTCACACACAGTTGTATAAAAGTGAGGAGTTGTATATAGTCACACACAGTTGTATAAAAGTGGGGAGTTGTATATAGTCACACACAGTTGTATAAAAGTGAGGAGTTCTATATAGTCACACACAGTTGTATAAAAGTGAGGAGTTCTATATAGTCACACACAGTTGTATAAAAGTGAGGAGTTCTATATAGTCACACACAGTTGTATAAAAGTGAGGAGTTGTATATAGTCACACACAGTTGTATAAAAGTGAGGAGTTGTATATAGTCACACACAGTTGTATAAAAGTGAGGAGTTTATATAGTCACACACAGTTGTATAAAAGTGAGGAGTTCTATATAGTCACACACAGTTGTATAAAAGTGGGAGTTCTAGTCACACACAGTTGTATAAAAGTGGGGAGTTCTAGTCACACAACAGTTGTATAAAAGTGAGGAGTTCTATATAGTCACACACAGTTGTATAAAAGTGAGGAGTTCTATATAGTCACACACAGTTGTATAAAAGTGGGAGTTCTAGTCACACACAGTTGTATAAAAGTGAGGAGTTGTATATAGTCACACACAGTTGTATAAAGTGAGGAGTTCTATATAGTCACACACAGTTGTATAAAAGTGGGGAGTTCTAGTCACACACAGTTGTATAAAAGTGGGGAGTTGTATATAGTCACACACAGTTGTATAAAAGTGAGGAGTTCTATATAGTCACACACAGTTGTATAAAAGTGGGGAGTTCTAGTCACACACAGTTGTATAAAAGTGGGGAGTTGTATATAGTCACACACAGTTGTATAAAAGTGAGGAGTTCTATATAGTCACACACAGTTGTATAAAAGTGGGGAGTTCTAGTCACACACAGTTGTATAAAAGTGGGGAGTTCTAGTCACACACAGTTGTATAAAAGTGGGGAGTTGTATATAGTCACACACAGTTGTATAAAAGTGGGAGTTCTATATAGTCACACACAGTGTATAAAAGTGGGGAGTTCTATATAGTCACACACAGTTGTATAAAAGTGGGAGTTCTAGTCACCACAGTTGTATAAAAGTGAGGAGTTGTATATAGTCACACACAGTTGTATAAAAGTGAGGAGTTCTATATAGTCACACACAGTTGTATAAAAGTGAGGAGTTCTATATAGTCACACACAGTTGTATAAAAGTGGGGAGTTCTAGTCACACACAGTTGTATAAAAGTGGGGAGTTCTAGTCACACACAGTTGTATAAAAGTGGGGAGTTGTATATAGTCACACACAGTTGTATAAAAGTGAGAGTTCTATATAGTCACACACAGTTGTATAAAAGTGAGGAGTTCTAGTCACACACAGTTGTATAAAAGTGAGGAGTTCTATATAGTCACACACAGTGTATAAAAGTGAGGAGTTCTATATAGTCACACACAGTTGTATAAAAGTGAGGAGTTCTATATAGTCACACACAGTTGTATAAAAGTGAGGAGTATATAGTCACACACAGTTGTATAAAAGTGAGGAGTTGTATATAGTCACACACAGTTGTATAAAAGTGAGGAGTTCTATATAGTCACACACAGTTGTATAAAAGTGGGGAGTTCTATATAGTCACACACAGTTGTATAAAAGTGGGAGTTCTATATAGTCACACACAGTTGTATAAAAGTGAGGAGTTCTATATAGTCACACACAGTTGTATAAAAGTGGGGAGTTCTATATAGTCACACACAGTTGTATAAAAGTGGGGAGTTCTATATAGTCACACACAGTTGTATAAAAGTGAGGAGTTCTAGTCACACACAGTTGTATAAAAGTGAGGAGTTCTATATAGTCACACACAGTTGTATAAAAGTGAGGAGTTGTATATAGTCACACACAGTTGTATAAAAGTGAGGAGTTCTATATAGTCACACACAGTTGTATAAAAGTGGGGAGTTCTATATAGTCACACACAGTTGTATAAAAGTGGGGAGTTCTATATAGTCACACACAGTTGTATAAAAGTGGGGAGTTCTATATAGTCACACACAGTTGTATAAAAGTGGGGAGTTCGATATAGTCACACACAGTTGTATAAAAGTGAGGAGTTGTATATAGTCACACACAGTTGTATAAAAGTGAGGAGTTGTATATAGTCACACACAGTTGTATAAAAGTGAGGAGTTGTATATAGTCACACACAGTTGTATAAAAGTGAGGAGTTGTATATAGTCACACACAGTTGTATAAAAGTGAGGAGTTGTATATAGTCACACACAGTTGTATAAAAGTGAGGAGTTGTATATAGTCACACACAGTTGTATAAAAGTGAGGAGTTGTATATAGTCACACACAGTTGTATAAAAGTGAGGAGTTGTATATAGTCACACACAGTTGTATAAAAGTGAGGAGTTGTATATAGTCACACACAGTTGTATAAAAGTGAGGAGTTGTATATAGTCACACACAGTTGTATAAAAGTGAGGAGTTGTATATAGTCACACACAGTTGTATAAAAGTGAGGAGTTGTATATAGTCACACACAGTTGTATAAAAGTGAGGAGTTGTATATAGTCACACACAGTTGTATAAAAGTGAGGAGTTGTATATAGTCACACACAGTTGTATAAAAGTGAGGAGTTCTATATAGTCACACACAGTTGTATAAAAGTGAGGAGTTCTATATAGTCACACACAGTTGTATAAAAGTGAGGAGTTCTATATAGTCACACACAGTTGTATAAAAGTGAGGAGTTCTATATAGTCACACACAGTTGTATAAAAGTGAGGAGTTCTATATAGTCACACACAGTTGTATAAAAGTGAGGAGTTCTAGTCACACACAGTTGTATAAAAGTGAGGAGTTCTATATAGTCACACACAGTTGTATAAAAGTGAGGAGTTGTATATAGTCACACACAGTTGTATAAAAGTGAGGAGTTCTATATAGTCACACACAGTTGTATAAAAGTGAGGAGTTCTATATAGTCACACACAGTTGTATAAAAGTGAGGAGTTCTATATAGTCACACACAGTTGTATAAAAGTGAGGAGTTCTATATAGTCACACACAGTTGTATAAAAGTGAGGAGTTCTATATAGTCACACACAGTTGTATAAAAGTGGGGAGTTCTAGTCACACACAGTTGTATAAAAGTGAGGAGTTCTAGTCACACACAGTTGTATAAAAGTGAGGAGTTCTATATAGTCACACACAGTTGTATAAAAGTGAGGAGTTCTATATAGTCACACACAGTTGTATAAAAGTGAGGAGTTCTATATAGTCACACACAGTTGTATAAAAGTGGGGAGTTCTATATAGTCACACACAGTTGTATAAAAGTGAGGAGTTCTATATAGTCACACACAGTTGTATAAATGTGGGGAGTTCTATATAGTCACACACAGTTGTATAAAAGTGAGGAGTTCTATATAGTCACACACAGTTGTATAAAAGTGAGGAGTTCTAGTCACACACAGTTGTATAAAAGTGAGGAGTTCTAGTCACACACAGTTGTATAAAAGTGAGGAGTTCTATATAGTCACACACAGTTGTATAAAAGTGAGGAGTTCTATATAGTCACACACAGTTGTATAAAAGTGGGGAGTTCTAGTCACACACAGTTGTATAAAAGTGAGGAGTTGTATATAGTCACACACAGTTGTATAAAAGTGAGGAGTTGTATATAGTCACACACAGTTGTATAAAAGTGAGGAGTTCTATATAGTCACACACAGTTGTATAAAAGTGGGGAGTTCTAGTCACACACAGTTGTATAAAAGTGAGGAGTTGTATATAGTCACACACAGTTGTATAAAAGTGAGGAGTTGTATATAGTCACACACAGTTGTATAAAAGTGGGGAGTTCTAGTCACACACAGTTGTATAAAAGTGAGGAGTTGTATATAGTCACACACAGTTGTATAAAAGTGAGGAGTTGTATATAGTCACACACAGTTGTATAAAAGTGAGGAGTTCTATATAGTCACACACAGTTGTATAAAAGTGGGGAGTTCTATATAGTCACACACAGTTGTATAAAAGTGAGGAGTTCTATATAGTCACACACAGTTGTATAAATGTGGGGAGTTCTATATAGTCACACACAGTTGTATAAAAGTGAGGAGTTCTATATAGTCACACACAGTTGTATAAAAGTGAGGAGTTCTAGTCACACACAGTTGTATAAAAGTGAGGAGTTCTATATAGTCACACACAGTTGTATAAAAGTGAGGAGTTCTAGTCACACACAGTTGTATAAAAGTGAGGAGTTCTATATAGTCACACACAGTTGTATAAAAGTGAGGAGTTCTATATAGTCACACACAGTTGTATAAAAGTGGGGAGTTCTATATAGTCACACACAGTTGTATAAAAGTGAGGAGTTCTAGTCACACACAGTTGTATAAAAGTGGAGTATATAGTCACACACAGTTGTATAAAAGTGAGGAGTTGTATATAGTCACACACAGTTGTATAAAAGTGAGGAGTTCTATATAGTCACACACAGTTGTATAAAAGTGAGGAGTTCTAGTCACACACAGTTGTATAAAAGTGAGGAGTTCTATATAGTCACACACAGTTGTATAAAAGTGAGGAGTTCTATATAGTCACACACAGTTGTATAAAAGTGAGGAGTTCTATATAGTCACACACAGTTGTATAAAAGTGAGGAGTTCTAGTCACACACAGTTGTATAAAAGTGAGGAGTTCTATATAGTCACACACAGTTGTATAAAAGTGGGGAGTTCTAGTCACACACAGTTGTATAAAAGTGAGGAGTTGTATATAGTCACACACAGTTGTATAAAAGTGAGGAGTTGTATATAGTCACACACAGTTGTATAAAAGTGAGGAGTTCTATATAGTCACACACAGTTGTATAAAAGTGAGGAGTTGTATATAGTCACACACAGTTGTATAAAAGTGGGGAGTTCTAGTCACACACAGTTGTATAAAAGTGAGGAGTTGTATATAGTCACACACAGTTGTATAAAAGTGAGGAGTTGTATATAGTCACACACAGTTGTATAAAAGTGGGGAGTTCTAGTCACACACAGTTGTATAAAAGTGAGGAGTTGTATATAGTCACACACAGTTGTATAAAAGTGAGGAGTTGTATATAGTCACACACAGTTGTATAAAAGTGAGGAGTTCTATATAGTCACACACAGTTGTATAAAAGTGGGGAGTTCTATATAGTCACACACAGTTGTATAAAAGTGAGGAGTTCTATATAGTCACACACAGTTGTATAAATGTGGGGAGTTCTATATAGTCACACACAGTTGTATAAAAGTGAGGAGTTCTATATAGTCACACACAGTTGTATAAAAGTGAGGAGTTCTAGTCACACACAGTTGTATAAAAGTGAGGAGTTCTATATAGTCACACACAGTTGTATAAAAGTGAGGAGTTCTAGTCACACACAGTTGTATAAAAGTGAGGAGTTCTATATAGTCACACACAGTTGTATAAAAGTGAGGAGTTCTATATAGTCACACACAGTTGTATAAAAGTGGGGAGTTCTATATAGTCACACACAGTTGTATAAAAGTGAGGAGTTCTAGTCACACACAGTTGTATAAAAGTGGAGTATATAGTCACACACAGTTGTATAAAAGTGAGGAGTTGTATATAGTCACACACAGTTGTATAAAAGTGAGGAGTTCTATATAGTCACACACAGTTGTATAAAAGTGAGGAGTTCTAGTCACACACAGTTGTATAAAAGTGAGGAGTTCTATATAGTCACACACAGTTGTATAAAAGTGAGGAGTTCTATATAGTCACACACAGTTGTATAAAAGTGAGGAGTTCTATATAGTCACACACAGTTGTATAAAAGTGGGGAGTTCTATATAGTCACACACAGTTGTATAAAAGTGAGGAGTTCTATATAGTCACACACAGTTGTATAAAAGTGAGGAGTTCTAGTCACACACAGTTGTATAAAAGTGAGGAGTTCTATATAGTCACACACAGTTGTATAAAAGTGAGGAGTTCTATATAGTCACACACAGTTGTATAAAAGTGGGGAGTTCTATATAGTCACACACAGTTGTATAAAAGTGAGGAGTTCTAGTCACACACAGTTGTATAAAAGTGAGGAGTATATAGTCACACACAGTTGTATAAAAGTGAGGAGTTGTATATAGTCACACACAGTTGTATAAAAGTGGGGAGTTCTATATAGTCACACACAGTTGTATAAAAGTGAGGAGTTCTATATAGTCACACACAGTTGTATAAAAGTGGGGAGTTGTATATAGTCACACACAGTTGTATAAAAGTGAGGAGTTCTATATAGTCACACACAGTTGTATAAAAGTGAGGAGTTGTATATAGTCACACACAGTTGTATAAAAGTGAGGAGTTCTATATAGTCACACACAGTTGTATAAAAGTGAGGAGTTCTAGTCACACACAGTTGTATAAAAGTGAGGAGTTGTATATAGTCACACACAGTTGTATAAAAGTGAGGAGTTCTATATAGTCACACACAGTTGTATAAAAGTGAGGAGTTCTATATAGTCACACACAGTTGTATAAAAGTGAGGAGTTCTATATAGTCACACACAGTTGTATAAAAGTGAGGAGTTCTAGTCACACACAGTTGTATAAAAGTGAGGAGTTCTAGTCACACACAGTTGTATAAAAGTGAGGAGTTCTATATAGTCACACACAGTTGTATAAAAGTGAGGAGTTCTATATAGTCACACACAGTTGTATAAAAGTGAGGAGTTCTATATAGTCACACACAGTTGTATAAAAGTGAGGAGTTCTATATAGTCACACACAGTTGTATAAAAGTGAGGAGTTGTATATAGTCACACACAGTTGTATAAAAGTGAGGAGTTCTATATAGTCACACACAGTTGTATAAAAGTGAGGAGTTCTAGTCACACACAGTTGTATAAAAGTGAGGAGTTCTATATAGTCACACACAGTTGTATAAAAGTGAGGAGTTCTATATAGTCACACACAGTTGTATAAAAGTGAGGAGTTCTATATAGTCACACACAGTTGTATAAAAGTGAGGAGTTCTAGTCACACACAGTTGTATAAAAGTGAGGAGTTCTATATAGTCACACACAGTTGTATAAAAGTGAGGAGTTCTATATAGTCACACACAGTTGTATAAAAGTGAGGAGTTGTATATAGTCACACACAGTTGTATAAAAGTGAGGAGTTGTATATAGTCACACACAGTTGTATAAAAGTGAGGAGTTGTATATAGTCACACACAGTTGTATAAAAGTGAGGAGTTGTATATAGTCACACACAGTTGTATAAAAGTGAGGAGTTGTATATAGTCACACACAGTTGTATAAAAGTGAGGAGTTCTATATAGTCACACACAGTTGTATAAAAGTGAGGAGTTCTATATAGTCACACACAGTTGTATAAAAGTGAGGAGTTCTATATAGTCACACACAGTTGTATAAAAGTGGGGAGTTCTAGTCACACACAGTTGTATAAAAGTGAGGAGTTGTATATAGTCACACACAGTTGTATAAAAGTGAGGAGTTGTATATAGTCACACACAGTTGTATAAAAGTGAGGAGTTCTATATAGTCACACACAGTTGTATAAAAGTGAGGAGTTCTATATAGTCACACACAGTTGTATAAAAGTGAGGAGTTCTATATAGTCACACACAGTTGTATAAAAGTGAGGAGTTCTATATAGTCACACACAGTTGTATAAAAGTGGGGAGTTCTATATAGTCACACACAGTTGTATAAAAGTGAGGAGTTCTATATAGTCACACACAGTTGTATAAAAGTGAGGAGTTCTATATAGTCACACACAGTTGTATAAAAGTGAGGAGTTCTATATAGTCACACACAGTTGTATAAAAGTGAGGAGTTCTATATAGTCACACACAGTTGTATAAAAGTGAGTTGTTCTATATAGTCACACACAGTTGTATAAAAGTGAGGAGTTCTATATAGTCACACACAGTTGTATAAAAGTGAGGAGTTCTATATAGTCACACACAGTTGTATAAAAGTGAGGAGTTGTATATAGTCACACACAGTTGTATAAAAGTGAGGAGTTCTATATAGTCACACACAGTTGTATAAAAGTGAGGAGTTGTATATAGTCACACACAGTTGTATAAAAGTGAGGAGTTGTATATAGTCACACACAGTTGTATAAAAGTGAGGAGTTCTATATAGTCACACACAGTTGTATAAAAGTGAGGAGTTGTATATAGTCACACACAGTTGTATAAAAGTGAGGAGTTGTATATAGTCACACACAGTTGTATAAAAGTGAGGAGTTCTATATAGTCACACACAGTTGTATAAAAGTGAGGAGTTGTATATAGTCACACACAGTTGTATAAAAGTGAGGAGTTCTAGTCACACACAGTTGTATAAAAGTGAGGAGTTGTATATAGTCACACACAGTTGTATAAAAGTGAGGAGTTGTATATAGTCACACACAGTTGTATAAAAGTGAGGAGTTGTATATAGTCACACACAGTTGTATAAAAGTGAGGAGTTGTATATAGTCACACACAGTTGTATAAAAGTGAGGAGTTGTATATAGTCACACACAGTTGTATAAAAGTGAGGAGTTGTATATAGTCACACACAGTTGTATAAAAGTGAGGAGTTCTATATAGTCACACACAGTTGTATAAAAGTGGGGAGTTCTATATAGTCACACACAGTTGTATAAAAGTGAGGAGTTCTATATAGTCACACACAGTTGTATAAAAGTGAGGAGTTCTATATAGTCACACACAGTTGTATAAAAGTGAGGAGTTCTATATAGTCACACACAGTTGTATAAAAGTGAGGAGTTCTATATAGTCACACACAGTTGTATAAAAGTGAGGAGTTCTATATAGTCACACACAGTTGTATAAAAGTGAGGAGTTCTATATAGTCACACACAGTTGTATAAAAGTGAGGAGTTCTATATAGTCACACACAGTTGTATAAAAGTGAGGAGTTCTATATAGTCACACACAGTTGTATAAAAGTGAGGAGTTCTATATAGTCACACACAGTTGTATAAAAGTGAGGAGTTCTATATAGTCACACACAGTTGTATAAAAGTGAGGAGTTCTATATGGTCACACACAGTTGTATAAAAGTGAGGAGTTCTATATAGTCACACACAGTTGTATAAAAGTGAGGAGTTCTATATAGTCACACACAGTTGTATAAAAGTGAGGAGTTCTATATAGTCACACACAGTTGTATAAAAGTGAGGAGTTCTATATAGTCACACACAGTTGTATAAAAGTGAGGAGTTGTATATAGTCACACACAGTTGTATAAAAGTGAGGAGTTGTATATAGTCACACACAGTTGTATAAAAGTGAGGAGTTCTATATAGTCACACACAGTTGTATAAAAGTGAGGAGTTCTATATAGTCACACACAGTTGTATAAAAGTGAGGAGTTCTATATAGTCACACACAGTTGTATAAAAGTGAGGAGTTCTATATAGTCACACACAGTTGTATAAAAGTGAGGAGTTCTATATAGTCACACACAGTTGTATAAAAGTGAGGAGTTGTATATAGTCACACACAGTTGTATAAAAGTGAGGAGTTGTATATAGTCACACACAGTTGTATAAAAGTGAGGAGTTGTATATAGTCACACACAGTTGTATAAAAGTGAGGAGTTGTATATAGTCACACACAGTTGTATAAAAGTGAGGAGTTGTATATAGTCACACACAGTTGTATAAAAGTGAGGAGTTGTATATAGTCACACACAGTTGTATAAAAGTGAGGAGTTGTATATAGTCACACACAGTTGTATAAAAGTGAGGAGTTCTAGTCACACACAGTTGTATAAAAGTGAGGAGTTCTATATAGTCACACACAGTTGTATAAAAGTGAGGAGTTCTATATAGTCACACACAGTTGTATAAAAGTGAGGAGTTGTATATAGTCACACACAGTTGTATAAAAGTGAGGAGTTGTATATAGTCACACACAGTTGTATAAAAGTGAGGAGTTCTATATAGTCACACACAGTTGTATAAAAGTGGGGAGTTCTATATAGTCACACACAGTTGTATAAAAGTGAGGAGTTCTATATAGTCACACACAGTTGTATAAAAGTGAGGAGTTCTATATAGTCACACACAGTTGTATAAAAGTGAGGAGTTCTATATAGTCACACACAGTTGTATAAAAGTGAGGAGTTCTAGTCACACACAGTTGTATAAAAGTGAGGAGTTGTATATAGTCACACACAGTTGTATAAAAGTGAGGAGTTGTATATAGTCACACACAGTTGTATAAAAGTGAGGAGTTGTATATAGTCACACACAGTTGTATAAAAGTGAGGAGTTGTATATAGTCACACACAGTTGTATAAAAGTGAGGAGTTGTATATAGTCACACACAGTTGTATAAAAGTGAGGAGTTGTATATAGTCACACACAGTTGTATAAAAGTGAGGAGTTGTATATAGTCACACACAGTTGTATAAAAGTGAGGAGTTGTATATAGTCACACACAGTTGTATAAAAGTGAGGAGTTGTATATAGTCACACACAGTTGTATAAAAGTGAGGAGTTGTATATAGTCACACACAGTTGTATAAAAGTGAGGAGTTGTATATAGTCACACACAGTTGTATAAAAGTGAGGAGTTGTATATAGTCACACACAGTTGTATAAAAGTGAGGAGTTGTATATAGTCACACACAGTTGTATAAAAGTTAGGAGTTCTATATAGTCACACACAGTTGTATAAAAGTTAGGAGTTCTATATAGTCACACACAGTTGTATAAAAGTGAGGAGTTGTATATAGTCACACACAGTTGTATAAAAGTGAGGAGTTGTATATAGTCACACACAGTTGTATAAAAGTGAGGAGTTGTATATAGTCACACACAGTTGTATAAAAGTGAGGAGTTGTATATAGTCACACACAGTTGTATAAAAGTGAGGAGTTGTATATAGTCACACACAGTTGTATAAAAGTGAGGAGTTCTATATAGTCACACACAGTTGTATAAAAGTGGGGAGTTGTATATAGTCACACACAGTTGTATAAAACTGGGGAGTTCTAGTCACACACAGTTGTATAAAAGTGGGGAGTTCTAGTCACACACAGTTGTATAAAAGTGGGGAGTTCTAGTCACACACAGTTGTATAAAAGTGGGGAGTTCTAGTCACACACAGTTGTATAAAAGTGGGGAGTTCTAGTCACACACAGTTGTATAAAAGTGAGGAGTTCTATATAGTCACACACAGTTGTATAAAAGTGAGGAGTTGTATATAGTCACACACAGTTGTATAAAAGTGGGGAGTTCTAGTCACACACAGTTGTATAAAAGTGAGGAGTTGTATATAGTCACACACAGTTGTATAAAAGTGGGGAGTTCTAGTCACACACAGTTGGGGTCCCAGTGACAGACACTTTGGTGTAAAACACTCACCGCTCCGTCAGCCCCAGGCTTAGACTTTCCTCAGACTGTCCGGCCCCGCCCGGGTCCTCCTAACTCTATGGTACATTCCAGGTCACAGATTTGTTCCTCCGGCCACCGGTGGCGCTGTTACATCCCAGCATGAGTTTAATAGTGTGCGTGACGAGCTCTGCTTACCGCTCTACCCACATTATCCGTCTCTATTGTGCGCGTGGCTGGCGGCGCTCTGTGAGGTAGATCAGAACTCTATGGCACATTCCTCCCGCATGTTTCCTGTTCCCTCGGGCTATGAGTTCTGTGTGAGAAATAACTAAATGTCTATTTGTCGTGTCTTTAGTTTTGTAACTAGTCCGTCACGTCTGTATGTGAGAATCTATGTCTCTTTGTCTCTCCTCATATGTAATTCATTGTGTGTGACACAAACTCACAGTCTGTCTATCCTTTAAAGGGGAACTTCACCTTCCAAACTCTATTCACATTGTTCCTCATAAAGAAAGATTTGTTTTCTTAATTACTATCCATCTTTTTTACTGTTTTCCCCAAAATTGAAGTTTAATGTTTTAATAGTATTTCAGTGTCTCCTCAGTGATCAAATAGGATTTGAACTGTTACAGTTTGTTACATTTACTTACACACTCACCTAGTAATACAGTAATACAGTAACATAGTAACACAGTAACATAGTAACATAGTAATATAGTAATATAGTAACATAGTAACATAGTAATATAGTAACATAGTAACATAGTAACACAGTAATATAGTAACACAGTAACATAGTAATATAGTAACATAGTAATACAGTAATATAGTAACACAGTAATACAGTAATATAGTAACACAGTAACATAGTAATACAGTAACATAGTAATATAGTAACATACTGACATGGAAATTTCTTATATTTCGCCATATGGCCGCCACCGATGCGGGAAAAGCGTCTTTACGACCGACCTTTGCACAGTCGCCCGATCTTTCCGATTCCCATCCGATTTGTGTTCATCAGGCATGACTGCAGCATGTCGGGTGTGGCGCCGGTTGGGATTGAGGAATACGGACCACTGAACAAAGGTGTACTTTTACAAGATCACTGTGTCTGTGTATATGTATATTACCGGGGGAAGTGCCTTTTGTCCTGGTGTCTTTTGTTTGCCTAGGGCAGTCTACCTTTCCCCCCCTCTTCTATGGACATGTGTCTGTGTGCTGGTTCCACCAATTGATTCATAGCATAACATGCTCATTGATTGGATATATTGTAAGACCACCTTTTGTCTTGGTGTATAATAAACCACTGGCCATTGTAGAAGCAGGCAGAATACTGGACCCCAGCTAAGAACGACTGCTGTGACGTTATTTCCGGGGGATTGCGCAACATCACCACACGATACATCAAGGTTTTCAGATCGATTGTCCATTAAGGCAAAAGATCATTTAATTAGGTTACAACAATAGTAATACAGTAACATAGTAATACAGTAACATAGTAATATAGTAACATAGTAATACAGTAACATAGTAATATAGTAACATAGTAATATAGTAATACAGTAACATAGTAATACAGGAACATAGTAATACAGTAAAATAGTAATATAGTAAAATAGTAATATAGTAACATAGTAACATAGTAATACAGTAACACAGTAAAATAGTAATATAGTAACATAGTAATACAGTAACATAGTAATACAGTAACAGTAATACAGTTACATAGTAATACAGTAACATAGTAATACAGGAACATAGTAATACAGTAAAATAGTAATATAGTAAAATAGTAATATAGTAACATAGTAACATAGTAATACAGTAACACAGTAAAATAGTAATATAGTAACATAGTAATACAGTAACATAGTAATACAGTAACAGTAATACAGTAACATAGTAATACAGTAACAGTAATACAGTAACATAGTAATACAGTAACATACTAATACAGTAACATAGTAATACAGTAACATAGTAATACAGTAACAGTAATATAGTAATATAGTATTACAGTTACATAGTAATACAGTAACATAGTAATACAGTAACATACTAATACAGTAACATAGTAATACAGTAACATAGTAATACAGTAACATAGTAATATAGTAACATAGTAATACAGTAATACAGTAACATAGTAATACAGTAACATAGTAATACAGTAACATAGTAACATAGTAATACAGTAACATAGTAACATAGTAATACAAGAACATAGTAATACAGTAACATAGTAATATAGTAACATAGTAAAATAGTAATATAATAAAATAGAAATATAGTAATACAGTAAAATAGTAATATAGTAACATAGTAATACAGTAACATAGTAACATAGTAATACAGTAACACAGTAAAATAGTAATACAGTAAAATAGTAATATAGTAACATAGTAATACAGTAACATAGTAATATAGTAACATAGTAATATAGTAAGTGAACACACGTTCATCAAGTTCAACCTTTTAACTTTATTTTAACCTGCCTAACTGTCAATTGATCCAGAGGGAGGAAAAAAACATCTGAAGCCTCTCCAATTTGCCTCAGAGGGGGAAAATTCCTTCCTGACTCCAAAATGGGACCAGTCCCTGGATCAACTTGTACTTTGAGTTATCTCCCATATCCCTGTATTCCCTCACTTGCTAAACACCATCCAACCCCTTCTTATACCTATCTAATGTATCAGTCTGTACCCCTGATTCACTTCCCAGCTCTCCCTGTAACACCCCTTTCCCTCCTCTAATCTCATTGGCTCCCTCCTGTCTGCTGGGAGGAGCTACTGGTGAATAAAGCATCCGACCCTTCCTTGTACCTATCTAATGTATCAGCCTGTACCCCTGATTCACTTCCCAGCTCTCCCTGTAACACCCCTTTCCCTCCTCTAATCTCATTGGCTCCCTCCTGTCTGCTGGGAGGAGCTACTGGTGAATAAAGCATCCGACCCTTCCTTGTACCTACCTAATGTATCAGCCTGTACCACTGATTCACTTCCCAGCTCTCCCTGTAACACCCCTTTCCCTCCTCTAATCTCATTGGCTCCCTCCTGTCTGCTGGGAGGAGCTACTGGTGACTAAAGCATCCGACCCTTCCTTGTACCTATCTAATGTATCAGCCTGTACCCCTGATTCACTTCCCAGCTCTCCCTGTAACACCCCTTTCCCTCCTCTAATCTCATTGGCTCCCTCCTGTCTGCTGGGAGGAGCTACTGGTGAATAAAGCATCCGACCCTTCCTTGTACCTATCTAATGTATCAGCCTGTACCACTGATTCACTTCCCAGCTCTCCCTGTAACACCCCTTTCCCTCCTCTAATCTCATTGGCTCCCTCCTGTCTGCTGGGAGGAGCTACTGGTGAATAAAGCATCCGACCCTTCCTTGTACCTATCTAATGTATCAGCCTGTACCACTGATTCACTTCCCAGCTCTCCCTGTAACACCCCTTTCCCTCCTCTAATCTCATTGGCTCCCTCCTGTCTGCTGGGAGGAGCTACTGGTGAATAAAGCATCCGACCCTTCCTTGTACCTATCTAATGTATCAGCCTGTACCACTGATTCACTTCCCAGCTCTCCCTGTAACACCCCTTTCCCTCCTCTAATCTCATTGGCTCCCTCCTGTTTGCTGGGAGGAGCTACTGGTGAATAAAGCATCCGACCCTTCCTTGTACCTATCTAATGTATCAGCCTGTACCCCTGGTTCACTTCCCAGCTCTCCCTGTAACACCCCTTTCCCTCCTCTAATCTCATTGGCTCCCTCCTGTCTGCTGGGAGGAGCTACTGGTGAATAAAGCATCCGACCCTTCCTTGTACCTATCTAATGTATCAGCCTGTACCCCTGATTCACTTCCCAGCTCTCCCTGTAACACCCCTTTCCCTCCTCTAATCTCATTGGCTCCCTCCTGTCTGCTGGGAGGAGCTACTGGTGAATAAAGCATCCGACCCTTCCTTGTACCTATCTAATGTATCAGCCTGTACCACTGATTCACTTCCCAGCTCTCCCTGTAACACCCCTTTCCCTCCTCTAATCTCATTGGCTCCCTCCTGTCTGCTGGGAGGAGCTACTGGTGAATAAAGCATCCGACCCTTCCTTGTACCTATCTAATGTATCAGCCTGTACCACTGATTCACTTCCCAGCTCTCCCTGTAACACCCCTTTCCCTCCTCTAATCTCATTGGCTCCCTCCTGTCTGCTGGGAGGAGCTACTGGTGAATAAAGCATCCGACCCTTCCTTGTACCTATCTAATGTATCAGCCTGTACCACTGATTCACTTCCCAGCTCTCCCTGTAACACCCCTTTCCCTCCTCTAATCTCATTGGCTCCCTCCTGTTTGCTGGGAGGAGCTACTGGTGAATAAAGCATCCGACCCTTCCTTGTACCTATCTAATGTATCAGCCTGTACCCCTGATTCACTTCCCAGCTCTCCCTGTAACACCCCTTTCCCTCCTCTAATCTCATTGGCTCCCTCCTGTCTGCTGGGAGGAGCTACTGGTGAATAAAGCATCCGACCCTTCCTTGTACCTATCTAATGTATCAGCCTGTACCCCTGATTCACTTCCCAGCTCTCCCTGTAACACCCCTTTCCCTCCTCTAATCTCATTGGCTCCCTCCTGTCTGCTGGGAGGAGCTACTGGTGAATAAAGCATCCGACCCTTCCTTGTACCTATCTAATGTATCAGCTTGTACCCCTGATTCACTTCCCAGCTCTCCTTGTTACACCCCTTTCCCTCCTCTAATCTCATTGGCTCCCTCCTGTCTGCTGGGAGGAGCTACTGGTGAATAAAGCATCCGACCCTTCCTTGTACCTATCTAATGTATCAGCCTGTACCCCTGATTCACTTCCCAGCTCTCCCTGTAACACCCCTTTCCCTCCTCTAATCTCATTGGCTCCCTCCTGTCTGCTGGGAGGAGCTACTGGTGAATAAAGCATCCGACCCTTCCTTGTACCTATCTAATGTATCAGCTTGTACCCCTGATTCACTTCCCAGCTCTCCTTGTTACACCCCTTTCCCTCCTCTAATCTCATTGGCTCCCTCCTGTCTGCTGGGAGGAGCTACTGGTGAATAAAGCATCCGACCCTTCCTTGTACCTATCTAATGTATCAGCCTGTACCACTGATTCACTTCCCAGCTCTCCCTGTAACACCCCTTTCCCTCCTCTAATCTCATTGGCTCCCTCCTGTCTGCTGGGAGGAGCTACTGGTGAATAAAGCATCCGACCCTTCCTTGTACCTATCTAATGTATCAGCCTGTACCCCTGATTCACTTCCCAGCTCTCCCTGTAACACCCCTTTCCCTCCTCTAATCTCATTGGCTCCCTCCTGTCTGCTGGGAGGAGCTACTGGTGAATAAAGCATCCGACCCTTCCTTGTACCTATCTAATGTATCAGCCTGTACCACTGATTCACTTCCCAGCTCTCCCTGTAACACCCCTTTCCCTCCTCTAATCTCATTGGCTCCCTCCTGTCTGCTGGGAGGAGCTACTGGTGAATAAAGCATCCGACCCTTCCTTGTACCTATCTAATGTATCAGCCTGTACCCCTGATTCACTTCCCAGCTCTCCCTGTAACACCCCTTTCCCTCCTCTAATCTCATTGGCTCCCTCCTGTCTGCTGGGAGGAGCTACTGGTGAATAAAGCATCCGACCCTTCCTTGTACCTATCTAATGTATCAGCCTGTACCACTGATTCACTTCCCAGCTCTCCCTGTAACACCCCTTTCCCTCCTCTAATCTCATTGGCTCCCTCCTGTCTGCTGGGAGGAGCTACTGGTGAATAAAGCATCCGACCCTTCCTTGTACCTATCTAATGTATCAGCCTGTACCACTGATTCACTTCCCAGCTCTCCCTGTAACACCCCTTTCCCTCCTCTAATCTCATTGGCTCCCTCCTGTTTGCTGGGAGGAGCTACTGGTGAATAAAGCATCCGACCCTTCCTTGTACCTGTCTAATGTATCAGCCTGTACCCCTGATTCACTTCCCAGCTCTCCCTGTAACACCCCTTTCCCTCCTCTAATCTCATTGGCTCCCTCCTGTCTGCTGGGAGGAGCTACTGGTGAATAAAGCATCCGACCCTTCCTTGTACCTATCTAATGTATCAGCCTGTACCCCTGATTCACTTCCCAGCTCTCCCTGTAACACCCCTTTCCCTCCTCTAATCTCATTGGCTCCCTCCTGTCTGCTGGGAGGAGCTACTGGTGAATAAAGCATCCGACCCTTCCTTGTACCTATCTAATGTATCAGCCTGTACCACTGATTCACTTCCCAGCTCTCCCTGTAACACCCCTTTCCCTCCTCTAATCTCATTGGCTCCCTCCTGTCTGCTGGGAGGAGCTACTGGTGAATAAAGCATCCGACCCTTCCTTGTACCTATCTAATGTATCAGCCTGTACCCCTGATTCACTTCCCAGCTCTCCCTGTAACACCCCTTTCCCTCCTCTAATCTCATTGGCTCCCTCCTGTCTGCTGGGAGGAGCTACTGGTGAATAAAGCATCCGACCCTTCCTTGTACCTATCTAATGTATCAGCCTGTACCACTGATTCACTTCCCAGCTCTCCCTGTAACACCCCTTTCCCTCCTCTAATCTCATTGGCTCCCTCCTGTCTGCTGGGAGGAGCTACTGGTGAATAAAGCATCCGACCCTTCCTTGTACCTATCTAATGTATCAGCCTGTACCACTGATTCACTTCCCAGCTCTCCCTGTTACACCCCTTTCCCTCCTCTAATCTCATTGGCTCCCTCCTGTTTGCTGGGAGGAGCTACTGGTGAATAAAGCATCCGACCCTTCCTTGTACCTATCTAATGTATCAGCCTGTACCCCTGATTCACTTCCCAGCTCTCCCTGTAACACCCCTTTCCCTCCTCTAATCTCATTGGCTCCCTCCTGTCTGCTGGGAGGAGCTACTGGTGAATAAAGCATCCGACCCTTCCTTGTACCTATCTAATGTATCAGCTTGTACCCCTGATTCACTTCCCAGCTCTCCCTGTAACACCCCTTTCCCTCCTCTAATCTCATTGGCTCCCTCCTGTCTGCTGGGAGGAGCTACTGGTGAATAAAGCATCCGACCCTTCCTTGTACCTATCTAATGTATCAGCTTGTACCCCTGATTCACTTCCCAGCTCTCCTTGTTACACCCCTTTCCCTCCTCTAATCTCATTGGCTCCCTCCTGTCTGCTGGGAGGAGCTACTGGTGAATAAAGCATCCGACCCTTCCTTGTACCTATCTAATGTATCAGCCTGTACCCCTGATTCACTTCCCAGCTCTCCCTGTAACACCCCTTTCCCTCCTCTAATCTCATTGGCTCCCTCCTGTCTGCTGGGAGGAGCTACTGGTGAATAAAGCATCCGACCCTTCCTTGTACCTATCTAATGTATCAGCTTGTACCCCTGATTCACTTCCCAGCTCTCCTTGTTACACCCCTTTCCCTCCTCTAATCTCATTGGCTCCCTCCTGTCTGCTGGGAGGAGCTACTGGTGAATAAAGCATCCGACCCTTCCTTGTACCTATCTAATGTATCAGCCTGTACCACTGATTCACTTCCCAGCTCTCCCTGTAACACCCCTTTCCCTCCTCTAATCTCATTGGCTCCCTCCTGTCTGCTGGGAGGAGCTACTGGTGAATAAAGCATCCGACCCTTCCTTGTACCTATCTAATGTATCAGCCTGTACCCCTGATTCACTTCCCAGCTCTCCCTGTAACACCCCTTTCCCTCCTCTAATCTCATTGGCTCCCTCCTGTCTGCTGGGAGGAGCTACTGGTGAATAAAGCATCCGACCCTTCCTTGTACCTATCTAATGTATCAGCCTGTACCACTGATTCACTTCCCAGCTCTCCCTGTAACACCCCTTTCCCTCCTCTAATCTCATTGGCTCCCTCCTGTCTGCTGGGAGGAGCTACTGGTGAATAAAGCATCCGACCCTTCCTTGTACCTATCTAATGTATCAGCCTGTACCCCTGATTCACTTCCCAGCTCTCCCTGTAACACCCCTTTCCCTCCTCTAATCTCATTGGCTCCCTCCTGTCTGCTGGGAGGAGCTACTGGTGAATAAAGCATCCGACCCTTCCTTGTACCTATCTAATGTATCAGCCTGTACCACTGATTCACTTCCCAGCTCTCCCTGTAACACCCCTTTCCCTCCTCTAATCTCATTGGCTCCCTCCTGTCTGCTGGGAGGAGCTACTGGTGAATAAAGCATCCGACCCTTCCTTGTACCTATCTAATGTATCAGCCTGTACCACTGATTCACTTCCCAGCTCTCCCTGTAACACCCCTTTCCCTCCTCTAATCTCATTGGCTCCCTCCTGTCTGCTGGGAGGAGCTACTGGTGAATAAAGCATCCGACCCTTCCTTGTACCTATCTAATGTATCAGCCTGTACCACTGATTCACTTCCCAGCTCTCCCTGTAACACCCCTTTCCCTCCTCTAATCGCATTGGCTCCCTCCTGTTTGCTGGGAGGAGCTACTGGTGAATAAAGCATCCGACCCTTCCTTGTACCTATCTAATGTATCAGCCTGTACCCCTGATTCACTTCCCAGCTCTCCCTGTAACACCCCTTTCCCTCCTCTAATCTCATTGGCTCCCTCCTGTCTGCTGGGAGGAGCTACTGGTGAATAAAGCATCCGACCCTTCCTTGTACCTATCTAATGTATCAGCCTGTACCCCTGATTCACTTCCCAGCTCTCCCTGTAACACCCCTTTTCCTCCTCTAATCTCATTGGCTCCCTCCTGTCTGCTGGGAGGAGCTACTGGTGAATAAAGCATCCGACCCTTCCTTGTACCTATCTAATGTATCAGCTTGTACCCCTGATTCACTTCCCAGCTCTCCTTGTTACACCCCTTTCCCTCCTCTAATCTCATTGGCTCCCTCCTGTCTGCTGGGAGGAGCTACTGGTGAATAAAGCATCCGACCCTTCCTTGTACCTATCTAATGTATCAGCCTGTACCCCTGATTCACTTCCCAGCTCTCCCTGTAACACCCCTTTCCCTCCTCTAATCTCATTGGCTCCCTCCTGTCTGCTGGGAGGAGCTACTGGTGAATAAAGCATCCGACCCTTCCTTGTACCTATCTAATGTATCAGCTTGTACCCCTGATTCACTTCCCAGTTCTCCTTGTCACAACCCTTTCCCTCCTCTAATCTCATTGGCTCCCTCCTGTCTGCTGGGAGGAGCTACTGGTGAATAAAGCATCCGACCCTTCCTTGTACCTATCTAATGTATCAGCCTGTACCACTGATTCACTTCCCAGCTCTCCCTATAAACACCCCTTTCCCTCCTCTAATCTCATTGGCTCCCTCCTGTCTGCTGGGAGGAGCTACTGGTGAATAAAGCATCCGACCCTTCCTTGTACCTACCTAATGTATCAGCCTGTACCCCTGATTCACTTCCCAGCTCTCCCTGTAACACCCCTTTCCCTCCTCTAATCTCATTGGCTCCCTCCTGTCTGCTGGGAGGAGCTACTGGTGAATAAAGCATCCGACCCTTCCTTGTACCTATCTAATGTATCAGCCTGTACCACTGATTCACTTCCCAGCTCTCCCTGTAACACCCCTTTCCCTCCTCTAATCTCATTGGCTCCCTCCTGTCTGCTGGGAGGAGCTACTGGTGAATAAAGCATCCGACCCTTCCTTGTACCTATCTAATGTATCAGCCTGTACCACTGATTCACTTCCCAGCTCTCCCTGTAACACCCCTTTCCCTCCTCTAATCTCATTGGCTCCCTCCTGTCTGCTGGGAGGAGCTACTGGTGAATAAAGCATCCGACCCTTCCTTGTACCTATCTAATGTATCAGCCTGTACCACTGATTCACTTCCCAGCTCTCCCTGTAACACCCCTTTCCCTCCTCTAATCTCATTGGCTCCCTCCTGTTTGCTGGGAGGAGCTACTGGTGAATAAAGCATCCGACCCTTGCTTGTACCTATCTAATGTATCAGCCTGTACCCCTGATTCACTTCCCAGCTCTCCCTGTAACACCCCTTTCCCTCCTCTAATCTCATTGGCTCCCTCCTGTCTGCTGGGAGGAGCTACTGGTGAATAAAGCATCTGACCCTTCCTTGTACCTATCTAATGTATCAGCCTGTACCACTGATTCACTTCCCAGCTCTCCCTGTAATACCCCTTTCCCTCCTCTAATCTCATTGGCTCCCTCCTGTCTGCTGGGAGGAGCTACTGGTGAATAAAGCATCCGACCCTTCCTTGTACCTATCTAATGTATCAGCCTGTACCACTGATTCACCTCCCAGCTCTCCCTGTAACACCCCTTTCCCTCCTCTAATCTCATTGGCTCCCTCCTGTCTGCTGGGAGGAGCTACTGGTGAATAAAGCATCCGACCCTTCCTTGTACCTATCTAATGTATCAGCCTGTACCACTGATTCACTTCCCAGCTCTCCCTGTAACACCCCTTTCCCTCCTCTAATCTCATTGGCTCCCTCCTGTCTGCTGGGAGGAGCTACTGGTGAATAAAGCATCCGACCCTTCCTTGTACCTATCTAATGTATCAGCCTGTACCACTGATTCACTTCCCAGCTCTCCCTGTAACACCCCTTTCCCTCCTCTAATCTCATTGGCTCCCTCCTGTCTGCTGGGAGGAGCTACTGGTGAATAAAGCATCCGACCCTTCCTTGTACCTATCTAATGTATCAGCCTGTACCACTGATTCACTTCCCAGCTCTCCCTGTAACACCCCTTTCCCTCCTCTAATCTCATTGGCTCCCTCCTGTCTGCTGGGAGGAGCTACTGGTGAATAAAGCATCCGACCCTTCCTTGTACCTATCTAATGTATCAGCCTGTACCACTGATTCACTTCCCAGCTCTCCCTGTAACACCCCTTTCCCTCCTCTAATCTCATTGGCTCCCTCCTGTTTGCTGGGAGGAGCTACTGGTGAATAAAGCATCCGACCCTTGCTTGTACCTATCTAATGTATCAGCCTGTACCCCTGATTCACTTCCCAGCTCTCCCTGTAACACCCCTTTCCCTCCTCTAATCTCATTGGCTCCCTCTTGTCTGCTGGGAGGAGCTACTGGTGAATAAAGCATCCAACCCTTCCTTGTACCTATCTAATGTATCAGCCTGTACCCCTGATTCACTTCCCAGCTCTCCTTGTTACACCCCTTTCCCTCCTCTAATCTCATTGGCTCCCTCCTGTCTGCTGGGAGGAGCTACTGGTGAATAAAGCATCCGACCCTTCCTTGTACCTATCTAATGTATCAGCCTGTACCACTGATTCACTTCCCAGCTCTCCCTGTAACACCCCTTTCCCTCCTCTAATCTCATTGGCTCCGTCCTGTTTGCTGGGAGGAGCTACTGGTGAATAAAGCATCCGACCCTTGCTTGTACCTATCTAATGTATCAGCCTGTACCCCTGATTCACTTCCCAGCTCTCCCTGTAACACCCCTTTCCCTCCTCTAATCTCATTGGCTCCCTCCTGTCTGCTGGGAGGAGCTACTGGTGAATAAAGCATCTGACCCTTCCTTGTACCTATCTAATGTATCAGCCTGTACCACTGATTCACTTCCCAGCTCTCCCTGTAACACCCCTTTCCCTCCTCTAATCTCATTGGCTCCCTCCTGTCTGCTGGGAGGAGCTACTGGTGAATAAAGCATCCGACCCTTCCTTGTACCTATCTAATGTATCAGCCTGTACCACTGATTCACTTCCCAGCTCTCCCTGTAACACCCCTTTCCCTCCTCTAATCTCATTGGCTCCCTCCTGTCTGCTGGGAGGAGCTACTGGTGAATAAAGCATCCAACCCTTCCTTGTACCTATCTAATGTATCAGCCTGTACCCCTGATTCACTTCCCAGCTCTCCTTGTTACACCCCTTTCCCTCCTCTAATCTCATTGGCTCCCTCCTGTCTGCTGGGAGGAGCTACTGGTGAATAAAGCATCCGACCCTTCCTTGTACCTATCTAATGTATCAGCCTGTACCCCTGATTCACTTCCCAGCTCTCCCTGTAACACCCCTTTCCCTCCTCTAATCTCATTGGTTCCCTCTTGTCTGCTGGGAGGAGCTACTGGTGAATAAAGCATCCGACCCTTCCTTGTACCTATCTAATGTATCAGTCTGTACCAGTGATTCAGGGAGACAATTCCACATCTTCACAGCTCTCACTGTAACAAACCCCTTCCCAATATTTAGCCAGAACCTCTTTTCTTCTAATCGGAATGGGTGACCTTGTGTCAGCTGGAAAGACCTACTGGTAAATAAAGCATTAGAGAGATTATTATATGATCCCCTTATATATTTATACATAGTTATCATATCACCCCTTAAGCGCCTCTTTTCCAGCGTGAACATCCCCAATTTGGCCAGTCTTTCCTCATAGCTAAGATTTTCCCTTTACCAGCTTAGTTGCCCTTCTCTGTCCCCTCTCTAATACAATAATGTCCTGTTTGAGTGATGGAGTCCAAAACTGTACGGCATATTCTAGATGGGGCCTTACCAGTGCTCTATACAGTGGGACCCCCTCCTCCCGTGACTCTCTGCCCCATTTAATACAACTCAAGACCTTATTTGCCCTTGATGCTGCTGACTGGCATTACTTGCTACAGACAAGTTTATTATCTACAAGGACTCCAAGCTCCGTCTCCATTATGGATTTGCCTAGTGCAGTCCCATTAAGGGTATAAGTGGATATTGTTACATCCCAGGTGCAGGACTTTACATTTATCAACATTGAATCTCATTTGCCACTTAGCTGCCCAGATTGCCAGTTAGTCAAGATCCTGTTGCAAGTGCCACATCCTGGATGGAATTAATTGGGCTGATAGTTTTGTCTCATCTGCAAACACTGATACATTACTTACAACACCCTCCCCTAAGTCATTAATGAACAAGTTAAATAAAAGTGGCCCCAATACTGAGCCCTGGGGGACCCCACTAAGAACCTTACTCCAAGTAGAGAATGTCCCATTAACAACCACCCTCTGTACCCGATCCTGTAGCCAGTTTCCTATCCATGTGCAAACGACTTCATTAAGCCCAACAGACCTTAGTTTAGAAAGCAGTCGTTTGTGGGGCACAGTATCAAACGCTTTGGCAAAATCCAAATAGATCTACTGCCCCCCCACTGTCCAGCATCTTACTTACCTCATCATAAAATGCAATCAAATTAGTCTGACATGACCTATCCTTCATAAAGCCATGCTGATTGCTGCTCATAATGTCATTCATTAGGACAAAATTTTGAATGTGATCCCTTAACAAGCCTTTAAATAATTTGCCCACCACAGATGTCAAGCTTACTGGCCTATAATTGCCAGGCTGAGATCATAATCCCTTTTTAAATATTGGAATAACATCAGCTTTTCTCCAATCCATAGGTACCATACCAGATGTAAGTGAATCTGAGAAAATCAGAAATAGGGGCTGGTCTAAAACTGAACTAAGCTCTCTTAGAACCCGGGGGTGTATGCCATCAGGCCCTGGAGCCTTGTTTACATTCATTTGTATTAAAGCTTTATGAATCATATCCTGAGTCAGCCACTGACTAGATTGAGCTGAGCCATTAGTGCAGCTATAAAGTGAGCCTGGGAACTCACACTCCTCTATTGTATACACTGAAGAAAAGAACTGATTTAACACATTTGCCTTATCTGTATCTGTTACAACCATACTGGTACCATTATTTAATGGAGCAACACTCTCAACCTGCATCTTTTTACTATTTATATATTTAAAAAACTTCTTGGGGTTAGTCTTGGCCTCCGCCGCATTTAACTCTTTATTTCCTTTCTTTGCCTTCTGGATTGCTGATTTACAACATTTATCACAGTGTTTATGTAAATAACAACCACTTCTGTTCTGTGTTTTTAGCTAAAAACTTAATGCCCCAATCAATACTCTGTAGGGCAGCCCTCAAGGCACTAAAAATCCAAAATTCCTGGTTTTTGTTGCCCCAGTATATATTTGTTTTTTGCACCAGACATTAAATGATATAACATTATGATCACTATTACCCAGGGGATCAATGACTTGCACATTTGCTATAAGTTCTGGCTCATTAGAGATCACTAGATCCAGAATAGCATTTTTTCTGGTTGGCTCCTCAACAACCTGTGCCATAAAATTGTCATGTGACAGTTTATAAACTTGTTGCCATTAACTGATCTAGCAGTACTGTTGCTCCAGTCAATACAATTATTTGATACATTTAGTTGATACAAGTAGTTGATCTATTTGTCAGTAGGATCTATGGGAAATATAAGTGTAAATACTGTAAATGTATCAGCTGCCTTTAAAGGGATGGTTCACCTTTAAATTAACTTTTATTATGCTATAGAATGACCAATTATAAGCAACTTTTCAATTGTTTAAAATGCAAATTGAAGAGCTGCTGAATAAAAAGCTAAATAAGTCAAAAACCACAAATAATAACAAATGAAAACCAATTAAGGTGAGGATTCTGCTCCACAGGGACAAAGATAAGGAATGTATCAACTAAATGTATCAATTTAGATCATTTACAGAGTCGACGACCCCTCTCCCAGAGCTGCTTTAGAAGGTGAATCAGAGCCGGGTCTAGTCAACCCAGCCGACTACATCGTCCCCCTGATGCACACACGTCATACATATATATGTATCTTTACCTTATATACCCCCACACTGTATCACTATAGTACGGGCATACCCTAACCCGACCCCCACCCACTGTGTCATTCCCAACCCAAGCTGATTAATATGCAGGGGATTAGGGTGGCTGTGTTAATGAGGGGCAGAATATTTAAGGCTATACAATTAGTATAGATAGTTTATATATGTGAGTGTACAGATGGGGTTGGTATTAGTATATAATATATATATATATATATATATATATATGCACTGAGTTCATTTGGAGGGGTTGAACTTGATGCACTTTGGTCAGTCACATGATTGTAGAGTCAGTACCATATAGTCAGTTATAAGAAATAAAAAAAAGAATCAATGCAGGTGTTTCCATGTTTTACCTACTTACCTGCCAACAGTAGATGTATTTGTGGCGCATATACAAGCGACATTACCAATAAAATATTATCACTAGATACTTGTGTTCATTGGGGCCCCTGAGCAAGGACTTGTACGAGGCTCTAAGATTTCTAAATCAGCCGTGTATGATCACTTCTTCTGCATCTCTATATTGTTTGGGGCCACAGTGGCATCAGTTTGTTTGATTTGAGCCATTGTAGCCTCATGTTCCTGTGCCCGATGGCCCGTCTCTTATTTCTGTCCCCTGCGAGACACCCCAATGGGTCCTTTTGTGTCCCGTGATGACATTTCAAACGAACGATCAAACGAAATTCACTGGCACACAGGTACTGCTAGCAGGATAAACCCTGCTGATTTATTCATTTATTGCTGGTTTCCCCTGCTAGCAGTACCTGTGTGTCATTGCTAGAAGGTGGGACGCTGATTCCTCCATTGCTGAGCACCAGAGATTATCATAATTGAAGGTCAGGGTGTGTGAGTGCAACTCGATTACTTTCCAATCAGTTAGTCCTGGGCCATTTGCCTGTTGTGTGGGGATTGTTTCATCTCATTTTCTACCACAGGGGCCTATTTTCATTGTACATACAGTATATATATATATATATATGTATTGTCACAACTCATAGATTTGTTCTCTGGTCACATTGCTTCCCAGTTTCACTCCAATTCACCTGTATGTTCATTTTATCTGCGCTTGTCTCTTTAAATTCTAAAATCAGCCCATAACCCTTTGCTTTTCATCTGAGCCTATGGCTAATAAGTGGCATACGGGGCCCCGCACACACTTTAAACATACAATTATGGCATGGTGTGGGTTCCTATTAAGCCTGGCATGGTGTGGGTTCCTGTAAAAGCCTGGCACTTTCCTCCCCCGAAGTGCTGGCTTCACAAAGTCATACCTTCGGCAATTTTCCAACCTCTGTTTATTTAAGTTTTGTGCGCTGCATAAAGATGTCCTTCCTGAAAACACAAATTGCATTTTTTTGGTAATGGCCAGTGTTTTACCTCACGTGCAGCCTCAGCACAATTCTTACACAGCTTGAGCCGTCCGCATCCGATGTATGTCTGTACTTCCTACATCTTTCATAGAATTCCAGCATGCCACTGAAAAACACATCAAGGTTATAAGCACCCAGCTGAAAACGAGCCGGGGGATAGACACCTTTCTCAAAGGTTGCCTTAAACCACTATTTGGAAGTCCAAAGTCCCAGTTCATAGGATCTTACCAACAAAAGTCAGTTTCTTATAGTACCTTTGTAAGACGCACTCCACCTCCTTTACCAACACAAAAGGTGAATAGGTTTTCACCACTAAGAAAACGTCTTCCTGTTTGAAGTGGGGAAAGACTTTGAAGCCCTCAAGTCAAACATCATTCGGATTCTCTGTCAAGATCTTCAAGAAGCTCAGGAACAAGACTTCGCCATCAAAGGTGATGTCGTAAATCCCTCTCTAATCCTGAAGTGCCAGGATCTCGTGCTTCTTCACTCTCCGAGGATCATGTTCACTACGTAAGCCTGTCTTCCGTCCAAGTTCAGAAAGTCCACTGCAATCACCCAAACCAAATGCTTCACTCGGGCATAGACAGGCACAGCACCTTCCTCAAACTCCATCTCCGACACTCCCGGTTTCCCCCTCAGGTTTGGGTTTCCGCGGAGTAGGGGATCGTCTCCCGTTGCTCACAGAATGACCTCTCCCCTATAGCAGCAATGGGCTTAAGACACTTTTTCATGTGCCGATGCCCAAAGGCTGAGGGGTGGTGTCTGCAGGCACCTAAAGGTTCAGACCATCACATGATCTTGGCCAATAGACGGAGAAGCGATTAGGGTGCACTCTGTTCCCAGCGAGCCGCATGTGTCACATCTCCTCTACTACACGCACTTTTTTTAAAGGAGAAGGACAGGTTAAAACTAAGTAAGCTTTCTCCTTTAATATGTATGTATAGAGCGCCAACTTATTGCACAGCGCTTTACTATGCTAAAAAAAAAAAGTTACTTGTGGTAACTAATAAAAGTATTTATTGTGTAAAAGTCTTATGGATTCAATAATAGTATTAAGAAAGGTCATTTAAGTACCCATTACCTATACACAGGAGGTGGTCACGCATACCGTTAAAATATCACGGATAAAGGGTAACTAAACCCCTTGGTGGAAGCAATCAAACCACACTATATAGCAAATGCACAAAGAGGTGTAAATTTTATTATAAAATACTACACTATATTTTATTTCTTTGTTTTTTTTGGTGTCTACCCGAGCTTGCAGCGCTGGTATCTCTTCGTATGAATGAAAGATTTTTATTGTGACTAATCTGAAGGAGAACAGATACCGGCAAAGGGAGTGAACTGCAGAACCTCTGGATTTTATCTTATTTTTTGTCCTGGACATGGGCCCACCCTAAAACAAATGTGGCATGTCCCTCAAAAAGTGAAAAAAATGTATTTAACGAAACTTCATTAGCGATGAACTGTTTCACTAGTGAATGGTCGTCTACACCTATTAGTAAATTAGCGATGTCCCTGTGGATGGGATTTCTGGCGAATTTGCACTAGTGAAGGCCACTTCACCCTTAAAAGTAAAAAAGGAAGAGAATTCATTAAAAAATAAAGAAATCGCTGCCTGTACTAAATAAAATATAAATGACAGAGATGTGAGGAAACACTGGAAGAAGCTAAAGTCCGAGGCAATGTTACAAGAGGTGATTGTGATACACCAGGGATGTTATTTAGAAATAAACTCACTAGTGAAACAACACAAAAGAACACATTTGCACCAGTAACAGTAACTACAATGTTTCAGTAAGGCTTGTACAGCCTGTAACATATTCATAGAAAGACATTTAATAAACAGGGCAGATATTTGGAGGCACATTTATCAAGGGCTGAATTTTGAATTCATGTGACTTTTTTTAAACTCCCATCAATTCAAAATTCGACTACTAGAAATGTATTGATGAAATCAAATTTTTTAGTCTCGATTTGAGTTTCTTCTCTGACAAAAATTTGAATGTTAAGATGGCTGCCAACATCTCCAAATTGATCCCCGAACCTCTCCCATTGACTTAAACAGCAATTCGCTATTTTGTAAAAAAATAACATTTACGCTGGTAAATTAAAACTCACACGCCCATTTTAACGTCTAATTTTTGTGCAATATGCTTCTCTCCAATTTTTCTCTACATTTTTTCTATAAATTCTGTATAATGTATTTTCTATTGGATATACAGGTATGGGATCCGTTATCCGGAAACCCATTATCCAGAAATTTCCGAATTACCGAAAGGCCGTCTCCCATAGACTCCATTATAATCAAATAATCCAAAATGTTAAAAATGATTTCCTTTTTTCTGTGTAATAATAAAACAGTCGCTTGTACTTGATCCCAACTAAGATATAATTAATCCTTATTGGAAGCAAAACCAGCCTATTGGGTTTATTTCATGTTTAAATGATTTTCTAGTAGTCTTAAGGTGTGAAGATCCAAATTACAGAAAGACCCGTTATCCGGAAAGCCGCAGGTCCCGATGATTCCGGATAATAGGTCCAATACCTGTACTTCTTTTTACTTATTGGACACAGCTCTGTATGATGCAGTTTGTGTAACATATTTCTATTGGTCTTTCACTTTGAGTTTTTTACTTATTGGTTAAGACTCTGTGTGATGTAATGCATTTTAATTGACCGACGTCCCTTTAAAAGGATTGTACCAAGGGGAGACCAACAGTAAGTGAGTAAGTGCGCATTTAGGCATGAAACACATTAGGCTTATGTATGTACTAACAAAGTCTTTTTAACTTAACAATACTTAGGCTACTGCTTTACTAGTAATGGGTCTCACCCCATTTTGGATTGTGGATACTAAAAACCATTTGTACTGCCATACAGTCTCCTGTAGCTGCCAGTCCTCATAGGGGCTACCACTAGCCAATCACAGCCCTTATTTTGCTCCCCCAGGAACATTACAACTTTTATTTACATTGAAATATGGCTCATGGGTAGAAAAGGTTGGAGATCACTGAGAAACCAAAAGTAATTGGACAAGATGGACATTGGAGCTACATGTAAGAGTTTGAGATCTTCACATGAGCAAAGCAGTTCCAAACACTGGAGGGAAAACTGAGAACAAATCAGCAATATCATTTTGTTTTTACATTCATTTAAAGGTGAGATTTGTAGTTAGAAATTCATATTTTACATGCATCATACGTAAACCTAAACTTCATTTAGGGGCAGATTTATTAAGAGTCGAATAGTAAATTCAAATTTTTAGATGTTTTTTGTTAGTGTCAAAATTCACACATTCAAATTTGAATCCCCCAATTCGAATGTCATTTTGAAGGTGAGATTTATCATAATTTGACCATGGAAATGGTTCTAATTCGAATAATCACGAGTCAATGGCAGAGGTCCGGCGTTGGGCCATTTGTAGATGTTAATAGGCTTCCTGACATTCAAGCTTTTTTGGGAGGAAAATTCAAATAAAATTTCATTTGAATCTAAAACTAATCAAATTTTCGCGTCGTTCTCATTCTCATACATTCGAATTTCTTAGAGTAAAAATAAATCACATCAATTCAACCTTTTATAAATAACCCCCTTAAAGTGAGTATTACAAAGTTGATTAGACCCCTGTTCTTCATATTTATTTCTCAGTACCTAGTGATGTGTGGGAGATCTAGTGCAGTCAATTTCCAGTTTTTAACATTATTTTATTGCATTTGATCAAAATTGTCAACTTATTTTAGACTTTGCTGTTTAGTATTTTCTTTTGAAAAGAAATGTATCTGCAGACTATAATATTACTAACAACTTACCTTATTTATTACTGTTATTATTTATTACCCACATGCAGTAAATGTCATGAGTTGAAATGACAGGAATGATTATATGACATAGAGTGTTTTTATTATTCATATTGAGGATGTTTTATCTTGGGAGAGAAGATGATCATCATTTTAATCTTGGAGGCAATTTAGTGTATTGAGGTAAACTGGCTTTGTATTGACACAATTTGTTTTTAGCACATTGTGTAGTTTCCTAAATCTTCAGCTTTCTTGTTTGAGACTTTACTCCACATAAAATTCAAAATGAAGCCCAAAGACTCCAATGGGTAAAAAAAATTGTTGTGCCACTTCGAGCTTCAAAAAAAAAAAATGTCACCCATAGAATTCAATGCATTTCAGTAGATTTTCACCTTTTTTCATGAATTTCCAGTGAAGCAAACGGGTCAGATCAGGGCCACCATCAGGGGGGAGAGTTGTAGGGGCCCAGCCAAGCTGCACTTACTTGATTAGCCAGGCCCCCCTGCTTTCTGAGAGCTGCTGACTTCGGGAAGGCAGGGCGGGATCTTCTGTCTATTACTTCCCCTTATTGGTCACGGAGTGTAAGGTATTGCTGGGATTTGAGCCTGGGACCTTTGGGTTTCTGGCTCGATACCTTAACCATTTGGCCAGGTGAGCAGCCTGTAGAGTTACTAGCTAAGTGTAACCTGGCCTCTCCAGCGCAGCTGCCGCCTGATTGGCTTCTCCAGCCCCAGCTCAGCTGCAGCCTGATTGGCCTCTGCAGCCCCAACCCAGCTGCTGCCTAGTTGCAATCAGCCAATCAGGGCTGACTCTTCCCTATTTAAGGGCAGCACTTAGAACACTCCTTGCCAGAGCATTACATTGTTTCTCCCTAGTACTGTGGCAGCGCCCCTAACTAGGTAGTGCTAGCTCTTGCCCCTTTTTCCCTTATTATTCCTCTTTGTCTGCCTGTCCTTGTCTTGTCTTGCTTTACCCTATCTTGTACCTTCCCAACCTTGACCTGACCCTGCCTTGCTTGTTCCTGATTTCTGCTTCCTGTTCCACCTTGTACCTTACCTCACTTCACCTTGTACTGATCTTGTCTCACTGTTCCTGATTCTTGCTTTCTGACCCTGCCTTGTACCTTGTACCCCTCTCTCGCTATCCTCGGCTCCAGTCCTGTCTTGCTATCCTGCTCTCCTTCTGCACTCTATCCCCAGTTTCATCTGATCTACACCCGCACCGTCCTGTCCCATCCAGTCTGTTCCTGTTCTGAGTCGTCATCCTCTTCTTCCTGCCTAGTCCAGTCCTGATCTTCGCCCTCTCCGTCCTGTTCTGTTCTGCATCTGATCCAGTCTGACTCTTCGCCCTCATCAACCTGTTCCTGCTTTCCCTTCAAGTGTTCCCTCTGCACATACAGCTCCTGCCTCAAGGACTTGCACTTTCCCCATCAGTCTCCACAGCTCCCCCTACCTAATGCTTGACACTGAGTTTAAGTCCCAGTTCAGCTGCTCAGGGATTGGATAACTGTGGTTTGACCTTCCCCCTCATCCTTCCAGCTCATCCAATCATCATGCAGCTTTACTGGGACTTGAAATTCTGTGACCAATGAGGGAAGAAAATTTTGTCACTGGAAGAAGATGCAGCCACCTGTGCTGCCCTCCTCCCTTCTGTAGTTGGCAGCTCACCGACAGCAGGTGAGCCCCACTAATGAAGTAAGTGTAACATGGCAGGGCCCCCCTAAAGGTAACCCTTTGTGGTCCGTGTGGTGGGGCCCTGGGCACCAAATTTTTTTTAAACTTCTGGGGGGGCAAGTTTGTTTACATGGATGTTTAAGGGGGCCCTGGCCACCAATGTTCTTATAAAGTGGAGGGGGGGGGGCTGGCCAGCATTTTTTTTTTTTTTACCATGTGCGGTCCTGGCCACCAATATCTAGACCTGTAGGTGGGGTTTGCGGTGGGCGGAGCCCAGGAAATTGCCGTATGGGGCCCTGTGATTTCTGATGGCGGCCCTGGGTCAGATTGGCCCATGACTATTAAACAGTTCAATAGGGCAGGGGAATTCTTGCTGTGGAAGGAAGTAAGGGAGAAGTAAATTATAATAAGTGCAAATTTTCTAATTCCCATATGGCATCAAAAAAGAGCGGATTCTCTGATGATGTCACCCCCTGGAGGACCTTATTGCCAAAGGAAGCTTCATGAACAACTAGGAGGTCCACCCTTTACTGCTGTACAAAGGTGTTAGAGTTAGATAGAGGTGTTAGGGTTACACAGAGGTGTTAGGGTTACACAAAGTAGTTTGTACCTTTGTGTAACTCTGTGTTCGAGTTACACAAAGGTGTTAGGGTTATACAGAGGTGTTAGCGTTACAGAAAGGTGTTAGGGTTACACAGAGGTGTTAGGGTCACTACAAGTTGCTGCTCTCCAAATATCAAGCACAGAGATTCCTGCGACTTCACCCCATGAAGTAGAGTGAGCTGTGATCTGCAGTGGTGGAAACAGACTGTCCTTGATGTAGGCCATATGGTTTCCTTTATCTATCGTGACAAAGATGGTTTGGAAGCTTTAAAGGAGAACTAAACCCTAAAAAGAAATATGGCTAGAAATGACCATCATATCCCTGAGAGAAGCGTGTGGCTGGACAAGGATTCTCATAATCAGTGTCGGACTGGCCCACAGGGATACCAGAAAAACTCCTGGTCGGCCCAGGCCTCAGTGGCCTCTTGTTTCTAACCATTTGTCTTATTTCATGGTCATTCCCTTTTTCTTTATGGGAAAAATGCTTAATAATGGAAGAATAGAGTAAGTAAATATAAGACTAGGAGAATAAAGAGGTTGAGTGAGGAGAGGAAGAATAATAGTTTGGAAAGTGCCCATGGTCTATGGTTTTGTGGTGGGCTCTTGGCATCCCAGTCCAACACATAATGGTCTCATTGAGCTTGAATACCTTCTCTGGAAGTAGATAAACCTTTACTTCAGATGAATTGATCTCCAACCCAAGAAACTGCTTTCCCCTGGGATTTCTCCCAGTTTATAATCCATCTGAGGTGTTGAAACAGGAGGATTACCCAGTTCAAATGTTTCTGTAGAAAAGAGGCTGAGATTGCTGTGACAAACCAATTGTCTACATAAGGAATTACAGTCATTCCTGAAAACTGCTTCTGTGGCCACAAGTTGAGCAACCCTGGGGTCTATGGGGTCTATGGGAGATGGGGATTCTGTAATTTGGAGCTTTCTGGATAATGGGTCCCATACCCTTACTTGTTTTTTTGTTCATTCATTTAAACTATGAATATGTAAAATAAGTGAAATATTTTATATATATTGGTGGGACACAAAAACGATGTAAAAAGAAGGAAAACTTCAGGGGATGTTAAATTGTGGTTTCAGTGTTATAAAACAAATTACATTCATCTTCAACATTAAGGCACAAATATGTGTATAAACAATGTCTTGGCATTCAGGATCTATTTTAATTGATTTCTATACAATAGAACCCCCAATTTTATGTTTTTCAGGGGACCAGAAAAAAAAATGGTGTAAAATCCAGGAAAATCTAAAATCAGGGAAATGTATTTTACATAATATATAGGTGGGAGCACAAAACAACAATGTAAAATGAGGGAACACTTAGGGGCAAATTTACTTAAGTTCGAATATCGAGGGTTAATTAACCCTCGATATTCGACTGTCGAAGTTAAATCCTTCGACGTCGAAGGATTTACCACATTTTGTTCGACCGAATGAAAAATCGTTCAATTCGAAGGATTTTAATCCATCAATCGAACGATTTTTCTTTGACCAAAAAATACTTAGGAAGCCTATGGGAACCTTCCCCATAGACTAACATTGGCCTCGGTAGGTTTTAGGTGGCGAACTAGGGGGTCGAAGTTTTTTCTTAAAGAGACAGTACTTCGACTATCGAATAGTCAAACGATTTTTCGTTAGAATAGTTTATGTCGAAGGTTGAAGTAGCTTATTTGATGGTTGCAGTAGCCAAAAAAAAACATTCGAACTTGAAGATTTTTTTTCTTCTATTCCTTCACTCGAACTAAGTAAATGGGCCCCTTTAAATCAGGGGGATGTAAAATTGAGATTCCACTGTATAAACTGTTTTTCTTATTTCTAGGGATACCGAACCAAATCATAATTTGCATATGCAAATTAGGGGTGGGAAGGGAAAAAATGTTTTACTTCCTTGTTTTGTGACAAAAATTGACATTCATGCGATTTCCCTCCGCACTCCTAATTTGCATATGATTCGGTTCGGCCAGGCAGAAGGATTCGCCCGAATCCAAATCCTGCTGAAAAAGGCAGAATCCGGGCCGTATCCCAAACTGAATCCTGGATTTGGTGCACTATTTCTAGTGATGGGTGAATTTATTTGCCAGGCGCGAATTCGTGGCGAATTTGCACGATTCGCCGCCAGCAAATAAATTCGCAAAAATTAGCCGGCGTAAAAAATGGGTGCCGGCGTCAAAAAACGGGCGCCGTTGTCAAAAACGAGTTTTGCGAATTTTTGCCGTTTCGCGAATTTCTAAGCGAAACGGCGCAAATCCACCCATCACTACCTATTTCATATTTGAAACCATTTCAATAGAATTGAAGTGTGTTTGTCTATATCTATATATATATATATATATATATATATCTGAAATGAGTATCCACACCCCAAGGCCAAAATATGTAAACAGGGTGCATGATTAAAATATGTAAATATCGACGAACTCCCATGTATAAATAATTCACTTTATTGTATCATAGTCCAAGGTTTCGGTCCTCGTTGGGACCTTTTTCAAGGATGATCTAATACAATTTCAACAAACTTTAAATACCATTGTCCATTTGAATTGACCAATCAGTGCACAGTGTCTGAATTAATCAATGAAGTGATCATTTGGTGACCAGCTTTATCCATAGGACATATAAAGTTACAATTTCAATACAGCTGACATTATGCGAATATCATAAATATTATAATTTAGTGAATAAAACAATCTGAAAAAATGTGTAAAACACAGTAAATGAACCCGTGATTTAATTATGTGTATAATTCATTAACATCCACAAGATGTCACCCGTGTACCTCTCAAGCGCGTTACTGTGTCCTTTTTATAATCCATTTGTTACAAGGCTTCCTAGAACAGAGAAAAGGAAACAAATTATTTTTATAATTATTATTTAAGCCAAATAACTCAAATTAACCATTCATGCCTTTAGGCGTAACGCAGTTTAATTTGTAAATCCAAAAGGCTTCCCTTCGTAGGAGCATTTTTTCCATATTCCCACCTGTCGGATGTGCCCGTATGTGTTCAATGGACATGTATGTAAAGGAAGAGGCATCATGTTTGGCTTCAGCCCAGTGTTTGTCATCCACTTTGTTTATTTATTTACATTTAATTTAATGAAAATGCAGTGAAGTGAACATGAATATTCATATATTGGGTGATGATGGAGGGAAACAATAATTAATTAACAAAAAGAATCCACGGGGCATTTGAGTATGTAGATTCCATCATCGTCTCACAAGTCATACGTTGCCTCATATTTTTTACCGGTGTGTGAACTGTTTCCCCAAAATGAGTGTGTGACCCATTCTACTCCCTGTACATTGAGACAGACCAGGACGCACAGCAGAACTAGTCATGTCACTTTCCTTTCTGTATCTTTCCCTTGGATCAGATCGACTCAATTGCTCTTTCACATTTTTTCAGTGTCAGTAACTAAATTTTGGCTTTTTGCTGAATTTGTTCTACAAATGCTCATCTGTGTGAATTACATCCCAGTGCTTCAAAGTTATTGTTTCACTTCTGTACTTTGAGTTGTACTGAGTCACGTAATAAATGTCATCTCTCCGCAATTTCTTGCTTTTTCTAATGTTCTCTTGTGTCAACACTAAGGGGCAGATTTATCAAGGGTCGAATTTGAAAAACTGATTTCAAAAAGACCAACCGAAGTCGAAGTTTTTTTGGGGTCGAAAAGGTCCGTATTAGTGGCTGCTGATTGGCCAAAGCTGACCTGCAGAGGTAAAGACGCTAAAACTAGGAAGTTATAAATAGAGGCGCACGTCTGGCTCACGTCTCCAGCCTCTTCTCAGTCTAATGGCGACGTCTCACACCGGCTGGAGGAGCTTCAAGAGAAGAAATTCAGCGTGTGTTGAGCAGGTGCCGGGAGGAGTTGCGTCTCCTTCAGAGGAGACAATATATCCGAAGAGGAACGACCAGTGATTGAAAGAAAGGCTACAATGAAACGGAGCCAAGTGAAGATAGGAAACAAAAAGAGCTCAGTGAAAGCTGCAAAGAGAACTGCCTCAAGCAAAGTGAGTGAGACTCAGCTCTGGCCTCATTATCACCTGTACAATATGATTTACCTCAAAGCCCACAGTTAATGGCAGGTGTTAGAGTCCTGTGCAGGTCCATTTTTTGGAACCCGTGCCAGACCTGTACTCATAACCTGCAATCCACAACCCGCATTCTTACCCGCTTGGACCCGCAAGTACCTTATACACAACCTGGACCCGTTGACCATTAAAAATCAGGAGTGTGGTCATTGTAAACTAGAAGTGACATCATCATCGGAAGTAGACATGATCAGAAAAAAAGGATTAAAAATCACTATTGAGAAGACCTGTGGCCCAACCTGCAATAGAGCCGCTGACCAGCCTCTATACCCACACCCGGAACTTCTAGCTGCAACCCGGAGGTTTTTGCGGGTAACCCATGGGTACCTGACCCGCTGCAGGACTTCTTTCTCCACAAGATTTGTCTCCTCAGGTTACTCATTATCAGACGGGGCAGCCAACAGCTGGTCCATCTCAACAGACAATGGCACACACATTGCAAGCAAATGTCACAGGAGATGCAGCTTTGCTGACTTTTATTTGGCAAAACACAAGTCTGGTTCATATTGGGGATAACATTTGCTTCACATAAGCATTAACAGTCCTAATTCACACCTTCATTGGTGTTAACTGTAACTCACGGTTTCCTTAGCCCTCACTGGCTTTTGGGTGGACCACAAATCCCAGAATCCTCTCTGGGCCACGCCTCTCCTGGGAGGGGTTTCTCTTTTCCTCTCCAGTCCTTTAAAACTCTCTCTCTCTGAAACTCAGGTCAGCAGGGAATCACTCTCCTTCCTTAACTCAAGAAGGTCCTCACATGGCCCCTCACCCTCCAACTCCAGGAGAAGAAGCCCTGAGGTGTTGCTCCCCACCTCCTTTAACTACATCTCACCTGTAGCTTCATTACTTAACTGCCTCTAGCTTGTCAGCTGAAAGCCCTTAGTGAATCAAGGAATGGAAGCCCACCCTGCTCTCTTCCATTCATTCCAGGGAGCCACTATCCAGCTTTTCCTAAGCCACAATAGAATTAAACAGCGTTACTTGCTGGAGCCACACAGACTTTTCCCTGGAGTTTATATTTCATCAGCCTAATGCTGCTAAAATACACACAATATTGGGCCCTTTTCACCCACATATCCTACAGCTACAGCTTTTGGCTTTTCACTTTGATGGAGCATTTTATTATATTTGGATAAAGACTAAGCACATTCCGGGATTCTCTAATGTCACTAGTGATGGACGAATTTCTCCTGTTTTGCTTCGCCAAAAAATTTGCAAATTTCCCGCAAAATTTGTGAAAAATCATGAAATTCGAAAGTTTCACGGACGCTGGCATTAAAGTCAATGGGCGTTCGAATAGTGTTGACGCTCACCGATTTTGATCGACTTTTCAGATGCACATGCAAAAATTTTGACACCCACAAATTCTCGCAGGAGATTCGCGAATGTATTTGCCGGTGGGGAACCGTGGAGATTTGCTGCGAATTTGTGGCAGGTGAAGTTATTGGCCCCTCAGTAGTCATTGGCGAAGCTTTATCTCACCTGCAGTTTCAACGCTTCAGAGAAACCACAGATCAAGCGCAGCTTCAGGGCCAACATTTCCCAAATTATCTTTGGAAAGTAACATTGAGAAATTGAGGTGATTGTTCTAGATCTCAGTTAGTCCAAAGACTTGATCATTTGATTTGAGAAGCTGGAGAGATTCTTTACATTCACTGTCCCAGTTCCACAGAAAAGATGAGGTTACATTTGTTAGATCTTTATGAGACTCAATATTCAGTATCTTCACAAACACATTTGCTGCAATTTCATTTTCCAACGGATGTTGAATAAAAGTGATTTCACTAAAGCGCCAGCCTTAAAGCAAACTTTAAAGGGAATGGCAAAAGAAAGACCAGTTAATGAGACGAGCAATAACAATGGCATTACTAACGAGCAATCAGAATGTGTCTCTGAATATGAACAGAACTTGTTTCATTTGTTCTTTCTTTTGAATTTTTTCTTAGTATTCCGAGTGAATTGGTGTCCAGCTCAGAAACAAAATCAGGGGAATGTTCTTTGATCACTTGAGAATTCTATTAATTCCCTTTCCTTCAGTGTCTTTATATCATTTCTTGGCAACCTGTGTTTGTTTCATGTGCACGGCTGAAAATTAACTGGAATTAAGGAATTATTCATTTCTAGGAATTTTTAAGCATTTTCTGCATATTTATCAAGGGTCGAATTGAAAAAAATTCAAAAAGACCAACTGGTCAAAGGTTTTTTTTTTGGTCGAATAGGTCAGTTTTCGTTGAAATAGGTCTGCATTCGGCCGAATTAGAATCATACAAATTGATGGAATAGCGCATTTGAGCGGATTCTGTTTGAAGTTTCCCCCCCCCCAAAAAATGTTGCTTTTTAAGTCCACCAATTGACTCCGAGTAAGTTCTAGGAGGCCCCCCATAGGCTAAAACAGCAATTTGGCAGGTTTTACATGGCAAATGGTAAAATTGGAATTTTTTCAAATACAAATCGAATTTGGACTATTCCCTAGTCGAACTACACAAAAAATATCTCGAAATTCATTCAATTCTCATTTTTTTCATTGGAAAATTCACCTGGACCTTTGATAAATCTGCCCCTTTATGTTACAGTTATGAGTTATAGTAAATACATCAGATAATAACATGGTTCTGGATATTCCCACTCCCTACACCCGGTCTTGTTGGACTTCCCATAACTGCGGCCCAGGCTTTGTACAATGTTATTCAGCAGATACTCCCACTGCAGCTTTTACTCACCTCAATTTCAACTTATTACATATTTTGTACCAATTTCCTGGTCCCCCCAATATTTAATACATTTCCCTGATTTTTCCACATTTGTTTCTGATCCCCTGAACAATGTAACCTGGGGGTTGTACTGTCCATAAAGTAACATCACAGGGAGAGTCACTACTGTACAATCTGCCTTTAGTCATTTCAGTCCAGGGGGAAACTCATTTGTTCCCAGAGTGACAGAAGGGTTAAAAGATAAGACTCCTCCAAAACAAACGATGAGATGGGAGAGAAGTAAATATATAATATTATACATATTTCTATCTATACACATATATAGAGCGAGGAAGAGGGTCATATCCTCATCAGTCCCTGCCCCAGTGAGCTTACAATCTAAGGTCCCTATCACATTCCCATCAGTCCCTGCCCCAGTGAGCTTACAATCTAAGGTCCCTATCACATTCCCATCAGTCCCTGCCCCAGTGAGCTTACAATCTAAGGTCCCTATCACATTCCCATCAGTCCCTGCCCCACTGAGCTTACAATCTAAGGTCCCTATCACATTCCCATCAGTCCCTGCCCCAGTGAGCTTACAATCTAAGGTCCCTATCACATTCCCATCAGTCCCTGTCCCAGTGAGTTTACAATCTAAGGTCCCTATCACATTCCCATCAGTCTCTGCCCCAGTGAGCTTACAATCTAAGGTCCCTATCACATTCTCATCAGTCCCTGCCCCAGTGAGCTTACAATCTAAGGTCCCTATCACATTCCCATCAGTCTCTGCCCCAGTGAGCTTACAATCTAAGGTCCCTATCACATTCCCATCAGTCTCTGCCCCAGTGAGCTTACAATCTAAGGTCCCTATCACATTCCCATCAGTCCCTGCCCCAGTGAGCTTACAATCTAAGGTCCCTATCACATTCCATCAGTCCCTGTCCCAGTGAGCTTACAATCTAAGGTCCCTATCACATTCCATCAGTCCCTGTCCCAGTGAGCTTACAATCTAAGGTCCCTATCACATTCCCATCAGTCCCTGCCCCAGTGAGCTTACAATCTAAGGTCCCTATCACATTCCCATCAGTCCCTGCCCCAGTGAGCTTACAATCTAAGGTCCCTATCACATTCCCATCAGTCCCTGTCCCAGTGAGCTTACAATCTAAGGTCCCTATCACATTCCCATCAGTCCCTGCCCCAGTGAGCTTACAATCTAAGGTCCCTATCACATTCCCATCAGTCTCTGCCCCAGTGAGCTTACAATCTAAGGTCCCTATCACATTCCCATCAGTCCCTGTCCCAGTGAGCTTACAATCTAAGGTAATATTAGTGAGTATGGAGAGAGAAAAGCCATAGATGAAGGGACAGAACACGAGGAGGAGTCAGACTGCAGCACGTGACACTTCCCAGCAGGCACCGCTGTCTGTAAGTTGTCCCAGCCCCTGTGTCTGACTGAAATACAGTGTAAGGAGGAGCCACAACAGCGAGGAGGAGAAATAAAACGACCCCTCTCTCTCCTGCACCACAAATTAACTACAACTCCCTGCAGGCTATGGGCTTGGGACCCTTTTCGCAATGCCTTGTGGGAAGTGTAGTTCGTCTATCCCTGCGCTGTAGGTAGAACTACCTATTGTCACACTCCGCTCTCTCTCACAGACACAGCGAGACTTGGAACACATGGGCCGGAAGTGGAGTGACGCTATTTCCGGTTGGCGGCAGGTGAGTGCTAGCAGCTCTGAGAGAATTCTGGAGATTCATACGGGCTTATGTCTCGGACCCTGTCTGACTGTCCTGTGCTGGAGCCGTATGAACCAGAACGGAACCATTAGAACTGGGCCCCATCTTATTGCTGCTCATTCTGTATCAGTGAGTGTGTGAGAGGCAGGAAGTGACTGACTGTTCCACTACCCACAATGCTCCGCGCTACCCTCATGCCTGGTCAGACTCTACTCCTTATTCCTCTTCCTGGTCTACCCACAATCCCCTGTGTTATTCCTCTCCCCACAATCCCATGTGTTCCCCCTTCAGGGCAGTTAGTGCTGGTGCTGTATGAGTTGTTGTTAGTCCTGTGACACAATATCATCTCCCCCTTACAGACCTGCAGTGACACAGTTGTCCCCTCGCTGGAGACAGTAAGGGAGGAGAGAGACAGTAAGGGAGGGGAGAGAGACAGTAAGGGAGGGGAGAGACAGTAAGGGAGGAGAGAGACAGTAAGGGAGGGGAGAGACAGTAAGGGAGGGGAGAGAGACAGTAAGGGAGGGGAGAGAGACAGTAAGGGAGGGGAGAGAGACAGTAAGGGAGGGGAGAGAGACAGTAAGGGAGGGGAGAGACAGTAAGGGAGGGGAGAGAGACAGTAAGGGAGGGGAGAGACAGTAAGGGCGGAGAGAGACAGTAAGGGAGGGGAGAGAGACAGTAAGGGAGGGGAGAGAGACAGTAAGGGAGGAGAGACAGTAAGGGAGGGGAGAGAGACAGTAAGGGAGGAGAGAGACAGTAAGGGAGGGGAGAGAGACAGTAAGGGAGGGGAGAGACAGTAAGGGCGGAGAGAGACAGTAAGGGAGGGGAGAGAGACAGTAAGGGAGGGGAGAGAGACAGTAAGGGAGGGGAGAGACAGTAAGGGAGGGGAGAGAGACAGTAAGGGAGGGGAGAGAGACAGTAAGGGAGGAGAGAGACAGTAAGGGAGGAGAGAGACAGTAAGGGAGGGGAGAGACAGTAAGGGAGGGGAGAGAGACAGTAAGGGCGGAGAGAGACAGTAAGGGAGGGGAGAGAGACAGTAAGGGAGGGGAGAGACAGTAAGGGAGGGGAGAGAGACAGTAAGGGAGGGGAGAGACAGTAAGGGAGGGGAGAGAGACAGTAAGGGAGGGGAGAGACAGTAAGGGCAGGGAGAGACAGTAAGGGAGGGGAGAGAGACAGTAAGGGAGGGGAGAGACAGTAAGGGAGGGGAGAGAGACAGTAAGGGAGGGGAGAGACAGTAAGGGAGGGGAGAGAGACAGTAAGGGAGGGGAGAGAGACAGTAAGGGAGGGGAGAGACAGTAAGGGAGGGGAGAGAGACAGTAAGGGAGGGGAGAGACAGTAAGGGAGGGGAGAGACAGTAAGGGAGGGGAGAGAGACAGTAAGGGCAGGGAGAGACAGTAAGGGAGGGGAGAGAGACAGTAAGGGAGGGGAGAGACAGTAAGGGAGGGGAGAGAGACAGTAAGGGAGGGGAGAGAGACAGTAAGGGAGGGGAGAGAGACAGTAAGGGAGGGGAGAGAGACAGTAAGGGAGGGGAGAGAGACAGTAAGGGAGGGGAGAGACAGTAAGGGAGGGGAGAGACAGTAAGGGAGGGGAGAGAGACAGTAAGGGCGGAGAGAGACAGTAAGGGAGGGGAGAGAGACAGTAAGGGAGGGGAGAGAGACAGTAAGGGAGGGGAGAGAGACAGTAAGGGAGGGGAGAGAGACAGTAAGGGAGGGGAGAGAGACAGTAAGGGAGGGGAGAGAGACAGTAAGGGAGGGGAGAGACAGTAAGGGAGGGGAGAGAGACAGTAAGGGAGGGGAGAGACAGTAAGGGAGGGGAGAGACAGTAAGGGAGGGGAGAGAGACAGTAAGGGAGGGGAGAGAGACTGTAAGGGATGAGCCCACCTGCAGGTAAGTGGCAGCTTTATGGGCTGATGATATTATATTGGGGGTTACTCCCCCTGACTCTCTCTTTCCTGAATTACAGAGAGAATGAAAAGGTCAAAGAAAGTAACGGATAGAGCGACGGTGGGGAACAAGCAAATCCCCCTGAGTGAGAGAATCCTCAGCGTCACACTGGAGATTGTCTATTTGCTGACAGGAGAGGTGAGTTCTACTGCGAGGAACACTCATATACACAGGGGACACTGTGAGTGGAGCAGAGACAATAGCTGTATGACCGTGACAGTGGTACAGTGTGTAGGTGAGTGACAGGTATAGTGTGTAGGTGAGTGACAGGTATAGTGTGTAGGTGATAGGTGAGTGACAGTGGTATAGTGTGTAGGTGAGTGACAGTGGTACAGTGTGTAGGTGAGTGACAGTGGTACAGTGTGTAGGTGAGTGACAGTGGTACAGTGTGTAGGTGAGTGACAGTGGTATAGTGTGTAGGTGAGTGACAGTGGTATAGTGTGTAGGTGAGTGACAGTGGTATAGTGTGTAGGTGAGTGACAGTGTACAGTGTGTAGGTGAGTGACAGTGGTACAGTGTGTAGGTGAGTGACAGAGGTATAGTGTGTAGGTGAGTGACAGTGGTACGTGTGTAGGTGAGTGACAGTGGTACAGTGTGTAGGTGAGTGACAGTGGTACAGTGTGTAGGTGAGTGACAGTGGTACAGTGTGTAGGTGAGTGACAGTGGTATAGTGTGTAGGTGAGTGACAGTGGTATAGTGTGTAGGTGAGTGACAGTGGTATAGTGTGTAGGTGAGTGACAGTGGTATAGTGTGTAGGTGAGTGACAGTGGTATAGTGTGTAGGTGAGTGACAGTGGTACAGTGTGTAGGTGAGTGACAGTGGTACAGTGTGTAGGTGAGTGACAGTGGTACAGTGTGTAGGTGAGTGACAGTGGTACAGTGTGTAGGTGAGTGACAGTGGTACAGTGTGTAGGTGAGTGACAGTGGTACAGTGTGTAGGTGAGTGACAGTGGTACAGTGTGTAGGTGAGTGACAGTGGTACAGTGTGTAGGTGAGTGACAGTGGTATAGTGTGTAGGTGAGTGACAGTGGTATAGTGTGTAGGTGAGTGACAGTGGTACAGTGTGTAGGTGAGTGACAGTGGTATAGTGTGTAGGTGAGTGACAGTGGTACAGTGTGTAGGTGAGTGACAGTGGTACAGTGTGTAGGTGAGTGACAGTGGTATAGTGTGTAGGTGAGTGACAGTGGTATAGTGTGTAGGTGAGTGACAGTGGTATAGTGTGTAGGTGCAGTGACAGTGGTATAGTGTGTAGGTGAGTGACAGTGGTACAGTGTGTAGGTGAGTGACAGTGGTACAGTGTGTAGGTGAGTGACAGTGGTATAGTGTGTAGGTGAGTGACAGTGGTACAGTGTGTAGGTGAGTGACAGTGGTATAGTGTGTAGGTGAGTGACAGTGGTATAGTGTGTAGGTGAGTGACAGTGGTACAGTGTGTAGGTGAGTGACAGTGGTATAGTGTGTAGGTGAGTGACAGTGGTACAGTGTGTAGGTGAGTGACAGTGGTACAGTGTGTAGGTGAGTGACAGAGGTATAGTGTGTAGGTGAGTGACAGTGGTATAGTGTGTAGGTGAGTGACAGTGGTACAGTGTGTAGGTGAGTGACAGTGGTATAGTGTGTAGGTGAGTGACAGTGGTACAGTGTGTAGGTGAGTGACAGTGGTACAGTGTGTAGGTGAGTGACAGAGGTATAGTGTGTAGGTGAGTGACAGTGGTATAGTGTGTAGGTGAGTGACAGTGGTACAGTGTGTAGGTGAGTGACAGTGGTACAGTGTGTAGGTGAGTGACAGTGGTATAGTGTGTAGGTGAGTGACAGTGGTACAGTGTGTAGGTGAGTGACAGTGGTACAGTGTGTAGGTGAGTGACAGTGGTATAGTGTGTAGGTGAGTGACAGTGGTACAGTGTGTAGGTGAGTGACAGTGGTACAGTGTGTAGGTGAGTGACAGTGGTACAGTGTGTAGGTGAGTGACAGTGGTACAGTGTGTAGGTGAGTGACAGTGGTACAGTGTGTAGGTGAGTGACAGAGGTATAGTGTGTAGGTGAGTGACAGTGGTACAGTGTGTAGGTGAGTGACAGAGGTATAGTGTGTAGGTGAGTGACAGTGGTATAGTGTGTAGGTGAGTGACAGTGGTAAGTGTGTAGGTGAGTGACAGTGGTATAGTGTGTAGTGAGTGACAGTGGTATAGTGTGTAGGTGAGTGACAGTGGTATAGTGTGTAGGTGAGTGACAGTGGTACCAGTGTGTAGGTGAGTGACAGTGGTACAGTGTGTAGGTGAGTGACAGTGGTACAGTGTGTAGGTGAGTGACAGTGGTATAGTGTGTAGGTGAGTGACAGTGGTATAGTGTGTAGGTGAGTGACAGTGGTATAGTGTGTAGGTGAGTGACAGTGGTATAGTGTGTAGGTGAGTGACAGTGGTACAGTGTGTAGGTGAGTGACAGTGGTACAGTGTGTAGGTGAGTGACAGTGGTACAGTGTGTAGGTGAGTGACAGTGGTATAGTGTGTAGGTGAGTGACAGTGGTACAGTGTGTAGGTGAGTGACAGTGGTATAGTGTGTAGGTGAGTGACAGTGGTACAGTGTGTAGGTGAGTGACAGTGGTATAGTGTGTAGGTGAGTGACAGTGGTATAGTGTGTAGGTGAGTGACAGTGGTACAGTGTGTAGGTGAGTGACAGTGGTATAGTGTGTAGGTGAGTGACAGTGGTACAGTGTGTAGGTGAGTGACAGTGGTACAGTGTGTAGGTGAGTGACAGTGGTACAGTGTGTAGGTGAGTGACAGTGGTACAGTGTGTAGGTGAGTGACAGTGGTACAGTGTGTAGGTGAGTGACAGTGGTACAGTGTGTAGGTGAGTGACAGTGGTACAGTGTGTAGGTGAGTGACAGTGTATAGTGTGTAGGTGAGTGACAGTGGTATAGTGTGTAGGTGAGTGACAGTGGTACAGTGTGTAGGTGAGTGACAGTGGTATAGTGTGTAGGTGAGTGACAGTGGTACAGTGTGTAGGTGAGTGACAGTGGTACAGTGTGTAGGTGAGTGACAGTGGTACAGTGTGTAGGTGAGTGACAGTGGTACAGTGTGTAGGTGAGTGACAGTGGTACAGTGTGTAGGTGAGTGACAGGTAAGTGTGTAGGTGAGTGACAGTGGTATAGTGTGTAGGTGAGTGACAGTGGTATAGTGTGTAGGTGAGTGACAGTGGTATAGTGTGTAGGTGAGTGACAGTGGTACAGTGTGTAGGTGAGTGACAGTGGTACAGTGTGTAGGTGAGTGACAGTGGTATAGTGTGTAGGTGAGTGACAGTGGTACAGTGTGTAGGTGAGTGACAGTGGTACAGTGTGTAGGTGAGTGACAGTGGTACAGTGTGTAGGTGAGTGACAGTGGTACAGTGTGTAGGTGAGTGACAGTGGTACAGTGTGTAGGTGAGTGACAGTGGTATAGTGTGTAGGTGAGTGACAGTGGTATAGTGTGTAGGTGAGTGACAGTGGTACAGTGTGTAGGTGAGTGACAGTGGTATAGTGTGTAGGTGAGTGACAGTGGTACAGTGTGTAGGTGAGTGACAGTGGTACAGTGTGTAGGTGAGTGACAGTGGTACAGTGTGTAGGTGAGTGACAGTGGTACAGTGTGTAGGTGAGTGACAGTGGTACAGTGTGTAGGTGAGTGACAGTGGTACAGTGTGTAGGTGAGTGACAGTGGTATAGTGTGTAGGTGAGTGACAGTGGTACAGTGTGTAGGTGAGTGACAGTGGTACAGTGTGTAGGTGAGTGACAGTGGTACAGTGTGTAGGTGAGTGACAGTGGTACAGTGTGTAGGTGAGTGACAGTGGTACAGTGTGTAGGTGAGTGACAGTGGTACAGTGTGTAGGTGAGTGACAGTGGTACAGTGTGTAGGTGAGTGACAGTGGTACAGTGTGTAGGTGAGTGACAGTGGTACAGTGTGTAGGTGAGTGACAGTGGTACTAGTGTGTAGGTGAGTGACAGTGGTATAGTGTGTAGGTGAGTGACAGTGGTATAGTGTGTAGGTGAGTGACAGTGGTACAGTGTGTAGGTGAGTGACAGTGGTACAGTGTGTAGGTGAGTGACAGTGGTACAGTGTGTAGGTGAGTGACAGTGGTACAGTGTGTAGGTGAGTGACAGTGGTACAGTGTGTAGGTGAGTGACAGTGGTACAGTGTGTAGGTGAGTGACAGTGGTACAGTGTGTAGGTGAGTGACAGTGGTACAGTGTGTAGGTGAGTGACAGTGGTACAGTGTGTAGGTGAGTGACAGTGGTATAGTGTGTAGGTGAGTGACAGTGGTATAGTGTGTAGGTGAGTGACAGTGGTACAGTGTGTAGGTGAGTGACAGTGGTATAGTGTGTAGGTGAGTGACAGTGGTACAGTGTGTAGGTGAGTGACAGTGGTACAGTGTGTAGGTGAGTGACAGTGGTACAGTGTGTAGGTGAGTGACAGTGGTACAGTGTGTAGGTGAGTGACAGTGGTATAGTGTGTAGGTGAGTGACAGTGGTACAGTGTGTAGGTGAGTGACAGTGGTACAGTGTGTAGGTGAGTGACAGTGGTATAGTGTGTAGGTGAGTGACAGTGGTAAAGTGTGTAGGTGAGTGACAGTGGTACAGTGTGTAGGTGAGTGACAGTGGTACAGTGTGTAGGTGAGTGACAGTGGTAAAGTGTGTAGGTGAGTGACAGTGGTATAGTGTGTAGGTGAGTGACAGTGGTACAGTGTGTAGGTGAGTGACAGTGGTACAGTGTGTAGGTGAGTGACAGTGGTACAGTGTGTAGGTGAGTGACAGTGGTACAGTGTGTAGGTGAGTGACAGTGGTACAGTGTGTAGGTGAGTGACAGTGGTACAGTGTGTAGGTGAGTGACAGTGGTACAGTGTGTAGGTGAGTGACAGTGGTATAGTGTGTAGGTGAGTGACAGTGGTATAGTGTGTAGGTGAGTGACAGTGGTACAGTGTGTAGGTGAGTGACAGTGGTACAGTGTGTAGGTGAGTGACAGTGGTACAGTGTGTAGGTGAGTGACAGTGGTACAGTGTGTAGGTGAGTGACAGTGGTATAGTGTGTAGGTGAGTGACAGTGGTATAGTGTGTAGGTGAGTGACAGTGGTATAGTGTGTAGGTGAGTGACAGTGGTACAGTGTGTAGGTGAGTGACAGTGGTACAGTGTGTAGGTGAGTGACAGTGGTACAGTGTGTAGGTGAGTGACAGTGGTACAGTGTGTAGGTGAGTGACAGTGGTACAGTGTGTAGGTGAGTGACAGTGGTATAGTGTGTAGGTGAGTGACAGTGGTACAGTGTGTAGGTGAGTGACAGTGGTACAGTGTGTAGGTGAGTGACAGTGGTACAGTGTGTAGGTGAGTGACAGTGGTACAGTGTGTAGGTGAGTGACAGTGGTATAGTGTGTAGGTGAGTGACAGTGGTACAGTGTGTAGGTGAGTGACAGTGGTATAGTGTGTAGGTGAGTGACAGGGTATAGTGTGTAGGTGAGTGACAGTGGTACAGTGTGTAGGTGAGTGACAGTGGTACAGTGTGTAGGTGAGTGACAGTGGTATAGTGTGTAGGTGAGTGACAGTGGTACAGTGTGTAGGTGAGTGACAGTGGTATAGTGTGTAGGTGAGTGACAGTGGTACAGTGTGTAGGTGAGTGACAGTGGTACAGTGTGTAGGTGAGTGACAGTGGTACAGTGTGTAGGTGAGTGACAGTGGTACAGTGTGTAGGTGAGTGACAGTGGTACAGTGTGTAGGTGAGTGACAGTGGTATAGTGTGTAGGTGAGTGACAGTGGTATAGTGTGTAGGTGAGTGACAGTGGTACAGTGTGTAGGTGAGTGACAGTGGTATAGTGTGTAGGTGAGTGACAGTGGTACAGTGTGTAGGTGAGTGACAGTGGTACAGTGTGTAGGTGAGTGACAGAGGTATAGTGTGTAGGTGAGTGACAGTGGTATAGTGTGTAGGTGAGTGACAGTGGTACAGTGTGTAGGTGAGTGACAGTGGTACAGTGTGTAGGTGAGTGACAGTGGTATAGTGTGTAGGTGAGTGACAGTGGTACAGTGTGTAGGTGAGTGACAGTGGTACAGTGTGTAGGTGAGTGACAGTGGTACAGTGTGTAGGTGAGTGACAGTGGTACAGTGTGTAGGTGAGTGACAGTGGTACAGTGTGTAGGTGAGTGACAGTGGTACAGTGTGTAGGTGAGTGACAGTGGTACAGTGTGTAGGTGAGTGACAGTGGTACAGTGTGTAGGTGAGTGACAGAGGTATAGTGTGTAGGTGAGTGACAGTGGTACAGTGTGTAGGTGAGTGACAGTGGTACAGTGTGTAGGTGAGTGACAGTGGTATAGTGTGTAGGTGAGTGACAGTGGTATAGTGTGTAGGTGAGTGACAGGTATAGTGTGTAGGTGAGTGACAGTGGTACAGTGTGTAGGTGAGTGACAGTGGTATAGTGTGTAGGTGAGTGACAGTGGTACAGTGTGTAGGTGAGTGACAGTGGTACAGTGTGTAGGTGAGTGACAGTGGTACAGTGTGTAGGTGAGTGACAGTGGTATAGTGTGTAGGTGAGTGACAGTGGTATAGTGTGTAGGTGAGTGACAGTGGTACAGTGTGTAGGTGAGTGACAGTGGTACAGTGTGTAGGTGAGTGACAGTGGTACAGTGTGTAGGTGAGTGACAGTGGTATAGTGTGTAGGTGAGTGACAGTGGTATAGTGTGTAGGTGAGTGACAGTGGTACAGTGTGTAGGTGAGTGACAGTGGTACAGTGTGTAGGTGAGTGACAGTGGTACAGTGTGTAGGTGAGTGACAGTGGTATAGTGTGTAGGTGAGTGACAGTGGTATAGTGTGTAGGTGAGTGACAGTGGTATAGTGTGTAGGTGAGTGACAGTGGTATAGTGTGTAGGTGAGTGACAGTGGTACAGTGTGTAGGTGAGTGACAGTGGTATAGTGTGTAGGTGAGTGACAGTGGTACAGTGTGTAGGTGAGTGACAGTGGTACAGTGTGTAGGTGAGTGACAGTGGTACAGTGTGTAGGTGAGTGACAGTGGTACAGTGTGTAGGTGAGTGACAGTGGTACAGTGTGTAGGTGAGTGACAGTGGTACAGTGTGTAGGTGAGTGACAGTGGTACAGTGTGTAGGTGAGTGACAGTGGTATAGTGTGTAGGTGAGTGACAGTGGTATAGTGTGTAGGTGAGTGACAGTGGTACAGTGTGTAGGTGAGTGACAGTGGTATAGTGTGTAGGTGAGTGACAGTGGTACAGTGTGTAGGTGAGTGACAGTGGTACAGTGTGTAGGTGAGTGACAGTGGTATAGTGTGTAGGTGAGTGACAGTGGTATAGTGTGTAGGTGAGTGACAGTGGTACAGTGTGTAGGTGAGTGACAGTGGTATAGTGTGTAGGTGAGTGACAGTGGTACAGTGTGTAGGTGAGTGACAGTGGTACAGTGTGTAGGTGAGTGACAGTGGTATAGTGTGTAGGTGAGTGACAGTGGTACAGTGTGTAGGTGAGTGACAGTGGTATAGTGTGTAGGTGAGTGACAGTGGTATAGTGTGTAGGTGAGTGACAGTGGTACAGTGTGTAGGTGAGTGACAGTGGTATAGTGTGTAGGTGAGTGACAGTGGTACAGTGTGTAGGTGAGTGACAGTGGTACAGTGTGTAGGTGAGTGACAGTGGTATAGTGTGTAGGTGAGTGACAGTGGTATAGTGTGTAGGTGAGTGACAGTGGTACAGTGTGTAGGTGAGTGACAGTGGTATAGTGTGTAGGTGAGTGACAGTGGTACAGTGTGTAGGTGAGTGACAGTGGTACAGTGTGTAGGTGAGTGACAGTGGTATAGTGTGTAGGTGAGTGACAGTGGTATAGTGTGTAGGTGAGTGACAGTGGTACAGTGTGTAGGTGAGTGACAGTGGTACAGTGTGTAGGTGAGTGACAGTGGTACAGTGTGTAGGTGAGTGACAGTGGTACAGTGTGTAGGTGAGTGACAGTGGTACAGTGTGTAGGTGAGTGACAGTGGTACAGTGTGTAGGTGAGTGACAGTGGTATAGTGTGTAGGTGAGTGACAGTGGTACAGTGTGTAGGTGAGTGACAGTGGTACAGTGTGTAGGTGAGTGACAGTGGTATAGTGTGTAGGTGAGTGACAGTGGTACAGTGTGTAGGTGAGTGACAGTGGTACAGTGTGTAGGTGAGTGACAGTGGTACAGTGTGTAGGTGAGTGACAGTGGTATAGTGTGTAGGTGAGTGACAGTGGTACAGTGTGTAGGTGAGTGACAGTGGTACAGTGTGTAGGTGAGTGACAGTGGTATAGTGTGTAGGTGAGTGACAGTATAGTGTGTAGGTGAGTGACAGTGGTACAGTGTGTAGGTGAGTGACAGTGGTATAGTGTGTAGGTGAGTGACAGTGTACAGGTGTAGGTGAGTGACAGTGTACAGTGTGTAGGTGAGTGACAGTGGTACAGTGTGTAGGTGAGTGACAGTGGTACAGTGTGTAGGTGAGTGACAGTGGTATAGTGTGTAGGTGAGTGACAGTGGTATAGTGTGTAGGTGAGTGACAGTGGTACAGTGTGTAGGTGAGTGACAGTGGTACAGTGTGTAGGTGAGTGACAGAGGTATAGTGTGTAGGTGAGTGACAGTGGTACAGTGTGTAGGTGAGTGACAGTGTACAGTGTGTAGGTGAGTGACAGTGGTACAGTGTGTAGGTGAGTGACAGTGGTACAGTGTGTAGGTGAGTGACAGTGGTATAGTGTGTAGGTGAGTGACAGTGGTATAGTGTGTAGGTGAGTGACAGTGGTATAGTGTGTAGGTGAGTGACAGTGGTATAGTGTGTAGGTGAGTGACAGTGGTACAGTGTGTAGGTGAGTGACAGTGGTACAGTGTGTGTGAGTGACAGAGTATAGTGTGTAGGTGAGTGACAGTGGTATAGTGTGTAGGTGAGTGACAGTGGTACAGTGTGTAGGTGAGTGACAGTGGTACAGTGTGTAGGTGAGTGACAGTGGTACAGTGTGTAGGTGAGTGACAGTGGTACAGTGTGTAGGTGAGTGACAGTGGTACAGTGTGTAGGTGAGTGACAGTGGTACAGTGTGTAGGTGAGTGACAGTGTATAGTGTGTAGGTGAGTGACAGTGGTACAGTGTGTAGGTGAGTGACAGTGGTACAGTGTGTAGGTGAGTGACAGAGGTATAGTGTGTAGGTGAGTGACAGTGGTACAGTGTGTAGGTGAGTGACAGAGGTATAGTGTGTAGTGAGTGACAGTGGTATAGTGTGTAGGTGAGTGACAGTGGTATAGTGTGTAGGTGGTGACAGGTAAGTGTGTAGGTGAGTGACAGTGGTACAGTGTGTAGGTGAGTGACAGTGGTATAGTGTGTAGGTGAGTGACAGTGGTACAGTGTGTAGGTGAGTGACAGTGGTACAGTGTGTAGGTGAGTGACAGTGGTACAGTGTGAGGTGAGTGACAGTGGTATAGTGTGTAGGTGAGTGACAGTGGTATAGTGTGTAGGTGAGTGACAGTGGTATAGTGTGTAGGTGAGTGACAGTGGTACAGTGGTAGGTGAGTGACAGTGGTACAGTGTGTAGGTGAGTGACAGTGGTACAGTGTGTAGGTGAGTGACAGTGGTACAGTGTGTAGGTGAGTGACAGTGGTACAGTGTGTAGGTGAGTGACAGTGTACAGTGTGTAGGTGAGTGACAGTGGTACAGTGTGTAGGTGAGTGACAGTGGTACAGTGTGTAGGTGAGTGACAGTGGTATAGTGTGTAGGTGAGTGACAGTGGTACAGTGTGTAGGTGAGTGACAGTGGTATAGTGTGTAGGTGAGTGACAGTGGTACAGTGTGTAGGTGAGTGACAGTGGTACAGTGTGTAGGTGAGTGACAGTGGTACAGGTGTAGGTGAGTACAGGGTTACAGTTAGGTGAGTGACAGTGGTACAGTGTGTAGGTGAGTGACAGTGGTACAGTGTGTAGGTGAGTGACAGTGGTACAGTGGTGTAGGTGAGTGACGTGGTACAGTGTGTAGGTGAGTGACAGTGGTACAGGTGTAGGGAGTGACAGGGGTGTAGGAGCTGTGTAGGTGGTGAGAGTGGAGGTAGGGAGTGCAGGGGAGGGTGAGGTGGTAGGGGGAGGTGGGGGGTGTGGTAGGGTGGTAGGACGGTGTTGGGCGTGTACTAGTGTAAGGTAGTTTTATCATTCTTTACTACTGTTTATGGTTTTTTTTTTCTTTTTTTTTATTTTATTTATATATAGTCTTTATTTATTTTTTATAGTGTAGGTGAGTGTCTAGTGGGTATAAAGGTGTAGGTGAGTGACAGTGGTATAGTGTGTAGGTGAGTGACAGTGGTACAGTGTGTAGGTGAGTGACAGTGGTATAGTGTGTAGGTGAGTGACAGTGGTACAGTGTGTAGGTGAGTGACAGTGGTACAGTGTGTAGGTGAGTGACAGTGGTATAGTGTGTAGGTGAGTGACAGTGGTATAGTGTGTAGGTGAGTGACAGTGGTACAGTGTGTAGGTGAGTGACAGGGTATAGTGTGTAGGTGAGTGATAGTGGTACAGTGTGTAGGTGAGTGACAGTGGTACAGTGTGTAGGTGAGTGACAGTGGTATAGTGTGTAGGTGAGTGACAGTGGTACAGTGTGTAGGTGAGTGACAGTGGTACAGTGTGTAGGTGAGTGACAGTGGTATAGTGTGTAGGTGAGTGACAGTGGTACAGTGTGTAGGTGAGTGACAGTGTATAGTGTGTAGGTGAGTGACAGTGGTACAGTGTGTAGGTGAGTGACAGAGGTATAGTGTGTAGGTGAGTGACAGTGGTAAGTGTGTAGGTGAGTGACAGTGGTACAGTGTGTAGGTGAGTGACAGTGGTATAGTGTGTAGGTGAGTGACAGTGGTACAGTGTGTAGGTGAGTGACAGTGGTACAGTGTGTAGGTGAGTGACAGAGGTATAGTGTGTAGGTGAGTGACAGTGGTATAGTGTGTAGGTGAGTGACAGTGGTACAGTGTGTAGGTGAGTGACAGTGGTACAGTGTGTAGGTGAGTGACAGTGGTACAGTGTGTAGGTGAGTGACAGTGGTACAGTGTGTAGGTGAGTGACAGTGGTACAGTGTGTAGGTGAGTGACAGTGGTACAGTGTGTAGGTGAGTGACAGTGGTACAGTGTGTAGGTGAGTGACAGTGGTACAGTGTGTAGGTGAGTGACAGTGGTACAGTGTGTAGGTGAGTGACAGTGGTACAGTGTGTAGGTGAGTGACAGTGGTACAGTGTGTAGGTGAGTGACAGTGGTACAGTGTGTAGGTGAGTGACAGTGGTATAGTGTGTAGGTGAGTGACAGTGGTATAGTGTGTAGGTGAGTGACAGTGGTACAGTGTGTAGGTGAGTGACAGTGGTACAGTGTGTAGGTGAGTGACAGTGGTACAGTGTGTAGGTGAGTGACAGTGGTACAGTGTGTAGGTGAGTGACAGAGGTATAGTGTGTAGGTGAGTGACAGTGGTACAGTGTGTAGGTGAATAATAGTGGCCATATGTTGTGTAACCTGTAGGACTATGTTGTGAGTAAGCGTCCCAGTGCTGGGGTCGTACAGAGCTGCAGTGACTGTTTGTTGGACGGATTCTGCCAGCGCCACATTCCAACCGTGTCCCATTCCTCCCGCTCCGTCTTACACAAGGAAAATGCCCGAAAGCTCCTGGAACTCATCTCCAACATCTTCCACATGCTGACCGAGGAGGTAAGTGTGTCCCTAGTAGTTTGGTACCATTGTGTGGTCATGCTTCTCTCCCTCCAGGTTGTGACTGTCATCTTGTGTGTGTCAGGTTGCCGTAAGGCACGAAGAAGCGGGCAACTACTTTTCCTCAGAGGAGTGGGACTATTTAAGGGGAAACCACATGTTTTACACAGACGTGATAAAGGAGAATCCCCAGCAGCTCCACTCACCAGGTGAGTAATGTGTGACTCCAATCAACTGGTGCCAGGACTAGTGATATGAGGTGACTAGAGACTATATAACGTGGCTTGTACATCAGCAACAGCCCCACCTCTACATACTGAGGAATCCTCCCATCACTCAGTAACAGGTATTCCTCTCCCAGTAACAGGTATTCCACTCCCAGTAACAGATATTCCTCTCCCAGTAACAGATATTCCTCTCCCAGTAACAGATATTCCTCTCCCAGTAACAGGTATTCCTCTCCCAGTAACAGGTATTCCACTCCCAGTAACAGATGTTCCTCTCTCAGTAACATATTCCTCTCTCAGTAACAGATATTCCTCTCCCAGTAACAGGTATTCCTCTCCCAGTAACAGGTATTCCTCTCCCAGTAACAGGTATTCCACTCCCAGTAACAGATGTTCCTCTCTCAGTAACATATTCCTCTCTCAGTAACAGATGTTCCTCTCTCAGTAAAAGATATTCCTCTCCCAGTAACAGGTATTCCTCTCCCAGTAACAGGTATTCCTCTCCCAGTAACAGGTATTCCACTCCCAGTAACAGATGTTCCTCTCTCAGTAACATATTCCTCTCTCAGTAACAGATATTCCTCTCCCAGTAACAGGTATTCCTCTCCCAGTAACAGATATTCCTCTCCCAGTAACAGGTATTCCTCTCCCAGTAACAGGTATTCCTCTCCCAGTAACAGGTATTCCTCTCCCAGTAACGGATGTTCCTCTCTCAGTAACATATTCCCCTCCCAGTAACAGATGTTCCCCTCCCAGTAACATATTCCCCTCCCAGTAACAGATGTTCCTCTCTCAGTAAAAGATATTCCTCTCCCAGTAACAGATGTTCCTCTCCCAGTAACAGATATTGATCTCCATCTTGACTTGATTTGTGGACTTGGTTTGTTTGGCTTTTATGCCTTTTCCATGTATCTACACACTCCACTTACCCCCTGAATATTCCACAGTACTTGCATAGATACCCCTCATCCCCAGATCTAAAAAGATGGCTTCCTTCTGTAATGCTTTGGTCATGTGACCCAGGAGTTGCTGATTGGCTCAGTACCCAGGGGCCCCTATGGCACAGTAATGTCACTGTCTCTTATTTCATAAACCATCTGTCTGTCCAGATTATGGGCCCAGACACTCCAGACGATACTGAAGATAAACGGCAGTAAATAGAAGGTTATATTGGGGGATGTCTAAGCACTGCCTGTGTAGCAAGTAGTAATTACTGTGCCCTCCATGTACTGGCACTGCCGATGTTGTGTTTGTGTTACTAAGTGCATATTTGTAGTGAATGACTTTACATGGTTGTATCTCTGTCAGATGATGAAAATGAAGACTCTAGCCATATTAGCGCTAATGTGGGATCAGATTTATGCCGTACAAATAAAGCGGGTGCAAGGCAGACTGGCGCTGGGATGGAAGAGGCACATCTCATGGAGTGTGAGCAGAGATACAGCGCTTTATCCCATTGTATCAAGCAGGAGCCGGACATAGAGGAAGAAGCTCTGGCAATGAACATGGAAACACAAATGTTACCCGCTGCTGTCAAACAAGAACCCGACTCTTCCGCTAGTGATGCGACAAGCAGCTCAGGCAGCAGCCCCTCTGCACATTATATATCCGACGGTGTTAAAGAGGAGTCCAGTTCCTGGGAAGAAGAAGAACATTCCAACTGCAGAATTTATCCTCTTACAGAACAGATTCACGAGTCAAACACGTCTCCTAATATCAGATGCAGGCTTAATAGCCAATTAACTGATAATTACGAGTCGGATAAATCTAATTTGAGATTCAGGCTTAATAGCCAATTATCTGATAATTACGAGTCGGATAAATCTAATATGAGATTCAGGCTTAATAGCCGATTATCTGATAATTTCGAGTCGGAAACATCTAATATGAGATGCAGGCTAAATAGCCGATTATCTGATAATTACGAGTCTGATGAAGAGAAGGAAGGGTCGGGTTCTTGGGGAGAAGATCAGTCCGATTACAATAGTAACACCATAATAGATACTGATACCGCTGCTCCCAGCATAGGCCCCAACCTCATGAACACTTTCTCTGAAGCAGAATTAAATGAATTTGGTGACACCTTCCCTTATGCAACGGCCATCACTTCTCACCTGAATGCTCTGCAGGCGGCTCGTGGCTGTGCCATTTGCTTCAAGCATTTCAATAGTAACAGAGATCTCGCCCGGCACATGAGAACTCACACGGGAGAGAAACCGTTCATCTGCTCCGACTGCGGCAAATGCTTCAACGACAGCTCCATTCTCATACGGCACATGAAAATCCACACGGGAGAGAAACCCTTCTGTTGTCCTCAGTGTGGGAGAAAGTTTCGCCGTCGCGCCCACCTCGTTGTACACGAGAGAACTCACACGGGGGAGAAACCATTCACTTGCCCTGAGTGTGGCAAAAGCTTTGCCCGTCGCTCTCACCTTATAGATCATCGTATCATTCACAATGGAGAGAAAAAATACTCCTGCCCCGAGTGTGGCAAATGCTTTGGACTTCAGGGCTACCTCAATAAACACTTCAAAATCCACACAATTAAAGTTTCTGTTCCCTGATGGCAAATGTTCTGTAGGTTTGGACTTTTCACACAGATAATGTTACAGTAGAAATGCGAGTAATTATGGGGGATAACCAGTAAGTGGCGCTAATATTGGCTCAGTTTCTGCCCATATTTTTTTACCGTTATTAGAGAAAACAAGTGCACAAATATATGTACATTTTAGTATTCGTGTTGCTCGCTGTATCCCCATGTCATTGGGTCATATGATGTATTTTCAGTACAGATACAATGCAAATCTATATATTTCCCCGTGTCTGGGGCTTGTTTCATGCAATCTGCTGGGGTAGGCGCCACCTACAAATAGTAAAAGAATCATTTTTTAAATATCTTTTTTTTATTTAATTTGGTGCACCATTTGGCAATTGTGGTGAGTGCCCCTTCTTCTTTGGATTAAGTATTATGTAGGAGTAATAACGTTGCCTTGTGAAAGTCTTCCTCACTCCTGTACATACTCACATTCCAAGTCAATTCCAACTAACTGCTCTGGTTCACTCATGGGCCTGTCGGAGGTGCTTCCAGATTGCCCCAGGGTCATGAAATCTACACGGCTACTGGCTGGTAATCAAGCATTGGTGCCTAAATGTGTCACGTCATAGAACCTCCTCTTCATTTTATTGTGTCTATAATTTCTCTGTTCATTGCAATATATCATGAAAAGGGGACACTTTACTTCTCCTTAAAGTGGACCCGTCACCCAAAAAAATTATTCAAAATCCTATTTTATCAGATTAGTCAAAGATAATGAACTTTAATTACACAATATAAATGATTTGAATCTTGTTTCCATCAGTCTGGGATTTCATAATTATAACAAGCAGGCAGCAGCCATTTTGTGGGACACTGTTATTAAGACAAGTCTTGTATCATCTCAGAATCTTGTTTGTGCACCAGAATGGGGGAGCTGATGTCCATCCCCATGTCCTGGTTACACAATTAAATGGTGAAGAGATTGGGGGGAATGTGGGGAGAGCAGTGACATGTAGGAAGTGCTGAATGGAAAGGGAAAGTAATTGCCTGAGGCATAGAGGAGGGGCAGACTATATTTGATTGACAGCTGAGATTTTTAAACGAGTTTACAACAGTTATGAATGCTTTAATAAAAAAATGAAATTGGATTTCATGTTTAATTTGAAAAGGACTTTTATTATACAGATTTTTGTGTCTGGGTGACGGGTCCACATGCAAAGCCTACATTTTCCGACCATGTATATACGTTGGGAATATCTTTCCCACCCAATCCTCATCATTTGTACTGCATATACCCCCTCTATTTGCTGGCGCCATCACATTTTCCTAAAACAAAAAGCTTTCACCCGGCTCCATTACTGACATTATCAGTAACAATGAGACATGAATGCTGTAAAGTTCATAGAATGCAGGTTACACAGGCACAGCATAACTTCAAACGAGAGCACTCACCCACTTCGACTCCATGGCCTAAACCAACTCCCAGTGCAATGATGAATGATACCCCACGCTTGGCGCGTTTCGTGGCATCTCAGCCCTTCCTCAGAAGCTTCACAGGCACAAAATAATTAATAAAAGGTTCTGCTGGGGTTTTGCAGTGTAATGGATAAGCTCAGGAGAGGTGGTTAGAAGAAAAGAATAGGAACAGCTAGAGTTTCTATGGGAACCAGCAATGCTATCTCTTTATTGGCTGTTAGACTGGAGGGTGTGTTTAGCAATCTGAGTTTAGAAGAACTGAGCATGTTCATAAGTCAACAGCCAAAGGAAATTTCTGAGTGAGGGGGTTAGATGAGTAGAAGGATTTTTAAGTGATTAAGGGGATGCTGCAGCCTTACTGTTAACCTTTTAACAACCAGAGTGGCAGGTATCTAAAGATTTCAAAGAGGCTGTTCACTGATTACATTTTTGTGGAGGGGGTTTACATTTCATTTAACCCCATCATGAACACGCATCATCATGTGCCCAGTGATGTGTCAAATTCTGAAACAGCCACGACCGACTGAAAAGTGAGTCCAAAGGGATAAATGTAAGACACTTGAACAGGAGTGAGGGCTTTTCCAAGGCATTGTGTGTTTGTGTGTAACAACATGTCCGAAGAAGTGTTTTTATACAACAGTTTAACAGACTTGACTTGTTGGTGGCCTCAATATGTTTGTGATTGGTGCAGAGCAGGCAAAATACTCAAGTGGATCCTCCTATTGGCTGAGAATGCTAGACATGCTCCTGAGTCATAACATGACTTACTGATAAATGAGCTCTCTCGCTGCCTATAATTAGTGGGTGCTGAGTATAATGATATCTCCATGTGAGAGAGCTGTAGTACCAGCTACTGTATCTTGGGCTCTCGTACAGTGACACAATTGTGTTTATGATACAGAATTATAAACCCAAACAGTTGGAGTTGCCCTTATATCTGGCTGGGGAGCTCCTGCTTCCAACCTGCGTAAACATTCGATTTTGGGGTTCTTTGTCCAAACTCATCATGTTTCCCCTACAAACAATGGAATAGATTGACTCCATTGATTTCCCTTATCAAGAAGGAGATCCCATGGATAATTCTGTAGTGCATTAGCCAGACAGTCCTCTATCTAAATATCCAATGGCTTCATGGGAAAGTGAGAGCTTGGAGTCCATCACTGATCCCCTTACAGGTCAGACACTGGCAAGGGAAGCATCGACACACATCAGCAGCCAGAATAACTGCTCTATAAATTGTAAATCTTTTGGCAATAAAGAGACTTCATGGGAAGAAGTAGAAAGTGCTAAGTGCTCTGTTAAACCACAGCCATATCAGATACAAGCAACGTCTAGTCCTGGCTTTGGATCTAAACTATGTAACTGCTCCATTAAATCGGAGTTGGCTTCATGGGACAAAGAGAAAAGTTCCAGTTACAGAATGAATGGCCTGACAGAACCACTAGCACAATCTCATAACAGGCCATTATCCAGTTATATCTCCAGTGAGATTAAAGAGAAGTCTTCCTCTTGGGAGGAAGGAGAGAGTTTGGGTTACACAAGCAATCCAGCCACGAGGCAGTGCAGAAAGCTGATACGCCTCCTCTCATTGGTCCCACCCTTTATAACTGCCCTTCAACCAGTTATATGTCCAGTGGGATTAAAGAGGAGATGACTTCATGGCAAGAAGCCAGGGCTCAGAATTTACTACTAAACTGATCCAGGTAACAGATGCACCTGCCGCAAACATCAGCCCCACTAACAATTCACCAACTAATTATAAAGTCAATGTTATTAAGGGGGTGTTGGCTTCCTGGGAAGAGGGGCTTTTGGATTACAGTTCCAGTACTGGTCCAGTAGAGGTAGTTACATAGTTAAATTGGGTTGAAAAAAGACAAAGTCCATCCAGTCCAACCCCTCCAAAGTAAAACCCAGCCCCATACACACACCCCTCCCTACTGTCACATAAATGATATATACCCATATCTATACTAACTATAGAGTTTAGTATCACAATAGCCTTTGTATTATGTCTGTCCAAGAAATCATCCAAGTCCCTCTTATAGTCATTAACTGAATCATCACCTGGCAGTGCATTCCCCAACCTCACTGTCCTCCTCACTGTGATGAACCCCCTACTCTGTTCCTTTAAATGAAACTTCTTTTCCTCTAGTCAGAAGGGGAGGCCTCATGCACTGGGGAGACTGTTTGCATGTTCCCAATGTGGATTGTGTTTGACTAGGAGCGCGTCTAGTTGGCCACCAGAAAAGCCGCGCAGGGGGAGAGCGGTACGCTTGCTCCGAAGGTGACGAGTGTTTCACTAATGATACCGATCTGGAACGGCACCAGGACATTCACACCAGAGACCAGATCTTCTCTTGCTTTGAATGTGGCCAGGACTTTACCCATCACTTAGACTTTGCTGAACATCTCAGGAGCCACACAGGGGACCATACTTTCGTCTAGGTTGGACCCTACATGTGAATTACCCCCACTCTGCCCTTTTCCTTGTTCAATCCCACGTGGCCAAATGTATCTGATGCTTTTCTGCCAATAGAGTGAGTTCTGTATTATAGTCGCTTGCCAGTACTAATTAATGATACGTGAATATTTACAGTAATGCAGTATAGTGGAATACAGTTCTTTTCTGATGTTTCCTTATGTATTAAACCTGAATTTTACAAAAGCCTGTGCTTAGAGTGTTTGTGCTTGGCAGAGAGCGGCCCAAGGAGCAGTCGCACCGCCTAATGGAAATCATTTTAATGGTTTAAGTCTTTTCAAGCCTTGAAAAAATATAGTCGAATTCTGGAAGAATTGCCCACTGAGTTTGGAACAATGCTGCTAGGGCTGAAGTTTGTACTCTGAGGGAAGTCACACTTAACTCTAACTCAAAACCTGACTGAAGAAACTGCATGATCTGTGGAGAGCTACAGTCTGTCTGTGACAATTCCTGTAATTCGCACCAAGAAAAAAAGATCTACCAAATGCGATGATACGTTCTATATGTGGAAGGACTTCTTGCTGCTAATAGTGTTTGGATCACATTAGGTTGAAATTCCTTCTGTTCCCAGAGTTTGGATTCAATAGAAAAGCCGTTAGGCTGAGTTTGTGTATGTCTGGGTAAAAGGATGGACCTTGCATGAGAAGGTACTGCGAGAGTGATAGTCGAAAGGGTCGATCCGCCAACATTGTCATTATGTCTGCAAACCATGTCAGAGGCAGGCCAAGCTGGAGCTATGAGTATTGTACGAAATTTGTTCCTGTTTGATCTTGGTAAGTGTCCGTTGCAGAATCGGCAATGGGGGGGAATGCATAAGCCATCTGGAACGAACCAGTGTATAGCTAGCCCATCAACAGCCTCTGCCATTGGGTCCCTGATCCTGGAGAAGAATCTCTGGAGTTGGTTGTTGTGTCTCTCGATGCCATTGACATTGCACTTCTTGTGCCCCTTGCTTGTTCAGGTTAGCCACAGCCAGCAGTGCTGTTGTCTGATTGAATGTGAATGCATTGAAGAAGATTCGATACAATGTAGAAGAGCATTCAGTATGGCCCGTATTTCGAGTACATTGATGTGTAACTTCTGTTTGTGAAAGGTCCAGCGGCCCTGGCAACTGAAATGCTTCCAAGTTGCTCCCCAACCCAACAAACTTGCGTCTGATGAAATTACTGATGGATCTGGAAGGTGCCAAAGCTTGCCCTTTGAGAGATTGGCACGTGTGTGACCACCAATGGAGGCTGGTTTGTGAACTGCCATTGGCAGACTTATTGACTGTGAGAGATCTTGATGATCCTTGTTTCCATAGTCTTAAAAATGTCCTCTGGAGAGGGCGCATGTGGAACTTGGCAAATTGGCACTGCATCTATCGTGGATGCCATCAGGCCTAGAAGTTGGAGAATGGTAAACGCTGAAACAGTTCTGCTGAAAAAATGCTGGAATTAGAGATTGAATCTTGTTGATTTTTCATTCATTCCTAGGAAGGGTAGAACTTGTTTAGGAGTGAGGATGCTCTTCTGAAAATTGGTAATCTAGCCATGGATCTTTAGTTGGTGTATACAGAATTGAGTGGCCTGTTAGTGGCTTTGTCGCTGGAGCCGGCAAAAATGAGAATGTTGTTGAGTACAGAGAATTGTGTACCCCGTTTTGCTCGAATGCTTGCAATGAGAGCTCCTAGGACTTTGGTGAAAATCCGAGGTGCTGATGTCAGAACCGAAACCCCCGTCCTTCTTTGACACCAGAAAAAGGTTTGAGTAAAAACCTTGAAAATGTTGATGATGTGGAACTGGAGAAATCACACCCTTTTCCAGGAGGTCTTGAATATAATTTTTATCATTGGGGAAGCTTTGGAAGGGTCAGTTGGTAGACTCTAGGGAACAAATTTGTTCTTTGGTGGATACTTGTTTGAAGTATATTTTGTGACCTACTGTTAAAGTTTGGAGGACCCAAGAATTGGAAATTGCGTTCGACCAAACCTGGGCAAACCTTTGAAGCCTGCCCCCCCACTTGGAAAGTGTCTATTATGTGAGAGTCAGGAATCCTAGCTCTTGGGTGCGCCACCTTTACAAACAGCTCTTTGCTGAGATTGCCATGGTTTGGATTTCCTCTGAGAGGATTGATGTGAGTTGGAGTTCCAATGGTTAGATCTGCCTCTGGTATTGGAACTGGAGTAGTAAGAGTTCTTTGCGTGGTTCTCTTATCCTGAGGAAGAAAGGAGCCATTTCCTCCTGTAACCTCTGAGATTATTTGTTTGAGTTGAGAGCCAAAAAGCTGTACACCTTGGAAGAGACACCAATCTATTTTTAGAAGCTGCATCTCCAGTCCCACTGTCTCAATCGAGCTGTAATGGAAGCTGCTGCTGCTGCTCTTGAGGCCAGTTTTGTGATCTCTAGTGTAGATTCACTGAGAAAGGACAATGTGAGGTTGTTTTTCTAAATGATTGAAGTCTCCGGGTGTGTATTACAGGGAGTGTTTTTTTAATTCCTTACACCTGAACCCCCGCTGTATGAGCCACGCTAAGCGAAGCGGAAGCCTGGGCGTAAAATGGCCGCTGAGTGAGTGAAGTCCTCGCCTAAGGGCTGATTCCATCTTTTTATCCATGGGATTGCGAAAAGAACCTCAGATGGAATTGTAGTGTTTCTCAATAACCTCACTATAGCGGACTCAACTTTGGAGATTTATCCCAGATCTGTTTAAACTCGTCAGAGACTGGGTACTTGGACAGGAATTTTTGTGGAATGTTGTTGCGCTTGTCAGGATCAGACCATCTTCTGAACAATTTTAGAAAATTCACTGACTAGTTGGAAAATATCTGGATTTCTTTGGAGTATTTCCTAAGACCTTATCCACTTTGGAGATCAGAAGATCTCCAAGGACAAGTTAGGCTGAGTAGAGAGGTCCTCTATGTGGTCAGCTAAATCCTTGGCATGTGCCTTGATAAACTGTAGCTGTGCTGCTGGTTTATAGTAGTGAAAAACTGCTATAGAAATTCCCAGTAAGATCTAAAAGTGAAAAGGGAGCGAGTGTAGTAACTCCGTGCGCTTGATAGTGACGTCACCGTGTGGGCCGAGTGATTTACTTGGCTCCAACCGCAAGCAGAGATGATGCGGCGGAAGTGACGAGTGTTGGGCAGAAGTCGCGCACTCTGCGCAAACCGCTAAGCTGGAACAGTTAAGGTGAAAACCTTGCCTTACCTGCAAGTAAAAACTGGATCCGGGGAGGGAACCACCGCTCATATAGACTGTCTCTCCCGTGCCTGTACCTACTGGCAGGTATTGTGCAGGGGCGCACCGCCATATGGGGGCTCACATGGTTGCCACTTAAGGGAGGAATGTGAACCAGCATTAGAAAAGGGAAGCGCATTTCCCCAGTGGGTCGGGCTCATCTTAGTAAGTTGCCTCCTTGGCGATGGATCCTTATTGGGTTACACAGAGCTCACATAGGGCTCACATGAGGATCTCTTCCCCATAATAATGAGGGCTCAATTATGCCCTGCGGAGCTCACTCCACACTGGGGGCTCACCCTGGATAAGAGCTCACCATAGAAATCAATGATGTAGAATAAAAAATAAATAAGAGGATAGAGGGAGACTCAGGAAGAGGAGGAGCCTAAACATTCATTCATTGTTTGTCCTGCCTCCAGAGAAGAGAACTTAACCCCATACGTCCTGCACTGACAGGTAGGGCCTTATGCTTAATGGGCTGCTCCATAAAGCCCACACATCGTCCCTGTGTGAGAGCAGAATAAGAGCACTCAGTTATTGTAAAGGGCTGTACTCACACAGACGCATGGAAGCGATGAACGCAGGAAAAATGGAACAGGCTCTATCCACCTGCTTTTGGCGCTCCATGCGTCTGTGTACAGCCCCCTTTACAATAACTGCGTCTACTCCTGCGCCCCCTGTGGCTGAACGGAAGAAAGTGCAACACAGGGGAGCGCAGGTAAATCCGCCCGTGTGTATGAGCCTTTATTAAACTTTATATGGGATTTATCTCTGTAAGTTACACTAATTGCAATCAATCAATTCCAATCAATAACAAAGTTCACTTCATTCAGTAAAATAACCAGTTTGGGAAAGGTAAAGAAGCAGCAGAGATGGGGGGAGACAAGAGACAGTTACGTTCTATTACTGCTCATGTGACATTATCTCCTTCCTAAGCATTTTACCCTTCCCTCTGCTGCCCATCTCTCTAGTGGATGAGGGGAGAAGGGTCAGTGACCCCTGCAACAGAGGGAGAGCACCTCATTAAAGATCCAGTAGGTGAAAAGTTTAACCACTTCAATAATATAAAGGAGTCTTTTTTAAATTGATTGTAATGGGTAAACGTCTCCCTTTGCAAACTTCTGGGGTTAACATTCCCTTTAACCCTCTGAGGGTTCCGTGACGGTGCAGGTATTTCTCAAATGTTGTCCCACGAGTTATAATTAGTCACTTCCAATGACACAAGTTTCTCTAAGCTGATATTTTGGCAAATATACCGATTATATCAGATCTTATTCAAATTCAATTTAGACTTTTTTTTTGCAATTCAGACTTCTTACAGAAAACATGTTATCTCTTAAATATGTGAGGGAAAAAAAAACCAACTAGAACGTTGGGTGATTTGAACAGTCTGGAGTGTTGGAAGAGTGTGTAGAGGTGCCCAAAACCAATGAAAAGGAAGGCGGGGTGCAGTGACATCACTAGAATTGAGTGAAACCAATGAAAGGACATAGTGAGATCAATGGTGAGAGTTGCAGTTTCACTTGTTTTACCAGGAAAACGTCTATAGGCACAAAACAAGCGACACACAATGGGAAATGCAACACAATGAATTGACTAGAGAATAAAAAATACTACATTTTCTCTAATTCAGTTCTGTTCAGTGCTCCTTTTATCTGCTGATAGAAAATGTTATATTGTTACATATTGTACATGGCTCATATGTGGCTACAGATTTCATGGCTGACCCTTTCCTCCCTGTGTTTTATATTTGAAGAGCCGGAACAGCAAGTTGACTGCAGAAAACAATATATTACATATAGGGACTTCCTTAGGGGCTTTCCATTTTGGTATGTTTCTCCTGAACCTTAAAGGGATCCTGTCATGGGAAAACATGTTTCTCAACACATCAGTTAATAGTGCTGCTCCAGCAGAATTCTGCACTGAAATCCAATTCTCAAAAGAGCAAACAGATTTTTTTATATTCAATTTTGAAATCTGACATGGGGCTAGAACATATTGTCAGTTTCCCAGCTGCCCTTAGTCATGTGACTTGTGCTCTGATAAACTTCAATCACTCTTTACTGCTGTACTGCAAGTTGGACTGATATCACCCCCCTCCCTTTCCCCCCAGCAGCCTAACAACAGAACAATGGGAAGGTAACCAGATAGCAGCTCCCTAACACCTGCATTGGTGAGAGCTCCAGGCTGGGAGTTTTCCCAGGCCCATTTTGGGTCTGGGGTGACTGCTTTTCCCCACAAATGTGTCCAAAAAAAAAACAAGGAAGAAGACAGAGGCCATTGCTGGCCAAGGAGTGAGGACCCACTGGGCTTCTAACAGGAGGGACTGATACTCCCGGTTTGGCAGCAGCAGTTGAAAATGTTGAGGTGCACAAGGAGGGTGGTGGCCATGGCTACAAGGACAGCAAAGAAGGAGAAAGTACCTCTACATGCAAGTGTTCCATCTGTTATGGAGTCTCCAAGCAAGCGAATACCCTGGATGTACAAGCCCAAGTTGCTGCAGAGAGTTTGCAGTTCAGGGACAAGCCAGGAAGCTGCTGCAAGGCATGCTGGGAGCCAGGAAGGAAGTGCTGCAGGCTGTGAGGAAGCCATGGAGTGCTGAGGGGACATGCTGTGTGACTATGGAGGTGGCTGAGGAGGTGCTGAGAGAGAAGCCCAATCCTGCTGCTGCTGCAATGGCCCAGGTAGGAGCAATACACCTGTGTGATCATGGGGGAGAGGAGGCTGCTGGGAAGCCACAGACTGTGAGCTCAGCTGGGCCCAATCACATTCAGGGACCTGACAGACATTAAAGTGTGTCAGGTCCCTGACATTAAAGAGAAAAGGAACATTTTGGAGGGGAGAGTTAGTAACATGGTGACTGGACTGAGTGATCTTAAAGTGACTGAGAGATCTAAAGCCGTAAGGAAATAGTTTTCATGTCTAATGACTTGGAGGATATTGAGAATAACATTACCAGGGTTCTGGCACTTATACAGCCCTGGAAAGAGGTTTTTGATAATCAAGAGATTCCTGAGGAAATGGAGGAAAATGAACCGAAAAAGTTACTTAAAGACTTTTCCTTTTCTAAAGAGATTGTGATTCCTGACAAGGCTGCGGGGAGTACTAACATGGCTGCAGGGAGTACTAACATGTCTGCGGGGAGTACTAACATGGCTGCAGGGAGTACTAACATGGCTGCAGGGAGTACTAACATGGCTGCAGGGAGTACTAACATGTCTGCGGGGAGTACTAACATGGCTGCAGGGAGTACTAACATGTCTGCGGGGAGTACTAACATGGCTGCAGGGAGTACTAACATGGCTGCAGGGAGTACTAACATGTCTGCGGGGAGTACTAACATGGCTACACCCCTGACTAATAAAACTGTATGTGATGCTGCAGTAATAAAGAATGTAACTGATAAAAGCAGTGTCACAGATGATTCCCTGCAAATAGTGGAAGTGAAGGGGCACAAGGGAGGAGAGGTGTTTGGGAAGAGACTGTTTAGGCAGAATGTCTCTGAGGTGAAGGTAAAAGTGAGAGTCAGACCAGTAGGAGGAAGAATGAGGTGAAAATTAAGTGGGTGAAGGAGAGGGGTGAGTTCCCGGGGCGCAGGTTTGTAGTCAGAAATCTCATCAAAGAGTCATTGGGCTTTACCCCTGCAGATGTGTTTGGGCTGGTAACTGTCACAGACACTGAGTTTGATCTGAGCTTCGTCTCAGGGGCTGGATGAGTTCTGGCACAAATATGAGGGTAAGAGAGACGCCCCAGAATGGGAGGGGTTTAGTGTGATTCCAGGCTCCCGCCTGAGACCAAGACTGTGATAATTATGTTTAAGACCGTGTTCCCCCCAGAAGATGTGATGTCTGGCTAAAGAGGCAATGCACTGTCCTGTCCCCCCTTACCCCACTGTACGGTGAGTTGGGTTTCTGGATAGGAGGGTAGAAGTTTCAGGTCAAACTGCACATGAATTTCCATCTTCCCAAACACCTTCCCGATTCCTTCTTTATTGGCTTCTATCCCGGCCAACCCGGGGTGTGTTTCAGGTGCGACTCAAACAGGCACAGTGGTGAAGTGCCCCCTCTGTGGTGAAACTGGGCACCCCAGTAAAGAATGCCAGGAAATCCACTGCAATTTCTGCCGGAAGTTGGGACATGCCCACTGTTCTTGCCCTGATGCCTGGCACAACATTGTTAGAGATTGCCCTAATTTACAGGAGGAAATTGGCCAGAGAATGGAGATTGTGGAGGAGGGTACCCCAACATCTGAAGTGGTGGGATCAGTGAGGGAGGTTGTACAGATGGAATCCAGTGCCTCATGCAGTAAGGTGGTGGGTAGGGCAGCAGAGAAGTTACCCAAAGAGAAGGGTGAGCAGAGGGCCAGTGTCAGGTATTGCTGGGATTCGAGCCGGGGACCTTTGGGTTTCTGGCTCGATACCTTAACCATTTGGCCAGGTGAGCAGCCTGTAGGGTTGCTCGCTATGTGTAACCTGGCCTCTGCAGTCCCAGCCCAGCTGCCGTCTGATTGGCCTCTCCAGCCCCAGCTCAGTTGCAGCCTGTTTGGCATTTACAGCCCCTACCCAGCTGCTGCCTAGTTTCATCAGCCAATCAGGGCTGACTCTTCCCTATTTAAGGGTAGCTCTTAGACCACTCCTTGCCAGAGCATTGCATGGTTTCCCTAGTACTGCGGCAGCGCCCCTAACTAGGTAGTTCTAGCTCTTGCCCCTGTTCCCTTATTATTCTGCCTTGCCTTGTCTTGTCTGCCTTGTCTTGTCTTGTCTGCCTTGTCTTGTCCTGCTTACCTTACCTTATCTTGTACCTTCCCAGCCTTGACCTTGATCCAACCTTGCCTTGTACCTTGTACTCCTCTCTTGCTATCTTGCTCCAGTCCTCTCTTGCTATCTTGCTCCAGTCCTCTCTTGCTATCTTGCTCCAGTCCTCTCTTGCTATCTTGCTCCAGTCCTCTCTTGCTATCCTCGGCTCCAGTCCTCTCTTGCTATCCTCGCTCCAGTCCTCTCTTGCTATCCTGCTCCAGTCTCCTCTCTCGCTATCTTGCTCCAGTCTCCTCCTGCTATCCTACTCTAATCTCCTTCCGCTCCTGTCCTGTCTTGCTATCCGCTCTAGTCTCCCTCTGCACTCTATCCCCAGTTTGATCTGTTCTACGCCCGCACCGTCCTGTCCCATCCTGTCTGTTCCTGTTCCACTCCTGCCACGTCCAGTCTGTTCCTGTTGAGTCGTCGCCCTCTTCTTCCTGCCTAGTCTTGTCCAGTCCAGTCCTGATCTTCGCCCTCTCCGTCCTGTTCTGCACCTGTTCCAGTCTGACTCTTCGCCCTCATCAACCTGTTCCTGCTTCCCTTCAAGTTTCCCCTAGGCACATACAGCTCCTGCCTCAAGGACTCGCCCTTTCCCTTCAGTCTCCACAGCTCCCCCTACCTAATCCTTGACAGCCAGTCAGCCAAGAAAAGAGAAGTGGAGAGTTGTGGGAAAGAAAACCTCCATTAAAAAGAAAGACACCTCCCCAAGCAACAGGCAATAGGTTTGTTCTGCCAGAAGGTAAGAGCTGGGGAGATCTGGCTGAGGAAGAGGAGGAGAGGCAGAGGGAGGAAGAAAAGAGAGAGAAAAGGAAGGCTGGGGCCTTGGCAAAAAGGAACAGAAAGAGGAAAGAGGGAAAAGAAAGAGGGGGGATGGGAATCCATAGAGGAAGACATTGAGATTGACCTGGAGGGTGAGGAGAGTACCCCAAAATTCCAAGTGAAAAGGAGGGGTGAGGAAAGTGGCGGTGTCAGGCAGAAACAAAACAGGATTTAATATTAAGGGAACTTACTTTCATTAAATGAATGTTGGTTTAATAATGTGATGTTTTCTGTTTCTGAAATGTTTATATAATTTTCTGTAATGTTTTTACTTTCAATAAAATTTCCTAACACAAGATAACAGCTGCCTGTTAGATCTAAGAACAACACTCAGTAGTAAAATCCAGGTCCCACTGAGACACATTCAGTTACATTGAGTAGGAGAAACAACAGCCTGCCAGAAAGAAGTTCCTTCCTAAAGTGCTGGCATAAGTCACATGACTGGGGCATCTGGGAAACTGACAATATGTCTAGCCCCTTGTTAGATTTCAAAATTAAATCTAAAAAAAATCAGTTTGCTCTTTTGAGAAATGGATTTCCTACTATAGTGTTGTATATTTGGGAAGCAGAAAGACTGAAGAATCCTACATGGCTACAGTATATGTGTCACAAAACTGGAAAATCACAAACACTTGATTAATTTGGGGTTTTCACAAAAAGTTGAAAGTCGCAGTTTACTGGATTGTTTCTGTCACTTTATCTTGGGAACAAAGAGAAACTGGACGTTTTACTTGGAGTGAAAGTCCTGAAAGTGAAGCCAAACAAACCGCATATTTGTCATAAGTCTGACATTTCAAATGGGTAAATGTGTTATTTGCTAAACTTACAGTTTTATTACAAAATTCTCAAACGTTGCACCTACTTAGGTAGTGATAGTACGCGGCCACCATAGGGGAACCGGCACAGGAGGAGGCAGGACACATGGGCCCCCGCTGGACGCTAGCCCACTGGACCACCAAGGTAAACGTTATACGTTACAGGTAGAAAGATAAAGCAGGAGAACCATGGGATTGGCAAGTATGTGGCACATAGAGAGGTGAGAATTGTGCCCAGAGAATTCTAATGGGCTAAAGAATGAAGGACAATGCAGGACGATTATTACGTAGAATACAATGAGCCCCATTGAGGCAACAACACAAATGATCCACAATGAGGCCTAGTTAGTAAAATGCTGATTTGTGAAGTTTTAGACGTTTTTTCAGATACGACTAATCTGCCATTTCAATAAAGCGCAAATCCCTCCTTATTAAAAGAACCGAATATTAAAAGAATGAACAACCCAAATAAGAATACGGAAAGCGCAAAATCCTAAAATTTTCGGAAATCTGAATTTTTTTTGTTTGTTGTGTGATTAAATATGAAATGTTTTGTGCTTTAGACTATCTTATTAAAGAAAGCTAAAATGTTGGATTCAGGGAAAGAATAAAAATACAAATGTTAGTAAATTGACCCCAATGAAGTCAGTGGACAGAATCCTATTTCCTCTAGTCGAGAAAGCGACCGCTACAAAAATGCAGTGAAAAGACCAAAATAAATTCATTTCTCAGTGGGGTTAGAGCTCAGGACAAACATGTTGTGCAGTTTTGATTCCTGTTGTGACCCCTGCCTGACTTTTGACTATTCTGACTTCTGGATCCTGACCCCTGCCTGAATACCAACTACCTCTTCTGATTAACCCTCTGATTGACTTCCTGGTTTGACCCTTGCCTGCCTGATCTGACTACTCTATTGCCTAACGCCTTGTACTAGGACCTTCTGCCCAAAGACTCTCACTAACAGTCGTGCCCCCCTGTGCCTATCCAGAACCTCTAGCCTTGCACCCCTCGTTTAAGTCCTGGTGGCATCCAAGTAGCTGAAGCTCCTCCCGAGGCCAAAGGCGGTCTCACTACTGGTGAAGCACGAGCCCAGACCAGGGTGCTTGCCATTTGTTCTGGTGTTGGGTGCCGACCATTACAATTTGTTTGTGACAACTATCTATAGATAAAATGCTCCATTGGTTTAGACCCAAACCTTTACAGCTATACTGGAAGAAATATTTTATCGAAACACCTTAAATACTAAATGTCTCTGTAAATATCATATTGATTAAATTACCATGTGTTCCTGGACAGCAAATGGCGGTATTGAGTTTGGAGACCTGGATAGTTTGCTTGAAGAGATTAAAAATCAGTGTAAAGAGGAAGATCTTGAAGCACATGTTGCATATTATAGAATTTGGCACAATTATGGCAACTGTAAAGTGCTTAACTCCCATTTACAACCCCAATTTAACCATTAATGTTTTAGCTAAAGCAATAATCTGTCCTTAATATGAATGCTCAAAGGCAGTTAAATCAGACCCTCGGCCCAAGACCACAAGGTGAATGCTGGTTATAAAGCCTCTGAGCCTTCATAGGAGACACCATGTCGCCCTACAGGGTATAGAGACACGGGAACAATTTATTCCACATGTAAACTTAAATTATGTTGGCAGAGTTGGTCTTTATGATGATCACACAGGGAACACTCAGCAACTTGGGAAAGGATTTACTTGTGAATCACTCAGGGATAATACAGAGCACATTTAACAGGGTGAAAGATCAAGGACAATATGGTGGAGACAAAAGAAAAACAACAGAAATGCAGTAATACAACAGCAAAGATCATTGCAATTATACATTAATAATATTCACACCGCCACCTTGTGACCATTTTAATACTCCAGTGTTTAAGCCTGAATGCTGTCAGCATCAACATATTATTATTATTATTATTAACATGTATTTATATAGCGCCAACATATTGTGTAGCACTGTAAAGTAAATGTGTTTATACAACTAAATCACATGAATTACATATATAGAATATATGGAGTTACAAACGTCACAATCAATACAGGTACAAAAAGGTGAGGAAGGCCCTATGCATAGGCATACAGTCTAAAGGGAAGGGAGTAATACACAAGGTGTGGGAGTGGGCAAGATCGAAGTAAGTGGGTGAGAAATGTGGTGTTGTATGTGGTGTTGGGTTGACCTGTTTTACAGCATTCCAGTCCATCTGACTTGGATTAGACACCTTTCTGCATATAGTGAAGTCATGTCTTGCAACTGTAGCAATGTAAAGCAGTTTTCCTTTAGCTTTTCTGTATTGACAGTTATTTGGTAGCAAATTAACTTCATTGTTCATTTCTTTTAAGTAATTTGTTTCCATAGGAGAGTTAACTGGTTTTGCATCATTCATCCCAAAAGTTTCAATTACTTCTTGTATTTTGTGACTTTGGTTGAGAAGATAACTGGCATCTTCTTCTCTTTCAATCTGTATACCAAGGTAATGTTTTATGTCACCTAAGTCTTTGGTCTCAATGTCCTTATTTAGAGCTTGTAGTAGTTCAATGTAATCCCCTTCTTCCTCACAGCATACTAACAGATCATCCACGTATATGAGCACAAAGATCCACCTACTAGTCAAATTTCTTAGTATACAGGCATGGATCTGCTTGCATTTCTGAAATGTTTCTCTCTTTGTGAGCACATCATTAATTCTCATATTCCATGTCTAGCTGCCTGTTTGAGGCCATAGAGCCCTTTCTGGAGTTTGCACACGAGGTTTGGCTTTTGTGGATTCTCAAATCCCTGTGGCTGTTCCATGTAGATTTCTTCTGTTATCTCGCTGTGTAAGAAAGCTGGTTTGACATCAGAGTATTTTATCTGCATTTTCTTTGCAGCTGCTACAGTGAGCAGAGTCCTAATTGTAGTGTGCTTAACTACTGGAGCAAATGTCTCATCATAGTCTTCTCCATACTTTTGTGAATATCCTTTGGCTACTAGTCTTGCTTTGTATCTCTCAACTGTACCTCAGTGTTATACTTGATTTTAAAAGTCCACTTACAGCCAATAGCTTTTCTTCCTGTTTGTAGTTCTGTAAGATTCCAGGTCTGGTTGTTATGCAGAGATTTTATCTCCTCTTCATCAGCCTTTATCCACTTATTGGCTTCCCCTTCTGGAAGTTGTGATACGTCTTTCCAACATGTAGGTTCACATATTCAGGCTGTATTTGCTTTGTATGAAAGTTGAGCAGGTGTCTTGCCCTTATTCTCTCTTGTTGAATGGCTTGGTTCATTGTCAGCGCTTGGTTGTGTCTGCTCATCTGTGGTGTCAAATTCAGTGGCAACTTCAACTATTTGTTCTGGAGATGTACATGTTACTTGTTCAGTATCTTTCACCTTTTCTCGTCTTTGTTTTGTGAAGTCATTACACCATCTCTTAGGTCTTCAATAAATGTTACACTGTTACTGATCACCACCTTGTCAATCTTAGGATCCAGAATTTTGTATCCTTTGGAATTTTCTGCATATCCAACAAGGAGACCTTCCACTGCCCAAGTTTCTCTTCTGGAATATAAGCAAATGCTTTGCACCCAAAAACTCTTATATGTTTAACACTGGGTTTTTCACCATGCCACAGTTCATATGGTGTTTTCATGACAGATTTGGAGTACAATCTGTTTTGCAGGTAAGTAGCTGTCATTGCTGCTTCACCCCAGTATTTTTCAGATAGTCCAGAATCAGTCAGCATACATCTGATCATTTCTGTTAGGGTTCTATTCTTCCTTTCAGCTACTCCATTGTGTTCTGGTGTATATGGGACAGTCTTTTGATTCTCTATCCCAAGCTGCTTTAAGAAATTCTCTACTTTGTGTCCAGTGAATTCTCCTCCATTGTCACTTCTGAACACAAGAAATTTGTTACTTGCCTTTGTCACATAATCTTGCAGTTTTTCAAACACTTCTGATTTGTTTATCATTAGATATGTGACGGTGTATCTTGAATGGTCATCTCTAAAAGTCACTATGTATCTATTACCTCCTGGTGTGGACACTCTCATAGGACCACATACATCACTGTGTATAAGGTCAAGTGTTCTGACTTACCTTTGGAGGAGTTGCTCTTGTAGCTTTAGCTTTGATACAACACTCACATCTCATGATAGTTGGACAGACTGACAATACTAGATCTTTTGTCAGGTTCTGCCTAATCAGTTCTTGTATGTCATCTGGATGTCTATGACCTAGAAGTCTAAGCCACATGTGAATGCAGTTGTTGTGCCCCTGTGTGCAGAGTCGTGGCTGCTCCTTTACTGTGTCCAGTCAATATAGATGTTTATCCACTATGGCTGTTGCGATGACCTTTTCTCCATTCTGGACACTTGTCACCTTGAAATTTTGTGATAAGTCCTTTGGATCCCAGTTGCCTTACAGATAAGAGCCCACCTTCTAGTTTTGGAACATATAGCAAATCCTTTATTGGTATAGGCAATCTGTGTCCATCAGCATTGTGACAAATAAGAATTCCATGCCCAATTCCTTCAGCTTTAGTGCTACTTCCATCTGAAACGTAAATAGTTTCTTTGTTATTTGGATCAAACTCTGTAATGAAGTTTCTGTCGCTTGTCATGTGACTTGTTGCCCCTGAATCTATATACCAGTTCTGGTTTGAAAGGGTTTTTGTTACTTTAAAAGTTCCGTGCCACTGATCTCTATCATTGTCATTCACTGTAGTTTGTTTAGAACTTCTTGGAAATTTAGCCCATTGCTCTGCCTTCCATATTGAACAGTCTTTCTTAAAGTGTCCTGGTTTCTTGCATCTGAAGCAAACTTTGCTCTCTTTCTTTTGTAGCTTTGTGTCTGTGGCTTTAAGAACTGCCTCAGTATTACTTTGTGTATTGTCAAATGTCTGCTCCTTTCTGCGCATGTATTTATCTATGAGCCGGGTTTGGACAAATTCTAATGTTAGTTCAGCTTCAGGCCTTGTTTCCAGGGCATTAATCAGTGAACTGTATAATTCAGGTAAACTGCACAGAAGTATGGCTGATACGTGGCTGATACGTGGCTGATACGTGGCTGATACGTGGCTGATACGTGGCTTTGATATCCTCTCCAATTGCCTGGAGTTGTGCCACAACCTGCAACATTGCATTTCTATGCTCCTGCATGTCTTTTCCTGAGCCTAATCTCATCTGGTAGAGTTTCCTTAGCGGGAATAGTTTGTTATTCAGGCTGGATCTTTCATGTCGTTTTTGCAATGTATCCCACATGCCTTTAGCAGTATTCTGATGCCTTATATGAATAAGCTGATCATCTTCCACTAACAGACTTATTGTTGCCCATGTCTGTATGTTTTTCTTATCCCATTCCTGGTGATTAACATCTGGTCTATGTGAAGTTGTAGCTTCCCATAAGTCATATATGTATAGCAGCATTTCTACTTTAAACTTCCACAGTTGATAATTCTCATTATTCCGTTTAGCCACTGCTAGTTTAAGTTCTGAGCTGCTAGTCATGTCTGTCTCACTTCATTGACTGAATAAAGTTGTGATTCCTACTTGTGCTTTGTAGTTCCCAGAACCTCTGGAAGATTCCTTGTGCCGGTCTGGTCACTGATTGGATTGTGTCTGGGCCCAGAACCTGTTGGCAGAGTTGGTCTTTATGATGATCACACAGGGAACACTCAGCAACTTGGGAAAGGATTTACTTGTGAATCACTCAGGGATAATACAGAGCACATTTAACAGGGTGAAAGATCAAGGACAATATGGTGGAGACAAAAGAAAAACAACAGAAATGCAGTAATACAACAGCAAAGATGATTGCAATCATACATTAATAATATTCACAGCACCACCTTGTGACCATTTTAATACTCTAGTGTTTAAGCCTGAATGCTGTTGTTTGTATTCCAACAAATTATAGGTCTCGACCCACCTTGCCCCTCTAGCAGAGCCGCTTCTGCCATAAGCCAAGGTGAAACCCTTTCCTCAGGCGGCAGCGAGCGGCCAGTTACAAGGGGCAGCCAAAAGCCGCCTCTTGTAACTTTAAGAGCCGAACTTCCGGGTTTTAACCCGGAAATTTGGCTCCGCTAGTGCAAAGAGCGATATTGTGCTCAATGCACTAGCGATACTGCCCCCTGAAACCCGATCCGACGCTAATTTTTCAGCGCGGAGCGGGAGAGGCGACAGCAGTCCCAGAATCAGTACTTCCCTCTAGTGAAGGCTTTTGGGCAGATGTATCAGGCTGCAGTAACATTACCAAATCTGTTCCCAATCTCTTTGACATGAAGACAATGTATAATAATAACCCTATAGAGAAAACCCCAGTAACTCTCAGAACAGTTATCAGAGGAATGTGAGTTGCTGGTGTTGTAATAAATCTGCAGACCAGACAGTCACCCTCCTTAAACCAACCCCCTGTTTCTTACCCCCTGCTCCTTCTTTTCCCACCTGGACTCCCCCATCAACACCCAATGCTCCTCCATATCCCTATGTTTAATTAAGAACCTTTCCTCCCTAGAACAGTTCCTAATGCTTCTTTGTTGTTTCTTCTTGATTTTGTGCTAATGTCCTTGTTTAACCCTCCAGTGTCAGACTGGGGTGCCTGGGGCCCACCAGGAAACCTCATCACAAGGGCCCACCCCACCGGGAAAAAATAGCGCCCACAAATATCAAAATTAACATTTTTATATTAAAAAAAACTGGAATGGCCGTAACAATATTAAATTAAAATATTAGTTATAAATACAAAAGTATAACATAATCCTTGTTCCCTGTAACATGCTTTTTTTTTTAAAGGATTTCAATTCAACTTCATTCATTTTTGCTTATTAAGTTTGTCAATTGTGCTAAATGAAGGACATTAGTTGCCTCTTTCAAGTAATTTGAAAACTATACAAAATATAAAAAAGACCAGTTGAAACAATGCTAAGAATTGTCCATTGTATAACATAGTAAAAGTTATCTTAAATGTCTACTACCCCCTGAGAGGTTAAAATAACTTTTTTTTCTGCTGGTCCTCACCATAGTAACACTGACACAAACTTTTATACACATTTTTAATTATTTATTTTAGTTTAGTTTAGTTAGAGCAAAGTCAGTATAGCTGCTGATGCAACTGGGAGTCACAATTGGAGGCTTCAGTGTAGCCAGTAATGTCCTCTAGTTAGTTAGTTAGTTAGTTAGTTAGAAGATGGGCTAAAATATGTGAATTACTACAACTAAGGAGCTCTGTTATTTTCACCCAAAACAAATGCTAAATTCTGTAACACAGTGAATAAGGGTTTGTGGGGGGGGGTGAAACATTCATGAGATTCTCAGACTTTCTTATTGAGCAGAACTGCAATTAATGACTTGTCTCCAATTATTTAGCGATGAACCTGGGCTACTGGCCCACTCATTCAGTTATTTAAAGATTCATCACTAGAGAATTCTAGGGCTTTCTCTGGTGATGAAAGTTTAAATAACTGAATGAGTGGGCCAGTATTTTGTAGAGACCGGGTTACTTAGCTTTCCCTTACCACTAGTTAACTCCACTCATACAGCTGCCCATCTAACAGTAACTTTAGTGGCGTAACTAGATATTACTGGGCCCCACAGCAAATTATTTTTCAGGCCCCCAAAATGTTTAGAGGTTGACTTGCTTCTCCAATATTTATTGAAATTGTATATGAATTAGGGCCTCATGGGGCCCCTGTACCTCCTGGGCCCCCCTGCAGCCGCAGGGTCTGCTTCCTCTATAGTTACAGTCCCTAGTAGCATCTATAGACAGTCCCTAGTAGCAGAGTCCTCAGCAGCTGTGGGCAGAAGCGGAAGTAACCAAAGCGGCAACAGGCGGCAGTGAGCCCACACTTACCCGTAACCATTGTGATTTCATTTCAGAGGGGCCCACGCCGCCAACTGCCTGCATATGTGCCACATTGAATCATCTTTTTATGCCGTCAAAAATTAACTAAACGAATGGCCTAGGGGCCCACCAAGGCTGGGGCCCACCGGGTTTTTTCCCGGCACCCCGGCAGGCCAGTCCGACCCTGTAGCCCACCCTGGTCTGCACCTTCCTGAATTGTCTATTTATCCTACTGGATTTAATAGAAACTACAGACCAATGACTTTACTGTTCAACCCCCTGTCACCTCTCTGCCTGATACTGACACTTTATTCTCCCTTGTCTCTTCCATGAGGCGCAGCTTCACCCCCATCACAGTTGTCACTTGGTTTTCTCCAATGAATAGTTTTGTGCTGCAGTTGTAACCCAACAAGAGGGAGGTATTGTGTCATTTCTCTGGGGCTTTTGCACCTCAGGAACCAGACTTCACCCCAAGTAAGTGCAGCAAATGGGCTTGTGCCACTGCCAAAGAGACAATGTAGAAATATATGTTATATATGTGTTTCTATATTCACTTCTCATTGTGTACTGCACTGTTACAGATTAACACATTACATTTGTTTCCACACAATAGCAGATATTAAAGACATTTGTAAAGCCATAGTCAGTACCTGTAATGTGTGTATTTTACTAACACTGACCAACAGACTCCTACAATATCCACTGGTGCAACTGTCAGATTCTGGTCCATTTAGTGAATGTCACATTCATTTTACTGATCATGTGACATTATTTCAGACAATGACGGCCATTTGAAGATCCAGTTATGTGAATCCTTTAGTAATAATTCTGACTCAACGGGGCAAATTCACTAAGATGCGAAGTTGCGCCAGGCGCAACTTCGCCGCACTTCGCCACAATTCGCCAGGCGTATTTTCGCCAGCGCTCTGCAAATTCACTAAAATCTGAAGTTGCGCACAGGGGTAGCGTAAGTTTTCAAAGTTGCACTAGCGTTAATTCGCCAAGCGAAGCAAAGTTTCGCTAGCGATGGTTCATTTGCATACAGCGCCAAATTCAAATTTCAATGGAGGAACACGTATCAGCACTACAAATGCCTAGAAAACCTTCAAATCAGCAAATAAAAATGTTATTTTGCCCTACACATGTGCCCACTGTCTAGGTAAGTTGCCATGAGTCAGGAAATGTAGGGGGGAAGGAGGGGAGCCCCAAAAATGTTTTCGATCTTTTTCAGCCTATCACCCATCATGTAGAAAACACGCCAGCGTTTTTTGGGACTTAGAAAAAAATTTGACTTTTTTTTGAAACAAAAAAAAAAAGTCTAGCGTAAAAGGTAGCGTTCAATACACTGCGCAAGTTAGTGAATTTGCGTAGTTACGTCACTAGCGAAAATTTGCCTGGCGTAAGGGTGCGAAGTAACACTAGCGAAATGACGCCAGCGTTCGTTGAATGAATTGTGAATTTGCGCAGTAGCGAAAAATGCCAAACGCTAGCGAATTAGCGCTAGCGTTTGTCGCTTCGGCGCTTAGTGAATTTGCGCCGTTGTCTCCGAGTACTGACCCACATCTAAAGTTATTGTAGAGTAAACCAATTGTCTCCTAAAGACCCAGCTTCATGAACTTGTCCTACTACAAATAGTATTCGGTTTCATTGCTTCCCATCTGCTCTGTTCATATTACAATATCAGCCAATAAGACAAAGCACTTATTACTGTAACTTCTTCCTTTTCATTTCAGACTGGCCATTTGGTTTACAGACAGGACTTGACCCACAGTCATTGAGACCACCCTTTGTATTCTGGTCCCTTCCATATTAAGTTGATATCTCCAGCTGCACTTCTATTAGAGGGTGTATTGCTATGATTGGTAGCTTAACCTACCCCACCCACACCTCACTGTATTAAAACAGGAAGTCAATTATCATGCAACACTTTTTATTATTTACAATGATCAGTGAAAAGAGTTAATATATACAGAGTTAATGAATTAATACGTTACCTAGATATCATATCATCACTCCAACCGGGGGACACGGCACTTGGAGGCAGCAAAACACAACAACATCACACAGCTCGTCAGCAGTGGCAAAGTCCCTGGATATTATGGGAAAATCTCAAGCCTTATACTTCATTCGTGGGGTTGATCCCACAAGACAATTACTGATTGGGCCTGATGTTGCACAACAACATCAGGCGAGTTTGACTTTTAGTAACCTACAGGAACTATTGAATTTGGCAGCAAATATCAGTCTCATGACTATGATTCACGCTTGCAACAACATGTTTATCTGAATTGTTCTTTTGACTTTTAGTAACCTACAGGAGCCTTAATCATTATCTCTATTGCCTATGCTTCATTATATTGACCCCAGTCCTTTCTACTCTGGCTAATCAATTAGTCAGTCATAGACACACACATCACATTTGTATCACATTCGGCCCCTAATGATTAATGCGACCGTAGGTTACCATTTTAATTTGTTGTGTTGTTGGTTTACAACACATGCCATAGAAGACATAACAATTCCAAATAGTTAGAATACACATACATATTATGATGATGAGCAAAGGATGAATCAAGACAGAGAACATGTGTTCAGCAGAAGGGCTATACCCAGTGAAAACATCATACCAATGATGAGATGTAGCATCTGCAATGGTTGAACCCAATTTTACAATTTTTTTTTTTTTGAGCTACTATGGTAGTATATAATTGGTGAGTTGCCAAACTGTTATTTAATCGTACAATAGCATCACGTACTTTTTCCGAAGATTGGGTGGATCTAGTACGTGAGGGGTCCAAATATGGGTAAAATTAATCATTTCATCTGGAAATAATAAAAATGTTTGATTTTGCCATGTGAATGCTGAAACATTGTGTATGCAACCAACAAAAGGGGTCTGCATTTTAGGTATTACAGATTGATTAGTGACTACACATATTACTTGTGGACTGATTTCCAACATCCATTCATAAGATAGTGGAAGGACAGTCCACAAACACTGATTAATAAAGTTTTGTAAGAAACATGGTTCATATACTCGAGATTGTAATTTACTAATTTTACATTTATAAGTATCCTCACAAAGATCTAAATTATGTGTATAATTTTGATTATCTATAACTTGTCCATTAAAATGGGGGTTCCAAAAATACTGATTAGGTGGAGCCCCCAATAATAAGGGTAACACAACAAACTTACACATGATTGTAGATTTGGTTACATTAAATCTAGTAAGTAACCCAGAGCAAACAGTGTCATTACATATTAACTTATGGGGCGTCATTTGTAGCCAATCATCATTAGGGATGTTAACATTAAAGACAGTCCGCCATATATTTTCATTACCAGTCATTAACATAGATTGCATAACACTCTTTTGCTGTTGCTGATACATAACTTGCAAAGTGCAAACAGACCAATTTACAAAGTTAGTGATATTCTGATCAAATTCAAAATTAAAGGCTAAAGAAGCATTTTGTAAGTTTAAAGCTAAATCATCAATTTTCATTTGTAATCTATGGGGTGCCCATATAGTAGGCATCCATTGTGCTTGTAATGTTAAAGCAGATTGTACTTGACCACCAGCATTATGCAATCTGTTAGCTAAAGTTTCTATATCAAAACTATTGAGTGTTCCAGCTAATGTGCCATATCCCCCCAGAATAGTATCATACCATGCTAGTTTGGTACGACAACTACTACTACTACTAGGGGGAAACAACACTTCAGCTTTTATAATTGTTCTTTGAGCATGTTGTCCAACTTTTTCACAAGTTGATGGTATCCTTTTAACTTGTCTAGGATCAATTTTCATAGTGTCTATATCCACTATCATGAAGAAATCAGCCCATCGGGTTCTGTTTTCAATTTGAGTTGCATTAGTACAAAGAAGATAAGTTCCATTTAAAGGAATTGTTATATTAGTTCCTTTATAATCAATACAGTTACTAATTGCATTATGTCTAGCTGTGTCATTTAGTTCAGGAAATTTATTTAAGACACAGCATGATATTTTCACAATAGATGAAATATTAACTGAGGCGTTTTCCCGATGCAATGTATATCTTGTCCAAGCTCGATTAGCATAATAAATTATGCCAGGAGGAGGAGGTGGTCCTTTCCATAGAGTTCCTTATATGGTTATTGTGGCAAATATACACTTTTAATTAGCATTACAAGTAAAATTATCTTGTTTCCTGGTTATTGTGGCATTTCTCCAACCCCATCGAATTGACGAGTTCTCTTCTTCCTGAGTGATCCTTCGCCCGGGGGTAAATAAGGCATTATCGAGATCAACCAAACAGGAAAGTCCAAGGAGACCACCAACCACCAGGTACACGACTAGGAGAGACATGGTTATCTAGATATAAACAAAAGGTCGTTATTCTCTCAAATAACATTTTCCTGCGGTATGTATTCCCACTTTTCAACTCCTGGTTTCATTACTAACAAAGTTTTGTCTTTCCCCACAGCTATTACTTCAGCGGGTATTGGTGGACCATCATTCTAAGTGATCCATATCTTGGCTCCTACACTTAATAAATTGGTAGAACCGAATCCCCTTTTTTTTTTTTTTTTTTTTTTTTTTCTAAGTGATTCAGTGGGAGCAGTTCCTTCTTGTATTTGAGCCAAATAAACAGGTATTAATAATAGCTGTGCTATTCTATCATCAGAGTTATTATCTTTTCAACTCGGCTTAGATTAATCAGTATTACTTGAATTTCTCCCTGATAATCTGCATCAATCACTCCTCCCATTACAATTATTCCTTTAGCAGCTAAACTTGACCGTGACATCAACTGCAGTACATAAATATTTACATTTTCTGCTTTCTGGCAACGGTCCTATAAAATACATTTGCCATATTTAGGCGGGTAACTTACCTCGTCCTATATGTCCCAACACTGTATGAGGGACTTCTCGTTTTTGTATATGTTGACATACAGGGCATTTTCCTATGACCTGCTTTATTATATCTATAGTGATAGGTATACCTCTCTCTTGGGCCCACCTGTGAGTGGCTTTTTCTCCGAGGTGTCCACTCTTTTGATGTGCCCAAATGGCCATACCTTCCAACCACGCAACTTTTTCATCAATATTTACTTCTTGAACTGTCGTGATTGAGGCGGCCGCGTCTGCTTGAGAATTAAACAATCGCTCAATTGAGTCAATGGGTATATGTGCATCAACATGAAATACAGTTACTTCAGTTTCTTGAACTATTTCCGCTATATCTTCCCATAAGGGTCTACCCCATATTTCTTTCCTAATAATGTGGTTTCTGTTTTTGGATTAAAGGCAACACTTTTCCATTTTCGAGCTTCCTAATATATTTGGCTGAGCCATCAGTAAACCACGCATGTTCCTTTTGGTGATCCGTTAAGGAATCAAAACCTTGTCCCCACTTTACTGGGGATTCATGGACTTCTTTAATCAAAGGTTGTTCACTCCCTTCGGGTGGGACAGCTGCTGTAGCTAATTTCCTCATGTCCCCCTGGAATTCTATATTGTTTCAATGCTATCAATTTTGTAGCGGGGGGTATATGTACTGGGGGCATTTTAACTTTTCCAACAATGACAGTATACACTTACACAGAGCGATCCTTCACCCCAAATGAATACTTTCCTTCATTAAGGTATACCGTTATCCTTTTCAAAACATCTATCCTTAATATATATTTGGGAATAAGTACAATTAACACAGTATAACTCTTAACAGGCAGATTCCCTATCTTGAGCCTGATTTTAGTTTGCACCCCTTCAGTAACATTTCCTCTTAAGTTAGATATTTTTACTTTAGGTCCCCTGAAATTTTTTGGGTTTCCTCCTATCAAGGTAGCCTCCACCCCCGTATCTATCAAAGCTGGGACCTTTTGAACATTTCCCCCCCTTCCAATATATTTTTAATGAGATATATGGGCGTTGATCCCGTTTTACCCATAAGGGGGTTTGGCTGGCTACCTATTCGGAATCCTTGCTGTTCCCAGGAGGAGGAGCATTGGGGATTGTTTGCAGACTCTCTTTTAATTGCATTGTTATGGCTTTTACCATGTCTTGCTATGGGTACAAATCCTCATATTTGTCCCAATCACTTCCCTTAGCCTTATTATCTTTAGTCTTACTCCTCTCTCTTTTTTTTTTTTTTTTTTTTTTGCTTCTTGCACTTCCTCTGTTTTTACTGTCTTAGCTGACAACACTTTCTGTTTATACATTCTCCACAGAACTCTTGTATCTTGGCCATCTATTTTGTCTTTGCTTTTATCTAAATCTGGCCAAGATATCATCTACTTCTGCCTGACTAAAATCCTCCATTGTTTCTTTAAATTGTACATGGGGTACCGGTTCTTGACCGGCCCCGTCAGCCCTGTCTCTTTCATCAGGTCTATATATAACATTCTGTTTACGTCGCATAATTGGTTTGAAAGATTTATTATATGGAGGATCTATCTCTGGGTCGGGGTAATGAGATCCTCCGGGAAAATCATCCCACTCCTCCTCCTCAGATGAAGACGTTTTCCATACGTCCCCATCCCATTTTTCAAGGTCCCAATCTACGGATGCTTTAGCAATAAATTTCCTGACTTTTTGTTTATCTATTTTTCCTTTGCGCTTTTTATATTTATGCTGAGCTACCAGCACAGAGGTCTTTTCAGCTATGTGCTGATAATGTTCCAATTTATCTCGCAAGATTTTGACATTACATTCCAAAGTTAAATACTTTCCTTCCGCCTTCAACGTTTGCCGTTGAAGCTGTTGTTTCTCCTTAATTGCCTCACATAGCCGTGTGTGCACAATACGGTATGCTGAAGCCAACACCCAACTCCCACGAGCTAGGGTAACTACATCACCTAATTTATCAGGGATCTTCTCTAAGGTCCGTACTACATTCACTGGTTCTGCATCTTGTAAACTCTTTTCCCATGCCTCAGCTAACCCATGATTAGCTAATTCTGTTGCTATAATGACGTAGGGTGCCTCGGTCCAGCCGGGCACCTCTGCAGGTTTGTGCATAACTTTCTCCTTTTTCCGAAACATATCGGACAAAGATTAAGTGCTCGCAGCGCCACTAAATGTATTGCTATGATTGGTAGCTTAACCTACCCCACCCACACCTCACTGTATTAAAACAGGAAGTCAATTATCATGCAACACTTTTTATTATTTACAATGATCAGTGAAAAGAGTTAATATATACAGAGTTAATGAATTAATACGTTACCTAGATATCATATCATCACTCCAACCGGGGGACACGGCACTTGGAGGCAGCAAAACACAACAACATCACACAGCTCGTCAGCAGTGGCAAAGTCCCTGGATATTATGGGAAAATCTCAAGCCTTATACTTCATTCGTGGGGTTGATCCCACAAGACAATTACTGATTGGGCCTGATGTTGCACAACAACATCAGGCGAGTTTGACTTTTAGTAACCTACAGGAACTATTGAATTTGGCAGCAAATATCAGTCTCATGACTATGATTCACGCTTGCAACAACATGTTTATCTGAATTGTTCTTTTGACTTTTAGTAACCTACAGGAGCCTTAATCATTATCTCTATTGCCTATGCTTCATTATATTGACCCCAGTCCTTTCTACTCTGGCTAATCAATTAGTCAGTCATAGACACACACATCACATTTGTATCACAGAGGGACACACAATGTGGGTCCACTTAAAAGACTGTTTGCCACTGCAACATGGCCTCCTCCTCTCATGAGAACCCAACCCCTTGCTTATAGCCTTGCTCAGTTCTAAGGGGACTATTAGCTTCAGGTCTGAACTGGGATTCAAAATAGGTCCTGGCATTATAAATACAACGGGACTAAACAGTCCCCAAAAGCCCAATAAATAGTGACTTTGGAATCTTACAGCAGCTCCTCAGTTATTTGCCTGAACCCATCTAGTCAGAGTGGACCTTCTAAAGACTCCCAGGGTGTTTCCTAACAACAATACAAGGCAGGTGATTGGGAGTCTTAAAGGTAAATGAAATAATACCAACATATTTCTGTATAAAACTTAGGTCATACAGACAAAAGATGACTAGACTCATTTATCTGTATCTTTACCCTTCAGATTAGCGGCTAGCAGGCCATGATGTAAACAATGACCACACAGAATATTTTGGGGGTATTAACATCTTCAACTTATGTTATTTGGAAATGTCATTTATATTGCAAAACAAGCAGCCTTTAAAGAGCTGTGACTTGCAAAGCCCCATATGAAGGCTTCTGTGACACATTTCACTCCGTGTGGCTAAATACTTTCCAAAACTCTGTTTTTTTGACATACAAATAACAATATCTGTTTATGCTGAAAGCCTTAACAATGAGTCCATATGAGATAATGTAGGTAAAACTACCAACAGGATCAAATGGTCCAAGAGCTCAGGTCTTCTGGAAGGTCCTTTACAAGTTGACTCCCCACTCCTTGTTTTCATGACATCTCATTTGAGACTAACATCATTAAAACTTCATATTTAATGAAGTTTAGTGAACTCGTGGAGAACACCCACCTGGGGAGGTGGAAGGGTCTTGCTAAAGTGCTTTCTTTCAGGGACACTTGTCAGCTCTTGAACCGGCTGGTATGCCTTAGCCAAACCCAAGAATCAATTTCTATGATCCATAGAAACTTACTGGACTTTCTCTGGATGGGAACACACTGGGGCTCTGCAGACATTTTCAAGCCTCCCCTTGAGAGGGGGCAAGTAGGGAGTCATGTGACTATGCTCCTAAATGCAACCTTCCATCTCCAGGAGATACAGAGATACCTGCACACAGACCCTCCTACACGGGTGTACCCAAAACATGAGTTATGACTGGCAATTGTAATTGAACCAGAAGGGTTCCTAATTAGCCTCTCCTCCTACTACCAAGAGATTCTAAAGACCTGGAGCATGGTCTCCAAATAAAACACTTCCTGGTGGTGACAGGTGCTTAATGAGGACAAAAGACCCCAGTGGTGATCCCTTTATTCCAATTTGGTATCAAGCCCTATTGGAGACTTCAGTTTGGGACTACTCCATGATGTATTGAGCACAGTAGAGTGGACCAGTTTACAGACTCCCCAGCTGCTTGTCCATTATGTGACAAAGGGGAGTCTGTGTTTCATGCTTATTTCTCATGTGCCAGACTGCAACCTATTTTGGCTCTTTTGAGGAAACTCCACCTGCAGTTCTGGTTACACTTTTTATTTTTGGCCACACATTGTCCCAGGACAATCGAGAGAAATATCTTCTCTCCAACTCTCTCCTGGCTTAGACCAAGTAGCCATTCTTAAGTGCAGGAAGCAGTGCATAGTCATATATACTGTATATTTAGAAAGTACACGTTCCCCAAAATCTTAAATTCATTTATGTTTCTACTCCAAACTACTAAAATGCAAAGCTTTCCTAAAGGTAGCAGTTTTCCAAGTACCTGTACTAATATAAAGCATCCAGCAGGGTGGGAGCATGGGGGGCTGTATGGTGCATCCCTAATAGCAAACATGTGTCCTCTTGTATCTGCTGCTGGGAGTTGGGTCCTTTAACAATCACATTGCAGCACCAATGTGTAACCCCTTGACTCAAAGCTGAGGGAACAGAGGAGCATCTGAACTTCTCCACAGCTGGTGCAGTTGATCATCCTCTAGACATGGTGCTAAACACTTACCCATTGACTTAATCATTGTGCTGAGACTCATCAGGTCCGTCAGACTGCAGTGATTTGTATTCTCTCTGCCAAATACTGGTACTAGAACCAAGAGAAGGAGCAACAAAACCTCCAGAATTTGAGTGGGGGCCTGGGCACCAACTACTAAATGTCAGGCAGAATCAGGGTCAAACTTATATTAATACTTTACATCAGTCAGGAACCCCACTGTCCCTCTATACTCCTGTCCCTCTATACAGCACCTTTGGTCAATATAAGTTCCCTCGTTAACGAGAACAATGTATGCAGCCTTGAGGAGGTACACCCAGCTTTTAGCCTTTTCCCTAAGTGGAATCTGAGTGGAATACTCTACCCTAGGTCTGTACACTTAGTCCCTACTTCTGGGCAATTAGTACCCTGGGATCTTAATCCCACTCACAATCCTCAGAGGAGCCTCAAGCTGCTCAACTAAATATCCTGACTGTCTGTCACTCCTAGAGTGACCTATAAAGGTGAGTAGCCTATCCTTACTAGACCTGACCTGTCTAGGTTCCACTCAATCTCTACCTGCCTGCTCAGGCTAGAGCCAGCACAAGATGGACCCTGAAAGCATGGCTTCAAAGGGTTTTATACTTTGCCACAGTGCCATCTGCTGGTCACTGTGAGAAACAACAAGGGGCATAGCTTAAAGCAGGAATAGGAAACAGTTTCCCCTTCTAACTATTTTAGGACCCAGTTAGGTGTCTATAACACTAGGGGACTGCCTGCTAAATAATACTGGGGAACTAATTTACCAGTCCCCTACACAGATATATCTCTGTAAAAAGGAATATAATACATTTCTCTTATCACATTCATTATATAATACAGTTGTTCTCAGGAGGAATTTTCCTGTGGCCCAGAGAATCTTTAGTGGCTCCTTATTGAATATCCAGCAAAGCTCATGTGGCCATAGTATTAAAAGCTACAGTACATAATTGATTGCATTTAATTAGGAATACATAGTGTATATTGTAGGTACAGGTATGAGAGACACAGAGAGAGCAGAAGGTATCACATCCAGAGCTCAGCTCTTCTCTCCCAGACACACCTAGAGGAACCCCCAAATCTATATAACTGTATATATATATATTCATAGGCCTCCTCTCATGCTGCAACTCCCAGAAACCCTAGCAGATTCATGTGCAGGACTGCAGGGAGTTGTAGTGCAACAGGTGGGACCCCGAGATTCACAATAAATGGCTTAGCCCAAAGACACAGCCACGTTTCAAGCTGTTCCCCAGCTCAGTCATTATCTCAGTCATTATCTCAGTCATTATCTCAGTCATTATCACTGATTAGAGATAATTATCTGACATCATAATTAAAATGAGGAGAAAAGGACCTGATATTGTTCCCCTTTTTATAAAGCAAAAAAAAAAAAAAAAAGGATATGTAAATAATATAAATATCACATAAATTGCAATAATCATGTGAATGAGAAGAGTTGCTCATATAAACCATGTGGAACCAGAGTCTGTAACAGAAATAGTCACTTACCTGCTGCTCCTCAGACATTTCCACTCAATCTCCCACAGCCCAACCTTTCCAGTCCCAGTAATGAAATTCTCCTTTACCCAATGTTTAAGGGAAAATGTGATCCAATATATAATAAGCCTTTCTGCCCTGTCCTTTGAAATGACTTTTTCAGGTTAGTTTTATATTTCTCAATATGTTTAATTCAAAGCTTCACCCACATAGTTAATAGATAAGGGACACACAATAGCATGAGCTTTATATTTCATTTACCAATATATTTCACACTCATTACCTGTTTGGTGAAAGAAGTTGCCAACTGTAGCCAAGGATCATTTTTGATCATTTTTGTATATTTGATCATTTATGTAGATATTGTGTGAGTTCCTCAGGGGGATCCTCTCCCTCATATTGGGCCAATACTTGTGTGTTTCATCATTTCTGAGTCCCTACATGATGTGAGGGAACTAATTGTACCAATGTACGGCCAGCGTTACCTGTCAATCACATGGGGAGACCAGGGTCAGACTGGAGCACAGGGATATGGAGACAAATCTTGGTGAACCCCAATCCCAGGGCCCCAATCTGCCGCTCACAACTCCAGTTTTCTCTTATGTGAAGGGTGAGGGGGAAATCCTCTGTGAAATGCACGACCAGCTTTGACTTTATAACAAGAGTTTCAGCCGAGCAGAGGGAGGTAGTGAGTAACACACAGTATGTGAGCACTGGCAATGAAGAATACTGTATGTTTGTGTTTTCTGTTTGTGCAAGTGTAGGCGAGGGAATTCTTTCTATATATTCATTTATGCATTGATCTTACTGGCATGTCTGGGGTTAAGATACTGGTGAGCCATTTTCTGTTGTTAATATACTGACACGTCTGGGGTTAATATGTTTAGCCTTTCTGTATGGTTATGCCGGTATGTCTGGGCTTGATAAGCTCATTATCCTTTTTCTGTATTATTATACTGTCTGGGGTTAATATGTGTGTAGGGATGTGAAAATCTTAGACACCCTTACACATTACAGACAGGCACATCCCTAGTAATATGGACACCTCAGTGGGTCCTTATGGGGACCTTGTGCTTATGTAACCCCTGCAGTTCTCACAGTGTACACCAGATGGCACTGTGCCAGAGTATAAAAGGTTTAGGAACCATGTGCTCTGGCTCCATTGCTTTAGCCCAACCAAGCAGGCTGGAAGGGAATGGGTAGTGTCGACCCTAGGCGCCTTGGCCCTAGTAATTAGACAGCTATACTTGTTTTATAGATCACTCTAGTGATAGAGAGGCTAGATAGTTACATAGTTACATAGTTACATAGTTAAATTGGGTTGAAAAAAGACAAAGTCCATCAAGTCCAACCCCTCCAAAGTAAAACCCCGCCCCATACACACACCCCTCCCTACTGTCACATAAATGATATATCCCCATATCTATACTAACTATAGAGTTTAGTATCACAATAGCCTTTGTATTATGTCTGTCCAAGAAATCATCCAAGTCCCTCTTATAGTCATTAACTGAATCATCACCCGGCAGTGCATTCCCCAACCTCACTGTCCTCACTGTGATGAACCCCCTACTCTGTTCCTTTAAATGAAACTTCTTTTCCTCTAGTCTGAAGGGGAGGCCTCTGGTACGTGATTCTCTTTATGGGTAAAAAGGTCCCCTGCTATTTGTCTATAATGTCCTCTAATGTACTTGTAAAGTCTAATCATGTCCCCTCACAAGCGCCTTTTTTCCCCCAGAGAAAACAACCCCAACCTTGTCAGTCTCCCCTCATAATTTAACTCTTCCCTCCCTCTAACCAGTTTAGTTGCACTTAGTCTCTGCACTCTCTCCAGCTCATTTATATCCCTCTTAAGGACTGGAGTCCAAAACTGCCCCCATACTCCAGATGAGGCCTCACCAGGGACCTATAAAGAGACATAATTATGTTTCATCTCTTGAGTTAATGCCCTTTTTTATACAAGAACTTTATTTGCTTTAGTAGCCACAGAATGACACTGCCCAGAATTAGACAACTTGTTATCTACAAAGACCCCAAGATCCTTCTCATTTAAGGAAACTCCCAACACACTGCCATTTAGTGTATAACTTGCATTTATATTATTTTTGCCAAAGTGCATAACCTGCATTTATCAACATTGAAGCTCATTTTCCAGTTTGCTGCCCAGTTTTCCAGTTTAGACAAATCACTGTACAAAGTGGCAGCATCCTGCATGGAACCTATAGTTCTGCACAATTTAGTCTCATCTGCACAAATAGAAACAGTACTTTCAATGGCCACCTCCAGGTCATTAATAAACAAGTTGAAAAGCAAGGGACCTAGTACAGAGCCCTGCGGTACTGCACTAACAACACTGGTCCAATTAGAAAATGTTCCATTTACCACCACTCTTTGTAGTCTATCTTTTAGCCAGTTCTCTATCCAGGTACAAATACTATGTTCCAGGCCAACATTCCTTCATTTAATCACAATAACTGTGGTACAGTGTTAGTCAGTAGTGTAAATAAGCAATAAAAAACCAATCAGGTGGTTTATAGCATACACCAATGATAATTCTCTTTGTTACCTTTTGCCCAGTCCAAATCTCTACCCAGAGGGATTCTACACCCTCACCAGTGGCAGCTATTGTTATTTCTTTAGCGCATGGCTTTAATTCAGGCTTTACATACAAACACACTCCTCCACCCGCTATTTAATCCCTCTATCCCTCCTAAAAAGGGTGTAACCATTTAAATTCACAGTCACATGTTTCATCCCACCAGGTCTCAGTGATACCAATTATATCATAATGTTTAGAGCAATTAATTCCAGGTCTCCCATTTTACCTGACAAACTCTGTGCATTTGCAGCATACAGCCGAGGTTACTACTTGTACTTGTGACATTTGCATTACTTAGTGGAGAATTATACGTTAAGTTAGTATTATTCTGTTTTCCTTGTAACAGAGGGACCTCCTCAGCTGGTAAACTGTATGCCCCCCTCACTCCTCCCCCATGATCCCTTACTAACCCCACTGCCTCGTCTTCCCTAGCTTCCCCATAATTCTTTATCTCACCCACCCCCCCTTGCCTAGTTTAAACACTCCTCCAACCTCTTAGCCATTCTTTCCCCTAGCACCGCGGACCCCCTTCCATTGAGGTGCAAACCGTCACGGCTGTATAGGTTGTACCCCAAGGAAAAATCAGCCCAGTGCTCTATGAACCCAAACCCTTCCTTCCTGCACCAAGACTTTGAGCAGCTCAAGGCTCCGCCGAGGAGATTAGAGGGATTAAGATCCCAGGGTATTACTGACCCAGAGTAAGGAACCAAGTGTTGAGATAGGGATGTCAGGAGTTCCCCTAGTCTGCCACTGGAAGATATCCTGAAAACTGGGCAATACCCATCACATGCTGTCAACTTACTCTCTGCTGTATATTCCCTAGCCTGTGGGGATTCAGCCTATACGTGCTGTGAGTATATGTTTCCTTTATGCTGCTGTGTATGTTCTATACTCCATTGTGGATCAATGTGCTAAATGATCTATGTGCTATTGTTCAATATATACTGTTCTTGGTTAAACCGTTAAAGAACTACTGGCGCCCATCATTGTGTTATCGCATCAGGTTACAGTTACACTACACCCTTGCCTCCACCCCGCTGCGAGGGCTTGCCCCTGAGAAAGAGAGCTCATCTGTGGTCTCAGCCCACCAAGGAAAGTAGCTAAAACTGCTAAATACAAAGCAGTTTACTATAGCGCTACGTGCGTATTACCCATTTTCTGATTTATTATACCGGCACGACTTGGGTTTCTTTTATTATTCTGACATGTCTGGGGTTAATACTGTATGTGCATTATTCATTTTCTGTAGTTATACAGGGACATGTCTAGGGTTAATGTGCTCATTACCCATTTTCTGAATTGTTAAGATGATGTGTCTGGGGATAATAATCCATGTTTGTAATTCATGTTCTGTATTTCATAAACTGGCACATCTTGCCAGCGACACACACACAGACACACACACACATATATACACACATACACACACACATACACACACACATACACACACATATATACACACATACACACACACATACACACACATATATACACACACACACAAGCGACACACACAAGTGATACACACACACACACATACACACACATATATACACACATACACACACACAAGCGACACACACACACACACACATACACTCATACAAATACACAGACAGACAGACACACACAAGCGACACACACAAGTGATACACACACACACACATATACACACACACGTGACATACACACACACACACATACACACACACATACACACACACAAATACACACACAGACACACACAAGAGACAGACACACACAAGTGACACACACACACCAGCAATACACACACACAGCTTGTTGATGACACTGAAGAAGATTAATGGTCTAAGTCAGTGCTGTCCAACTTCGATGGTACCGAGGGCCGGAATTGTTCTAATCTACATGGTGAAGGGCCGATAACGGAAGCCAGTGTTAGCCACTCCCTGTTTTTAGACCACACCCACTTTAAACCACACCCATGTTACCGCAAGACCATGTCCATATTAATAACACAACAAAAAACCAAATGGTCGGTGCTCACTGCAGGGATCAGGGCCGGAACTAGGGGGAGGCAGAGTAGGCGGCTGTCTAGGGAGCCATCATTGAGGGGCGCAGTTTTTTCAAGTGTTTATTTAATAATTAGTTTCAGTAATCATGGTCACCCAGTTGGATGGAATCCATCTACTTCACCTTCTCCCTCTTGCCGGCAAGTAATGGCTCCTTGTGTGTGGTGCGGCGTGATGTGCGTATATGCGTCAATGACATCACTGATATGTTGGGGGACAGAGAGAGGCAGAGAGCTGGGGGGCTGCTTGGTGTGACTCTCGCTGCTCTCAGACTGGCACAGTTACACTGAACTCAAGACTTTCTATTACTGTAAAGTGTGAAGCCTCCTGCTGGCACAGCCACGTACAGATTTGGGGCCCATATATTTGCTATTGCTGCTGGGCGCTGGCACAGGTACATAAATACTGGGGGCAATATGATGGGGTCAGGTTTATTTTTGGCTGCTGCTGACACAGGTAAAGATTGGGGGCAATATGATGGCTGCAGGAGGGCTGTATGATGGAGGGCTGCTGAGCTTGCTGGTACAGGTACAGGGGCAGTAATATAAATGAAAAATTGTTTTACACTTTCTTGCTCTCTTTATTTAATAACCATCATGGTAAGGAGGGAAATGGTAATGCAGGACAGGGGGGCACTGAGTGAAGCTCTTGTCTAGGGGCCAAACTACCTTGTGTCTGTCCTACAGGGATGTCACTTATATGTGAAAAAAGCTCAGTCATATAAGACATTCCCATAAATCCATATGTCTCCTCCTCCCCTGTGTATAATACAGTACCCCAGTATATGATTCAACACCTTAGGGGCCACTAACAATAATTTTCATATGCTAACAGACCCCCAGAACAAATACCAAACTTACGTTCCATAGGGATCAGAGGTCAGACAGAGAATGAGACACACAGGGAGGGAAGACAGAAGAGAGCAGGAGACAGGGAAAGCTCTCAGTCTAATATGTACTACATACAGTCACACAGTGCTGGGGCCCCATTAGCATTTTGTATAAAGTGTGAACAGGAGAACAATGTGGCAGTTTCAGTCTGGGTCTCAGGTAGAACAGTACAGGGGCTTTAGGATATAAACAATAGAGGGGTCTCAGGTAGAACAGTACAGGGGCTTTAGGATATAAACAATAGAGGGGTCTCAGGTAGAACAGTACAGGGGCTTTAGGATATAAACAATAGAGGGGTCTCAGGTAGAACAGTACAGGGGCTTTAGGATATAAACAATAGAGGGGTCTCAGGTAGAACAGTACAGGGGCTTTAGGATATAAACAATAGAGGGGTCTCAGGTAGAACAGTACAGGGGCTTTAGGATATAAACAATAGAGGGGTCTCAGGTAGAACAGTACAGGGGCTTTAGGATATAAACAATAGAGGGGTCTCAGGTAGAACAGTACAGGGGCTTTAGGATATAAACAATAGAGGGGTCTCAGGTAGAACAGTACAGGGGCTTTAGGATATAAACAATAGAGGGGTCTCAGGTAGAACAGTACAGGGGCTTTAGGATAGAAACAATAGAGGGGTCTCAGGTAGAACAGTACAGGGGCTTTAGGATAGAAACAATAGAGGGGTCTCAGGTAGAACAGTACAGGGGCTTTAGGATATAAACAATAGAGGGGTCTCAGGTAGAACAGTACAGGGGCTTTAGGATATAAACAATAGAGGGGTCTCAGGTAGAACAGTACAGGGGCTTTAGGATATAAACAATAGAGGGGTCTCAGGTAGAACAGTACAGGGGCTTTAGGATATAAACAATAGAGGGGTCTCAGGTAGAACAGTACAGGGGCTTTAGGATATAAACAATAGAGGGGTCTCAGGTAGAACAGTACAGGGGCTTTAGGATATAAACAATAGAGGGGTCTCAGGTAGAACAGTACAGGGGCTTTAGGATATAAACAATAGAGGGGTCTCAGGTAGAACAGTACAGGGGCTTTAGGATATAAACAATAGAGGGGTCTCAGGTAGAACAGTACAGGGGCTTTAGGATAGAAACAATAGAGGGGTCTCAGGTAGAACAGTACAGGGGCTTTAGGATATAAACAATAGAGGGGTCTCAGGTAGAACAGTACAGGGGCTTTAGGATATAAACAATAGAGGGGTCTCAGGTAGAACAGTACAGGGGCTTTAGGATATAAACAATAGAGGGGTCTCAGGTAGAACAGTACAAGGGCTTTAGGATAGAAACAATAGAGGGGTCTCAGGTAGAACAGTACAGGGGCTTTAGGATATAAACAATAGAGGGGTCTCAGGTAGAACAGTACAAGGGCTTTAGGATAGAAACAATAGAGGGGTCTCAGGTAGAACAGTACAGGGGCTTTAGGATATAAACAATAGAGGGGTCTCAGGTAGAACAGTACAGGGGCTTTAGGATAGAAACAATAGAGGGGTCTCAGGTAGAACAGTACAGGGGCTTTAGGATATAAACAATAGAGGGGTCTCAGGTAGAACAGTACAGGGGCTTTAGGATATAAACAATAGAGGGGTCTCAGGTAGAACAGTACAGGGGCTTTAGGATATAAACAATAGAGGGGTCTCAGGTAGAACAGTACAGGGGCTTTAGGATATAAACAATAGAGGGGTCTCAGGTAGAACAGTACAGGGGCTTTAGGATAGAAACAATAGAGGGGTCTCAGGTAGAACAGTACAGGGGCTTTAGGATATAAACAATAGAGGGGTCTCAGGTAGAACAGTACAGGGGCTTTAGGATATAAACAATAGAGGGGTCTCAGGTAGAACAGTACAGGGGCTTTAGGATATAAACAATAGAGGGGTCTCAGGTAGAACAGTACAGGGGCTTTAGGATATAAACAATAGAGGGGTCTCAGGTAGAACAGTACAGGGGCTTTAGGATAGAAACAATAGAGGGGTCTCAGGTAGAACAGTACAGGGGCTTTAGGATATAAACAATAGAGGGGTCTCAGGTAGAACAGTACAAGGGCTTTAGGATAGAAACAATAGAGGGGTCTCAGGTAGAACAGTACAGGGGCTTTAGGATATAAACAATAGAGGGGTCTCAGGTAGAACAGTACAGGGGCTTTAGGATAGAAACAATAGAGGGGTCTCAGGTAGAACAGTACAGGGGCTTTAGGATATAAACAATAGAGGGGTCTCAGGTAGAACAGTACAGGGGCTTTAGGATATAAACAATAGAGGGGTCTCAGGTAGAACAGTACAGGGGCTTTAGGATATAAACAATAGAGGGGTCTCAGGTAGAACAGTACAGGGGCTTTAGGATATAAACAATAGAGGGGTCTCAGGTAGAACAGTACAGGGGCTTTAGGATAGAAACAATAGAGGGGTCTCAGGTAGAACAGTACAGGGGCTTTAGGATATAAACAATAGAGGGGTCTCAGGTAGAACAGTACAGGGGCTTTAGGATATAAACAATAGAGGGGTCTCAGGTAGAACAGTACAGGGGCTTTAGGATATAAACAATAGAGGGGTCTCAGGTAGAACAGTACAGGGGCTTTAGGATATAAACAATAGAGGGGTCTCAGGTAGAACAGTACAGGGGCTTTAGGATAGAAACAATAGAGGGGTCTCAGGTAGAACAGTACAGGGGCTTTAGGATATAAACAATAGAGGGGTCTCAGGTAGAACAGTACAAGGGCTTTAGGATAGAAACAATAGAGGGGTCTCAGGTAGAACAGTACAGGGGCTTTAGGATATAAACAATAGAGGGGTCTCAGGTAGAACAGTACAGGGGCTTTAGGATAGAAACAATAGAGGGGTCTCAGGTAGAACAGTACAGGGGCTTTAGGATATAAACAATAGAGGGGTCTCAGGTAGAACAGTACAGGGGCTTTAGGATATAAACAATAGAGGGGTCTCAGGTAGAACAGTACAAGGGCTTTAGGATAGAAACAATAGAGGGGTCTCAGGTAGAACAGTACAGGGGCTTTAGGATATAAACAATAGAGGGGTCTCAGGTAGAACAGTACAGGGGCTTTAGGATAGAAACAATAGAGGGGTCTCAGGTAGAACAGTACAGGGGCTTTAGGATATAAACAATAGAGGGGTCTCAGGTAGAACAGTACAGAGGCTTTAGGATATAAACAATAGAGGGGTCTCAGGTAGAACAGTACAGGGGCTTTAGGATAGAAACAATAGAGGGGTCTCAGGTAGAACAGTACAGGGGCTTTAGGATATAAACAATAGAGGGGTCTCAGGTAGAACAGTACAGGGGCTTTAGGATATAAACAATAGAGGGGTCTCAGGTAGAACAGTACAGGGGCTTTAGGATATAAACAATAGAGGGGTCTCCGGTAGAACAGTACAGGGGCTTTAGGATATAAACAATAGAGGGGTCTCCGGTATAACAGTACAGCGGCTTTAGGATAGAAACAATAGAGGGGTCTCAGGTAGAACAGTACAGGGGCTTTAGGATAGAAACAATAGAGGGGTCTCAGGTAGAACAGTACAGGGGCTTTAGGATATAAACAATAGAGGGGTCTCAGGTAGAACAGTACAAGGGCTTTAGGATAGAAACAATAGAGGGGTCTCAGGTAGAACAGTACAGGGGCTTTAGGATATAAACAATAGAGGGGTCTCAGGTAGAACAGTACAGGGGCTTTAGGATAGAAACAATAGAGGGGTCTCAGGTAGAACAGTACAGGGGCTTTAGGATATAAACAATAGAGGGGTCTCAGGTAGAACAGTACAGAGGCTTTAGGATATAAACAATAGAGGGGTCTCAGGTAGAACAGTACAGGGGCTTTAGGATAGAAACAATAGAGGGGTCTCAGGTAGAACAGTACAGGGGCTTTAGGATATAAACAATAGAGGGGTCTCAGGTAGAACAGTACAGGGGCTTTAGGATATAAACAATAGAGGGGTCTCAGGTAGAACAGTACAGGGGCTTTAGGATATAAACAATAGAGGGGTCTCCGGTAGAACAGTACAGGGGCTTTAGGATATAAACAATAGAGGGGTCTCCGGTATAACAGTACAGCGGCTTTAGGATAGAAACAATAGAGGGGTCTCAGGTAGAACAGTACAGGGGCTTTAGGATATAAACAATAGAGGGGTCTCAGGTAGAACAGTACAGGGGCTTTAGGATAGAAACAATAGAGGGGTCTCAGGTAGAACAGTACAGGGGCTTTAGGATAGAAACAATAGAGGGGTCTCAGGTAGAACAGTACAGGGGCTTTAGGATAGAAACAATAGAGGGGTCTCAGGTAGAACAGTACAGGGGCTTTAGGATAGAAACAATAGAGGGGTCTCAGGTAGAACAGTACAGGGGCTTTAGGATAGAAACAATAGAGGGGTCTCAGGTAGAACAGTACAGGGGCTTTAGGATATAAACAATAGAGGGGTCTCAGGTAGAACAGTACAGAGGCTTTAGGATATAAACAATAGAGGGGTCTCAGGTAGAACAGTACAGGGGCTTTAGGATAGAAACAATAGAGGGGTCTCAGGTAGAACAGTACAGGGGCTTTAGGATATAAACAATAGAGGGGTCTCAGGTAGAACAGTACAAGGGCTTTAGGATATAAACAATAGAGGGGTCTCAGGTAGAACAGTACAGGGACTTTAGGATAGAAACAATAGAGGGGTCTCAGGTAGAACAGTACAGGGGCTTTAGGATATAAACAATAGAGGGGTCTCAGGTAGAACAGTACAGGGGCTTTAGGATATAAACAATAGAGGGGTCTCAGGTAGAACAGTACAGGGGCTTTAGGATATAAACAATAGAGGGGTCTCAGGTGTGAACAATACAGGGGATTAGTCTGAATTTGAGGTTTAAACAATACAGGGGCCAGTTAATCTCTGTAGTGATACCTATTAAATGTTACATATGATAATCAGACACATCAGGCAGACTTTGATGTGGAGGGGCCATATAAGGGGGGTCGCAGCCCTGGTCTAAGTGACAAACACACAGAGTATGATGTGACAGGCTGATTGTGTGACTAAATAGAAACAAAGTAGTGAATATGAGGCTACAGCCCCCCGACACTCACACACTGGGAGGGAGACACATGGTCCCTCAATGCTGCAGAATAGAGATGGCGCGAACTGTTCGCCGGCGAACTTGTTCGCGCGAACATCGGGTGTTCGCGCTCGCCGGAAGTTCGCGAACGTCGCGCCATTTTGGGTTCGCCATTGTTGGCGCTTTTTTTTGCCCTCTCACCCCAGACCAGCAGGTACATGGCAGCCAATCAGGAAGCTCTCCCCTGGACCACTCCCCTTCCCTATAAAAACCGAAGCCCTGCAGCTTTTTTTCACTCTGCCTGTGTGTGCTGAAGAGATAGTGTAGGGAGAGAGCTGCTGCCTGTTAGTGATTTCAGGGACAGTTGAAAGTTTGCTGGCTAGTAATCGTTTTGATACTGCTCTGTTATTGGAGGGACAGAAGTCTGCAGGGGTTTGAGGGACATTTAAGCTTAGGTAGCTTTGCTGGCTAGTAATCTACCTTCTACTGCAGTGCTCTGTATGTAGCTGCAGTGGGCAGCTGTCCTGCTTCTGATCTCATCTGCTGACTGCTGCAATAACAGTAGTCCTTGTAAGGACTGCTTTTATTTATTTTTTTGTTGTTTTACTACTACTACTACTACTACTACTACTACTACTATAAGAGCCCAGTGCTATTAGTCTAGCAGTGTTGGGGAGTGGGACTGGTGTGCTAATCTGCTGCTCCTAGTAGTTCAGCAGCACCAACTGTAATTTTTTTTTTTTAATATTCATTTTTTTTTTATTTTACTTTTTTTTATTTTACTACCGCTGTAGTAGTGTATAAGTTGACCTTTTAGGCATTATTTGCCCTGTAGGCATTTTTTGCCCAGTGTGTTATTCAACCAACAGCCATCTAGCTGTGTGACCTTGTTCACATTCTGTCTAAATATCCATAATATTACCGTCTCCAGAAAAAACACCGGAGTGACTTTTTTCAAGCAGCCATAATAAATTTTACGTAATCCGTATCCATCGCTGTAGTAGTGTATAAGTTGACCTTTTAGGCATTATTTGCCCTGTAGGCATTTTTTGCCCAGTGTGTTATTCAACCAACTGCCATCTAGCTGTGTGACCTTGTTCACATTCTGTCTAAATATCCATAATATTACCGTCTCCAGAAAAAACACCGGAGTGACTTTTTTCAAGCAGCCATAATATATTTTACGTAATCCGTATCCACCGCTGTAGTAGTGTATACGTTGATCTTGTGGGCATTATTTGCACAGTGTTTTCTTCAAACCGCCATCTAGCTGTGTGAGCTTGTTCACATTTTGTCTAAATATTGATAATATTATCGTCTCTAGAAAAACCACTTGAGTTACTTTTTTTCAAGCAGCATTCTTATATTTTACGTAATCCGTATCCACCGCTGTGTATACGTTGACCTTGTAGGCATTATTTGCACAGTGTTTTCTTCAAACCGCCATCTAGCTGTGTGTATTATCGTTTCCAGAAAAACCAACTGAGTTTTTGTTGTTGTTGTTTTTTTAAAAATAATGCCAGGCAAAGGCAGGCCGCCACGCAGAGGCCATGCTAGGGGCCGTGCTGCTATGCAATCCTGTGGCCCTAGCAAATTGCCCAGTTTTAAAAAGCCAATGACCCTGAACTCCCAAAATGCTGAAGAGGTAGTTGACTGGCTTACACAGCACACCCCATCCTCTACCGTTTCTAACTTTACCACAACATCCTCCTCATCCTCCACTGCTATGGCCACCCCACGTAACACTTCCTCCACCACCGGTGCCCCTTCTTCACTGGAGTCAGAGGAGTTATTTTCCCATGAGTTTCTTGAACTGAGTAATGCGCAACCATTATTGGCAGAAGAAGATGAAGGAGATGAGGACGTTACACCAGATTTAATTCTGGCAGAGAACACGACAGAGATGGACATAATGATGAGTGATGAGGAGGAGGTCCCCGCTGCTGCTTCCTTCTGTGATGTGTCAGAAGAAATTGATGCATCTGAGGAGAATGATGATGAGGAGATTGATGTTTTGTGGGTGCCTAGTAGAAGAGAGCAAGAGGAGGGTAGTTCAGATGGAGAGACGGAGAGTCAGAGAGGCAGTAGGAGAATAAGACTTAGAAGAAGCAGGGAGGCCAGCCCGCAGGGATCAGTAGGGCAACAACATGTATCGGCACCTGTGTTCAGCCGGCCAACGCACCCGCCATTGCCGCCAATGCCGCCAACTTCTACTGTTACCGCCAGATCGCACACTTCCAAAAAGTCAGCAGTGTGGGATTTTTTTAATGTGTATGCCTCTGACAAAAGCATTGTAATTTGCAATGAGTGCAGTCAGAAACTGAGCCTTGGTAAGCCCAACAGACACATAGGTACAACTTCTATGCGAAGGCACATGAGCGGCAAGCACAAAGCACTTTGGGAGCAACACCTCAAAGGCAACAGGCAAACTAAAAGCCACACTCCTTCTGGTCCAGCATCTTACTGCTCTACCTCTGCTCTCCTTGACCCATCTGAACCACCCTCCACTCCGCCTTCCACCTTGACCACCTGTTCCCATTCCCAGTCATCTGCCACCAGCCAAGTTTCTGTGAGGGCCATGTTTGAGCATAAGAAGCCAATGTCTGACTGTCACCCCCTTGCCCGGCGTCTGACAGCTGGCTTGTCTGCACTCTTAGCCCGCCAGCTTTTACCATACCAGCTGGTGGACTCTGAGGCCTTCCGCAAATTTGTAGCAATTGGGACACCGCAGTGGAAGGTACCCAGCCGCAATTTTTTTTCTAAAAAGGGAATACCACACCTGTACCAACATGTGCAGAGCCAAGTTACCGCATCTCTGTCACTTAGTGTTGGGCCAAAGGTCCATATGACTACTGACGCATGGTCCTCCAAGCATGGTCAGGGCAGGTATGTCACCTACACTGCCCACTGGGTGAACTTGGTAATGGCTGGGAATGGGAAGCAGGGAATGGGTAGCTCAACAACAACAACAACAGTGGAGTTGGTGTCACCGCCACGGATTGCACGCGGTTCTGCCACCACCTCTACTCCTCCATCGCTCTCTACCTCGTCTTCTTCCTCTTCTTCTTCTTACTCTGCTGCTGGGTCCTCCTTCTCCTCCTCCACACCTGTGCACCCCCAGCTCCCCCTAGGCTATTCGACGTGCCAGGTACGCCGTTGTCACGCTGTCTTGGGGATGACGTGCCTGGAAAGCAAAAACCATACCGGATCTGTACTCCTGTCATCTCTGCAGTCACAGGCCGATCGGTGGCTGACCCCACACCAACTGCAGATCGGAAAAGTGGTGTGTGACAATGGAAGCAATCTGTTGGCAGCGTTGAGACTGGGCAATTTAACACATGTGCCCTGCATGGCACATGTGTTAAATTTAATAGTCCAACGTTTTGTCTCCAAGTACCCAGGATTCCAGGACGTTCTCACCCAGTCCAGAAAGGTGTCGGCCCATTTCAGACGTTCCTACACAGCCATGGCACGCCTTGCTGACATTCAGCAGCGCTACAACATGCCAGTCAGGCGTTTGATTTCTGACAGCCAGACTCGCTGGAATTCAACGCTCCTTATGTTGGAACGTCTGCTGCAACAACAAAGGGCCGTCAACGAGTACCTTTTTGAACTGGGTGGTAGGACTGGATCTGCAGAGCTGGGGATTTTTTTCCCCCGTTACTGGGTGCTTATGTGCGATGCCTGCAGGCTCATGCGACCTTTTGAAGAGGTGACAAATATGGTCAGTCGCACCGAAGGCACCATCAGCGACCTAATACCCTTCGCTTTCTTCCTGGAGCGTGCCGTGCGACGAGTGACAGATGAGGCTGTAGACCAGCGTGACGAGGAGCTGGAAGCGCACGATTTATGGTCGGAATCACCAGAACGAACCTAGGCACCTGCTGCAACGCAGGGAGAGGTGTCAGAAGTGGAGTCAGAGGAGGAAGGTGGCTTTGTGGAGGAGGAGGAGGACCAACAGGAGCAGGCTTCCCAGGGGGCTAGTGGTGACCTTTTGGGGACCCCTGGTCTTGTACGTGGCTGGGGGGAGGAGACCGTGGATGATGCAGTCCTTGATAATGAGGAAGCGGAGATGGATAGCTCTGCATCCAACCTTGTGAGAATGGGGTCTTTCATGCTGTCATGCCTGTTGAAGGACCCCCGTATCAAGAGGCTTAAGGAGAAGGACCTGTACTGGGTCGCAACGCTACTAGACCCTCGGTACAAGCATAAAGTGGCAGAAATGTTACCAACATACCACAAGTCCGAAAAGATGCGGCATTTACAAACCAGCCTGCAAAACATGTTGTACAATGCTTTTAAGGGTGATGTCACTTCAGGAACTCATCAACATTCCAGGGGCAGAGGTGCCAGTAATCCTGCCACGAGCACACCTGCAAGGACAAAGCCCTTTGGCCACTCTGTAACGTCAGACATGCAAATGTTTTTCTGTCCAAGGCAGCGGCAGAACCGTTCGGGATCCACCCTCAAAGAACGCCTCGACACTCTTAGGAGCGATGAACCCCTGGACTACTGGGTGCGCAGGCTTGATCTGTGGCCAGAGCTGTCACAATTTGCCATGAACCTCTTGTCTTGCCCAGCCTCAAGTGTCCTCTCAGAAAGGACCTTCAGTGCAGCAGGAGGGATTGTAACTGAGAAGAGAACTCGCCTAGGTCACAAAAGTGTCGATTACCTGACCTTTATTAAAATGAATGAGGGGTGGATCTCGGAGGGTTACTGCACGCCGGAAGACTTGTTCTGACTTCTATGCAGCTGTCCTTCTCTTCAAGCCTCATGACTCCACACACAGCTGTCCTTTAGCGTCCTCCTCCCTCCGCCACCGTTACAAACTAGGGTGCAAACCCTACTGGTTTAATTTTTTCTGGCCTCTGTGCTTCAGTGGCTGCAACCAAAAAAACTGGGCAAACAATGTCTACAAGGTCAACGTATGACGAAAAATGACTATTTTCAGCATTTATATGGCATATTTTTTCTGGCAACTGTGCTTCAGTGGCTGCGTCCAAAAAAATGCATATTTTCTGCATTTATATGGCATAATTTTTCTGGCCTCTGTGCTTCAGTGGCTGCAACCAAAAAAATGCATATTTTCTGCATTTATATGGCATAATTTTTCTGGCCTCTGTGCTTCAGTGGCTGCAACCAAAAAAATGCATATTTTGTCCATTTATATGGCATAATTTTTCTAGCCTCTGTGCTTCAGTGGCTGCAACCAAAAAAAATGCATATTTTCTCCATTTATATGGCATAATTTTTCTGGCCTCTGTGCTTCAGTGGCTGCAACCAAAAAAATTTATATTTTCAGCATTTATATGGCATAATTTTTCTGTCAACTGTGCTTCAGTGGCTGCGACCAAAAAAATGCATATTTTCTGCATTTATATGGCATAATTTTTCTGGCCTCTGTGCTTCAGTGGCTGCAACCAAAAAAATTTATATTTTCAGCATTTATATGGCATAATTTTTCTGGCAACTGTGCTTCAGTGGCTGCGACCAAAAAAATGACTATTTTCAGCATTTATATGGCATATTTTTTCTGGCCTCTGTGCTTCAGTGGCTGCGGCCAAAAAAACTGGGCAAACAATGCCTACAAGGTCAACGACGTTGACCTTGTAGGCATTGTTTGCCCAGTTTTTTTGGCCGCAGCCACTGAAGCACAGAGGCCAGAAAAAATATGCCACATAAATGCTGAAAATAGTCATTTTTTGCCATACGTTGACTCAACGTATATGGCAAAAAATGACTATTTTCAGCATTTATATGGCATATTTTTTCTGGCAACTGTGCTTCAGTGGCTGCGACCAAAAAAACTGGGCAAACAATGCCTACAAGGTCAACGTATGGCAAAAAATGACTATTTTCAGCATTTATATGGCATATTTTTTCTGGCAACTGTGCTTCAGTGGCTGCGACCAAAAAAACTGGGCAAACAATGCCTACAAGGTCAACGTATGGCAAAAAATGACTATTTTCAGCATTTATATGGCATATTTTTTCTGGCAACTGTGCTTCAGTGGCTGCGACCAAAAAAACTGGGCAAACAATGCCTACAAGGTCAACGTATGGCAAAAAATGACTATTTTCAGCATTTATATGGCATATTTTTTCTGGCAACTGTGCTTCAGTGGCTGCAACCAAAAAAACTGGGCAAACAATGTCTACAAGGTCAACGTATGGCGAAAAATTACTATTTTCAGCATTTATATGGCATATTTTTTCTGGCAACTGTGCTTCAGTGGCTGCGTCCAAAAAAACTGGGCAAACAATGTCTACAAGGTCAACGTATGGCGAAAAATTACTATTTTCAGCATTTATATGGCATATTTTTTCTGGCAACTGTGCTTCAGTGGCTGCGTCCAAAAAAACTGGGCAAACAATGCCTACAAGGTCAATGTATGGCAGTTGTTTAAAGAGAACAGTAGATTACTAGCCAGCAAAGCTACCTAAGCTAAAATGTCCCTCAAATCCCTGCAGACTTCTGTCCCTCCAATACAGAGCAGTATCAAGCAGATTACTAGCCAGCAAACTTACTATCATCTGTCCCTGAAATCACTAACAGCTCTCCCCCTACACTATCTCTTCCAAGCACACACAGGCAGATTTTTCAGATACATTTTTGCCCTTGATCCCCCTCTGGCATGCCACTGTCCAGGTCGTTGCACCCTTTAAACAACTTTAAAATCATTTTTCTGGCCAGAAATGTCTTTTTTAGATGTTAAAGTTCGCTTCCCATTGAAGTCTATGGGGTTCGCGAACCGTTCGCGAACCGCTCGCATTTTTGCGCAAGTTCGCGAATATGTTCGCGAACTTTTTTTCCGACGTTCGCTACATCCCTACTGCAGAATGAAACACAACACATGAGTAAAAAGACACAAACACCAACTAAAGTGAAGAAATGTCATTTATTAGTCATTGGGCACCAGTGCAGTTCTGTATTTATTAACTACAACCCCCCGAGCTCAGCAAATACTCACAACTGGGCTCTGAATGTCAGGGAATGGGACACAATAATCACACAGCAAATGCCACACTCACACAATGGACTTCATTTTACTCAACATCAATGTTTTACTCTCAAATGCTTAAAGTATAAATCATGAGTTAGAGATGGGAATCTCCATTAATCATAGGGTTACAGACACTGCAATTACTTTATATACAAAATGTTACAGCGACCCCAAAACTGGGCAATTCATAATACACATTTTAATAAATCCAATTAATAAAAAACCATGTACTATGAAGCAAATATACTTTTTGTTTTATTTGCGTAAATATTTTGTTATATTTTGTTGATAGAGAGGAAGGTTTTTCTTATCTTGTTTTATATCATTTTTATATAATTTTTTGATGTTTTGTTAACAATTTATTGTTGTATACTATTTCTTTTCTTATTTTGTAATTGACAATTATTATTACTTTCTTGCTCCTTGTTCTTTTTGTTTATTAAAAAATGTCAATAAAAACAATTGAAAAGAAAGAAGCAAAAAAAAAAAAACCCCAAAAACCCAATGTACTATTAAAATAAAAAATATTTTCCTAAACTACAATATTCATGTGCTGCTATAAAGTGTAAGGAAATGCTGAAATCATATATTATCCAAGACAGAAGGGATGTATTTCACTCATATCCTTAATGTATCATAGACCTTCTACACAGGAATATACGTTTCTAAATATGAATAATATTGTGGGTTGATACTTCCAGGTCTGCTCAATATTTATAAATTCATTTCCTCCAGATCTTATCAATATAAATAATATCTTGTCTCGTATTCAATCCCTATGGAATCCTCGTATATCATTTTAGAATCCAAAATTACTCAGTTAAATTTGAAGAGCGTATCAGACCCTCACCTGACGACTCATTTCACCTGTTCAATTTCAATTTTGAAATCTGACATGGGGCTAGACATATTGTCAGTTTCCCAGCTGCCCCAAGTCATGTGACTTGTGCTCTGATAAACTTCAATCACTCTTTACTGCTGTACTGCAAGTTGGAGTGATATCACCCCCTCCCTTTTCCCCCCCAGCAGCCAAACAAAAGAACAATGGGAAGGTAACCAGATAACAGATCCCTAACACAAGATAACAGCTGCCTGGTAGATCTAAGAACAGCACTCAATAGTAAAATCCAGGTCCCACTGAGACACATTCAGTTACATTGAGAAGGAAAAACAGCAGCCTGCCAGAAAGCATTTCTCTCCTGAAGTGCAGGCACAAGTCACATGACTGGGGGCAGCTGGGAAATTGACAATATGTCTAGCCCCATGTCAGATTTCAAAATTGAATATAAAAAAATCTGTTTGCTCTTTTGAGAAATGGATTTCAGTGCAGAATTCTGCTGGAGCAGCACTATTAACTGATGTGTTTTGTAAAAAAACATGTTTTCCAATGACAGGATCCCTTTAAACTCTGTTTGGGGAACATAAGGCAAAATGTTTACTTACAGGAGACCCCCCATCCTTTATCTCAATGGCCCTTAGACTGTTCTGCTTTATTTTATATTTATTTCATACAAGGGACAGGAGAAACACAAAGGCTGTAGGAAATCAGTGGATAGTGAGGGACAAGATTTTCTTTATTATGAGAAATACAACAGATTTGGGGCATAATAACAAAGTTCCTCCCTGTTCTACACAATGATATTAAATTGATGGAGGTTTTGTCTCCTGTTGCGATTTTAATAGTACATTGGATTTTTTTGTTTTATACTACATTTGTTTTTTTTATTGATTGACTTTTATTAAAATGTGTATTATGAATTGCCCAGTAGGGGTCACTGTAACATTTTGTATATAAAGTAATTGCATTGTCTGTAATGTTATGATGAAGGGACTGACTCATGAAACATCATTAGCTGCTGCAATAAACTTATTTATCTGGAGTCCCGTCGTTTAGTGTCTCCCTGATCATTTGCAAAAAGTATAAAACAGAAACATTGATTTCCAATAGTCAATATAAAAGCCCCGCCCCCTTTGATATGATGATTGGCTGTTCCACTGCCCGTGACATACAATTCAGTCTGGTGATTGGAGCGAATTGTTGCACAAATCAAAGAGATGATCAGAGAATTCCACAAAGATAAAGGGGTTCAGTCAGGTGGGTGATCAGCACATTTGCTCCAGGTCCCCCGCAGGGTCTGATTCCTCTGTAGTTGCACCGGTGCCCCTGATATACAGCCCCCCAGGGAATAATAACCCCAAAATAAATCCTCTTCCTCCTTCTCAGGCCGGATCTCTCTCACACGCCCAGCGCAGCTCCGTGTAACAATTCTCCAACAGCAGAACTTCTCCAACCTTCACACACGATCCACTGCCATTAGTCACGGCCCTGGGGAATAAGAGACTAAATATGGGCCCATATAGAACCATTCAGATAGAGTGTCAGCTTCTGAACTAAGCAGATCCTGCTAAATATGAACTGGTTCAGTCTATGTGACCATCAAAGGAACCCAGTGGGTCATAGTCTGTACAGAGAGATCCCATAAAACTATGGTACATAGGTATTCCCTGTACTAAGCACAATTCAGCAGGAACAGTCCCTAAGTTTGCTCATAGTCTGTACAGAGAGATCCCATAAAACTATGGTACATAGGTATTCCCTGTACTAAGCACAATTCAGCAGGAACAGCCCCTAAGTTTGCTCATAGTCTGTATAGAGAGATCCCATAAAACTATGGCAGCATAGGTATTCCCTGTACTAAGCACAATTCAGCAGGAACAGTCCCCTAAGTTTGCTCATAGTCTGTACAGAGAGATCCCATAAAACTATGTCAGCATAGGTATTCCTCTGTACTAAGCACAATTCAGCAGGAACAGTCCCTAAGTTTGCTCATAGTCTGTACAGAGAGATCCCATAAAACTATGGCAGCATAGGTATTCCCTGTACTCAGGGTCGCCATCAGAAATCGCAGGGCCCCATACGACAAAATTTCCTGGGCCCCCTGGGCTGCACCCACCGCAAGCCCCACCTACAGGTCCATCCTCCCCACCCCACAGGTCCGCCCACCACACAGTTAAAAAAACAAAAAAAATATTGGTGGCTAGGGTTCCCACATGAGAATAGAAAAATCAGTGACCAGGCCCCCCCCCCCCCACATTATGAGAAAATTGGTGGCGAGGGCCCCTTAAACGTCCATGCCTTCCCGAAGTCAGCAGCTCTCAGAAAGATGGGGGGGCCTGGCTAACCAAGTAAGTGTGGCATGGCAGGGCCCCCCTTACCCTCGGGGCCCCCTACAACTCTCCCCCCTGTCCCCCCCTGATGGCTGCCCTGCCTGTACTAAGCACAATTCAGCAGGAACAGTCCCTAAGTTTGCTCATAGTCTGTACAGTGAGATCCCATAAAACTATGGTACATAGGTATTCCCTGTACTAAGCACAATTCAGCAGGAACAGTCCCCTAAGTTTGCTCATAGTCTGTACAGTGAGATCCCATAAAACTATGGCACATAGGTATTCCCCTGTACTAAGCACAATTCAGCAGGAACAGTCCCTAAGTTTGCTCATAGTCTGTACAGAGAGATCCCATAAAACTATGGTACATAGGTATTCCCTGTACTAAGCACAATTCAGCAGGAACAGTCCCTAAGTTTGCTCATAGTCTGTACTGAGAGATCCCATAAAACTATGGTACATAGGTATTCCCTGTACTAAGCACAATTCAGCAGGAACAGTCCCTAAGTTTGCTCATAGTCTGTACAGAGAGATCCCATAAAACTATGGCAGTATAGGTATTCCCTGTACTAAGCACAATTCAGCAGGAACAGTCCCTAAGTTTGCTCATAGTCTGTACTGAGAGATCCCATAAAACTATGGTACATAGGTATTCCCTGTACTAAGCACAATTCAGCAGGAACAGTCCCTAAGTTTGCTCATAGTCTGTACTGAGAGATCCCATAAAACTATGGTACATAGGTATTCCCTGTACTAAGCACAATTCAGCAGGAACAGTCCCCTAAGTTTGCTCATAGTCTGTACAGAGAGATCCATAAAACTATGGCAGCATAGGTATTCCCTGTACTAAGCACAATTCAGCAGGAACAGTCCCTAAGTTTGCTCATAGTCTGTACAGAGAGATCCCATAAAACTATGGTACATAGGTATTCCCTGTACTAAGCACAATTCAGCAGGAACAGTCCCTAAGTTTGCTCATAGTCTGTACTGAGAGATCCCATAAAACTATGGTACATAGGTATTCCCTGTACTAAGCACAATTCAGCAGGAACAGTCCCTAAGTTTGCTCATAGTCTGTACAGAGAGATCCCATAAAACTATGGCAGTATAGGTATTCCCTGTACTAAGCACAATTCAGCAGGAACAGTCCCTAAGTTTGCTCATAGTCTGTACTGAGAGATCCCATAAAACTATGGTACATAGGTATTCCCTGTACTAAGCACAATTCAGCAGGAACAGTCCCTAAGTTTGCTTATAGTCTGTACTGAGAGATCCCATAAAACTATGGTACATAGGTATTCCCTGTACTAAGCACAATTCAGCAGGAACAGTCCCCTAAGTTTGCTCATAGTCTGTACAGAGAGATCCATAAAACTATGGCAGCATAGGTATTCCCTGTACTAAGCACAATTCAGCAGGAACAGTCCCTAAGTTTGCTCATAGTCTGTACTGAGAGATCCCATAAAACTATGGCAGTGCTGGGCCCAGTACTAAAGTCAGAAAGAAGAATATGATAGAGAACTGGGGCAGCACAAGGGATGAGTGAGATGACAGAATATAGATTTGGGCACAGCTAGTGCATCACTTTACATGAGCCAGTCCCCGGGTCGCGGTGTAATGAATGTGCCAGTGACAGACACAAATACTCACTCTGTTCTGCCGTCAGCCCATCGTCCTGTCCATATGTCGTTCTGGTGATGGGTCCCAGTGTGAGTGAGTCCGACCCAGTATTCATGTCCCAGGCCTTTAATAAATGTCTGTAAGGAAAAGAATGGGAAGTCAGAGGCAACATAACGACTTCCTTTTAACGAGTGGGAGGGGCTTATTGGATCCGTGGGATTGGGCACCACCTCTTTATCCAGTTTGTTGGTACAAAACAATGGCTGCCCATCTCACCTTATAGTTTCTCTTCATATTCCCATTATTTTATTAGTAGTCACTGAATGAATCAGGAGTAGTTGATGAGAACATTTTTTTGCATATGTGACAAATTTCCGACAAATCTTTTCACGCATTAGAGTCTATGGACGTCATTTTCAAGCTGAAAGTTAGTAAAAATGTTGCTGAACTTGAATCAGGAGTCAGTTATAATGTCGGACACAGTGAAGTGAGAAGCCCCTGTAACATTCCTGTTATTTACAGAGAAACATTAGGGAGAGGAAGGAGGTGCAGCCGGTGTTAGAGACTTGTACAGGTACAACCCAGAGCTCTTACACTTGCACCCTGAGCCCTCATCAGAGGGAGGAGCTAAAGGCACAGTCATTAGTACAGCGAGAGTCACCTGATGTCAGACTGACAGATTGAGGAGGAGGAGCTAAAGACAAATTGCCAGAAGTGGAGAGAGAGGTTTATGATCAGGACTGGAGTGGGGGGTAGAAATAAGAGAGATATGAGTAGGGCCCTATACCTCTTGTTCCTTCTCTAACGTCAGCCCTGGGCATCACTGTTAGTTGCCACATGGGGGGAGGTGAGGGCAGATGAAGACGGGGCACTGGCCTTGGGGTACAAACTGGCTCTGGCTGTAAATTAAACCAACCCATCAGCAGTTTTGTCTATGAAGGTTTTCCTAGTGCAGATAAGTCTAAAGCCACAGGACTTGCTGGTCATCCTGAAGAAGCCCCTCGGATGAGTGGGGGAAAAACTTCCAAAAAAACTCAAAGTCCAGTTGTTTTTGTGTGAATTCCCTTTAATGCCTTTAGCCTGGGGCTAGTGACGGGCGATATGTTATAGCCAAATAGTAACTATTACACACCCAAGGACAAGTGGCACTAAAAAACGTATGGCTTACGTATATTAACAACAATAACAAAAAGGAAATCAATCTCCCAGGAACAGATCTGCCCAAACTGATTGCACCTTCCCCTTTAATTACCAGGATGTCATTATCTTAAAGGGATTATGTTATTATTTTTATGGTGTAGTTTTTATCTCTAAATGACACTGTTTACACTGCAAATAATTCACTGTACAATATAAAATGTCATTCCTGAAGCAGCAAGTGTATTTAGTTGTAATATTGGTGTGTAGGTGCATCTCAGCTCATTTTGCCTGGTCATGTGATTTCAGAAAGAGCCAGCACTTTAGGATGGAACTGCTTTCTGGCAGCCTGTTGTTTCTCCTACTCAATGGAACTGAATGTGTCTCAGTGGGACCTGGATTTTACTATTGAGTGCTGTTCTTAGATCTACCAGGCAGCTGTTATCTTGTGTTAGGGAGCTGCTATCTGGTTACCTTCCCATTGTTCTTTTATTTGGCTGCTGGTGGGAAAGGGAGGGGGGGTGATATCAGTCCAACTTGCAGTACAGCAGTAAAGAGAGACTGAAGTTTATCAGAGCACAAGTCACATGACCAGGGGCAGCTGGGAAACTGACAATATGTCTAGCCCCATGTCAGATTTCAAAACTGAATATAAAAAAATCTGTTTGCTCTTTTGAGAAATGGATTTCAGTGCAGAATTCTGCTGGACTATTAACCCTTTAAGCAAACGTCAGCTCAGCAGCCTAGGCCAGGAGCTCCAGGACTGATACAGACACTGTATATTAGCCACACTTCCCTGAATATCTATACAGCTAATATTGGGTGCCACCTGCCTGTGCTTGGATTTCAATGTTATTAATAGGGAAGTAAAATAAAAATATTATATGGTCACTATTGTTACCAGAAAATGCGGCAAACACCCAACAGCAAAAAATATTATTATTTATATAGCAGCACCCACAGTGTGGCCCAGAGTAAGGGGCACAAACACAAGACAAGCAGTAACTCACCAGAATAGATGCACAGTTACTAATGGATATTGTAAGGAGAGAGTAGTGGGAGGGCCTTGCTCTCAAGAGCTTACAGTCTAAGAGGGAGGGGATGTGAGACATACAGTATGGATGTAGTTGGTTAAGTTGACGGTAAATAGGTAAGTATTTATTGTGGTGACATGGGTGTGGTTTAAAGTGGGTGTGGTTTAAGAACAGGGAGTGGTCAACACTGACTTCCATTGGCCAGAAAAATGGTGTCCCTCTGTACAGTGTCGGACTGGGACACCAACACACCTTAGTTCAGGGGCCACCCAAATATCTTAGACCAGGGGCCACTCTCAGTATTATTATTCTTCCTCTCCTCACTCAACCTCTATTCCCCTAGTCTCTTTCCTCTACATAATCTATTATTCCATCTATTTCTCATAGAAATAGGGAATGACCATGAAATAAGCCAAATGTTTAGCAGCGTGAGGGGCCACTGACACCTGGGCCCACCCGGGAGTTTTCCTGGTATCCCTGGGCCAGTCCCACACTACCTGGGTACCACAGAAGTTGGACAGCGCAGGGTTAATATATATCTGGTGATTGTGATACTGATACCAACTGTAATGGGGCCACAGACACAGCATTAATTGGGCTCCTGAATAAATGTTATATTCATGTCAATAAACTTCATTAACAACAGCCTGCTAATTAAGTGCACAGGTGTAATCAGTTTGGGGGGCTCTGTTCCTGCACCCCACCAGCCTTGTCTTTATCCCCTCTCTCTATACAACTGAATTATGGCCCCAGCTCCTCCTTAATGGGGATTTCTATTTAAGATAAAAGTTTACTATAAAGAAATAAAACATAACACAATTCACAGAGTAACAAAACAATTCTAATGATGAGTTAAATTCACTGGAGGAGTCCCCTTGTAATACCCACCACCCCATGACTCTCTCCCCTTCCACCCATAGGAGAACAATGTCTGTCCCTACTGAGCAAGTACTCTATGAGTCACATGACTGCTTACAATTGGTACATGCTCCCTGAGAAGCGTTACTAACGTCTGTCCCATAGCAACTGTAACAGCTGCTACATGAGTCGCTCTATTTCCCAGCAGTAAAATAATAGCTTTAAATAATGTTGTCCTTACCCAATCACCACTAGTTCCCAATGAAGAACACAAATACCTTCACTGCCCCAGTCACCCAGAAAATGCAGAAAATGCAGAAAATGCAGAAAATGCAGAAAATGCACCTTTACAATGTCCTTGTCGTTTGTGACTTGTGCCAAGATGGAGGCATTGGCCCTGCAGTAAGTGTCGCTGTTATACAGGTTCCTCTTGTCTGTAGAGAACAAATAGCACTTGTTCTGCAATAGGATCCAGCGTCGGGGGCACTGAAGGGCCGGGCCTGTAATACACTATGAGAGTCACTGAGAGAAGCACCAGCATAAGCCTCCCCTATAATAAACGGACCCAACTACAGCCCATAATAAGTATCAGGAGAAGTGATTGATCCGATGACAGCAGCCAATCAGATCTGAGTCGGGGGACAGTGAGGGTTTGTCCATCCAGAAGTGTTGGCAATGGCCAGTCAATACTATAGGACCTCTTCACTGCAAGGGTTAAACCCAGTTCTACCTTGTGATAAGATGAAGAGGGGTCTCCATAAAGTGGGGTATTTACTCTCGACATCAGGGAAGTGGCCCAAGTGCGCCGGCCTGAGCCCTCAGCATGTGAATAATAATCTTCCATCAAATTATCAAGTCAAAGAGATTTATTGTGTCCTCTGCCTTGTGCGTTTCCTATACAAAAACTTTGGGGCAGATTTATCAAGGGTCGCAGTGAATTTGAGAGAATTTTTGAAGTAAAAAAATTCGAAATTTGAAGTAATTTTTAATACTTCAACCATCGAACTGGATACTACGACTTTGAATTTACTTCAACTTCGATTCAAATTAAGAAAACGTTCCACTATTCGACCATTTGATAATCGAAGTACTGTCTCTTTAATAAAAACTTCGACTTCAATACAACGCCAAATTAAACTTGCCGAAGTGCTATGTTAGCCTACGGGGACCTTCTACAATCATTTTCGACGTTTTTTAAAGTCGAATAAAAATCCTTCTATCGTACGCTAAAATCGTTTGAATCGTTCAGTTCGAACTATTTAATCGTTCGATCGAGCGATTTATATATGACCGCAGAATAGCCAAATTTTTTAAAAAATCCTTCGACTTTGAAGTCGAAGTATTTTAATTCAATGGTCGAATTTGGAAAGTATTTACTACTTCAAAATTCGAATATTTTGATAAATCTGCCCCTTACGTTTATTTGAGTGCCTGCTCCAGATTTATTCCCAGTTCTATCTCGGACTAATGGGCCATATAATCTAATACCGTTTCCTCTGGGTCACAGTGAAGGAAGTGTGAAAGGGCTAAAATAGCAATTAATTTAAATATATTAATTATTCAATGTTTTTGTTTATATTGGGTTTCAGAATTGAAATTGGTGATAAACTCTGACCCATTTTCTTATTAATATGATCATTAGTAAAGGGGGGAGGGGACACTTACCTGATAAACACATGGAAATATTTCCCTCAGCTTCAGGAATCTGCTCATTTGTACCTTGGAAATGGGAAATTCTCAGTTATTCAGGATTAAACACGGTGAGGATACAGGAATGTGAGGACAGACAATATCACACAATCTAGTGCTCATTGTTGTACCAACAGTTGGAGCAATTGTTACACAATAATCGAATACACAAAGGGGGGAATTCACAAAAGTGTCGGTAAAATAAGTAACCGAGAAGTGGCGGTCGACAAATTTATAAAATGTCGTACGAACGGCAAATTCACAAAGGCAGATGTTACCGTCTCTGAATGTCTCGTAAGTCCGACAATTTTCTAAAATCTCGTATATCTTTTTATCGTACAAACGCCATTTACCAAGACCTTTTCATGTAAAGAGAGCCTAATGTGTCTGAAAAATTGTCGGTAAAAAAAAAGAGTTTACGAGTAATTCATAAAAATGTCGGGAAAAGTGGCGCCGAAAAAAAACACGCCCACTTTTAACGACACTAATTCAAAAGTGTCGCACATGTTGGAAAATTGGCGGAGAAATGCTCTGTGAATTTGTTGACACTTTCTACGACATTTTAAAGACATTTTTTAATTTCCGACACTTGTGAATTCCCCCCAAAGTCTCCATATTAATTTCAAGTAATGTATTTGAAAGCCTTAAGGTAAATACTTGACACAAAGTTTCTGATAAATAAATGTGAAAAAGATAAAAAGTTGTTAATGTTGGACAAACAAGGAGACTGGTCCTTTAGTAGAACAATGAGCACTGGATTGTGTATAAGGGAATAACGAGGGTGTGAATATTTGTCAGTGATAAAGGGCCCAATGGGCTGAGACGTTGCAGTAATACACTAAGTGCTAAATAAAGTCTAATAACTAAATAAATAATGAGTGTTTCTAATGATCCTGTACAGGGATGGGGGGGCAGTAGAGAACAAATATCATGTAGTCTGACCAGACTGTGTCATTTGCCCCAAATGATGGTGATGCCTCAATCTAAATAAAGGATATTTATCGTCAAGATCAATTCCAGGATGAGAGAGAAGTCTTCTCTAAAGTTTTGTCCCAGTAAACCCGTAGTTATGCCATACGTCAGGTCTGAAGTTTCTCCCGGTTTCCACACCTACAGTTCATGATGAACCTATGCAGATAGGAGCTACTTGTTTAACTCCTCAGGAGAGAACCCGTAGGAGAAATGCTGGACTTTGTTTATATTGTGGCCTCGCAGGACATCTGCTGAGATCCTGTCCAACCAGACTTTAGAATCAGGGAAACGCTCCAGCCTAGGTGTGAGGGGGGAGTCTCCCCTAGGCAAGATTTCTGCACTCCCGTTACCTGCAAGTCTCGTATGTTTCTCTCTGCTTCCCTTTCCACCTTGTCTAGTACGTTTTCCTGCCAGGCTTTTCTTGACTCCGGAGCAGCAGGCAATTTTATTGATAATTCTGAACCCAATTCCTCTCAAGGTTCCTCTTTTGGCCCGGGCTGTGGATGGCAGATCAATTTCTCCAGGTGTTCTCACTTCTGCTACTGATCCAGTCCATATTCATGTTGGCAATCTTCATGAAGAGGAGATTTCCTTTTTGTTGATTCAGTGCTCCGAGACTCCCATAATTTTGGGTTTTCCTTGGCTCAAGTTTCATAACCTTTCCATTGACTGGTCCACTGGGGAACTTTCGGCCTGGAGTTCCTTTTGTCGTTCCAATTGTATGGCTTCATCGATCCTTCTGGTGGCTGCTTCTTCTTTGCTTCCAGTCTCCAGCTCTCTCTCCTGTCGTTTACGAAGAGTTTGCTGATGTCTTTGAAAAGAGGAATTCTGAGGTCTTACCTCCACACTGTTCCTACGATTGTCCGATTGATCTTATTCCTGGTTCCATTCCTCCTAGGGGAAGAACATATCCGTTGTCCGTGCCGGAGATCAATCCATGAAGAGATATATTTTGGACAATCTCTCCGAAGGTTTTATTAGAAAACTGACGTCTCCTGCTGGTGCTGGATTCTTTTTCATCCAGAAGAAAGATTGCATTCTGAGACCATGCATCGATTATCATGCTTTGAATTAAATAACAATTAAGAACCATTATCCTTTGCCATCGATTCCTGAGTTGCTTGATTGGTTAAGGGGAGCCAACATTTTCACTAAGTTGGACTTCCGTGGGGCGTATAATCTCATTCATATTCATCAAGGGGATGAGTGGAAGATGGCCTTCAACACCTGAGATGGCCATTATGAGTATTTGGTCATGCCATTTGGCCTTTGCAATGCCCCCGCTGTTTTTCAAGACCTGATCAATGATGTTCTTCGAGAATTCTTGCAGTCTTGAGTCATAGTCTATCTGGACAATATTTTGGTTTATTCCTCTTCCTTGTCTGAACACATTCTACAAGTGAAGCAAGTTCTACGCAAGTTGAGGGAAAATTGTCTTTAGGCCAAGCTTGAGAAGTGCGAATTCCATAAGGCCACGATTTCTTTTTTGGGATATATCATTTCTTCTTCTGGATTCGAGATGGATCCTGCTAAAGTCTCAGCTGCCCTTGATTGGCCTGTTCCCGTAGGTCTGAAGGCTATTCAATGTTTTTTGGGATTTGCTAATTTTTATCGTAAATTCATCTTTCTCTTGATCCCTGCCGGTACCTTGTTTACGTCTTTTGGCTTTGCACTTCCTTGTTGGCTTCTGCAGCAGAAAGCCTGGGGCGCCAAAAGGGCCTTGGTGAACACCGGAACCCACAGGGTTCTCCTGTGCACCCAGAGGTACTGTTCACTACACAAGGTTCCTATTAATGAGATTGTTACAGATATATATTATGTATTTGGGCAATATATTGGCTGGAGATGTTGCTGACTGAGATTGATGGTACTTGTTCCTTGGCCAAGTAATTCCTGGCATTTAGTTACTTAGGCACATTGATACATGTGCAATATCACATATCAGACAGTTATAACACACAACAATATGTAAAGTGGTCCTTAAAGAACTGGGGAGGGGACACTTACCTGATGGACACATGGATATATTTCCCTTAACTTCAGGAATCTGCTCATTTGTACCTTGGAAATGGGAGGCAGGAAATTCTCAGTTATTCAGGATTAAACACAGTCAGGACACAGGAATGGGGAGTATGAGCAAGTAGTCGACTATTATGAAATGTTCTTCAATGTGGGGCACGTTCTCCAATGACCGCTCTCCAGTGGAATACCATGAACAGGTTAGTTAGAACAGCACCACTAGTTATTTTCACTTAAAAAGTGTTTATTTAGCACTTAGTACATTACAGCAACGTCTCAGCCCATGGGGCCCTTTATCACTGACAAATATTCACACCCTCGTTATCCCCTTATACACAATCTAGTGCTCATTGTTGTATTAACAGTTGGATCAATTGTTACACAATAATCAAATACACAAAGGGGCCCATTTACTTAGTTCAAATGAAGGAATAGAGGAAAAAAAGTTCCAATTTCGAATGGTTGAATATGGCTACTTTGACCATCTAATGGGCTACTTCGACCTTCGACTACGACCTTCAACTTCGAATCGAACGATTCAAACTAAAAATCGATAGTCGAAGTACTGTCTCTTCAAAAAATTCTTCGACCACCTACTTCGCCACCTTAAACCTACCGAGGCCAATGTTAGCCTATAGGGAAGGTCCCCATAGGCTTCCTAACAATTTCCTGATCGAAGGAATAACCTTCGATCGATGGATTAAAATCCTTCGAATTGTTCGATTCGAAGGATTTTATCGTTCCATGGAACGATTATTCCTTCGATCCTTCGATCGTAGGAATAGCGCTAAATCCTTTGACTTCGATAGTCGGAGGATTTTACTTTGACGGTCGAATATCGAGGGTTAATTAACCCTCGATATTCGACCCTAGGTATATGTGACCCTTAGTGTCCATATACATTTAAATAAATGTGTTTCAAAGCCTCAAGGTGAACACTTGACACAATGTTTATGATAAATAGGTGAACGTTTGTCAGTGAGTTTAATAAGGACCCCACGACCGGATATGTTGCTGTAATACACTAAATGCTAAATAAAGTCTAATAACTAAATAAATAACGAGTGTTTCTAATGATCCTGTACAGGGATGGGGGGGGGGCAGTAGAGCACAAATATCATGTAGTCTGACCAGACTGTAACATCAGGACTATCAGTTGCCCCTGAAATAAGAAGTGCAGTAAAGGTGATGTACACAATGTCATATTCCCTGTATTGTTTATTATGGGAAATGCCCCTCCCTCCCCATAATGCAGTGTTTCTCTCTGGGGTCTCCCCAACTGGCTGGTTGGGGGGTGAGTTGTAAGTGAGAGCTGTAGTTCTGCTGTTCCCACTCTGTGTTTCCCACTAATTCCTGGGCTCAGAGGACTAACTGGAGTCATATTTGGAGCCCCTCAAGTATCTGCAGAGCTTTCCAGTTGGAACGAGGAGACGTCAACACTCCCTGGTGGGTTTTGTGGGGCATCTTGTCCCCTGTTCTACCCCTGCTCACCCCCTAACCCTGCCCTGAGCCCTGAGCTCAATTAACATCACATACAGGGGTTTCAGAGCTTCCCAGAGGTTTGGGCCAATACAAATGTGGGCTCAGTATCAATTCAGGTGCAATTTATGGACAAGAGATTGGTCTGTTGTGGGTGACTGAAAATGGGGGAACACTGGGGGACTCACGAAAAATGATGGATTGTTCACAGGGAGGTTCCTGGGCATCTGGTCACTTGAGGTGACATTCAGATGCTGCCCCCCCTCGAACCTGGCATTGCCACATCACTAGTGCAGTCATGGGGGGCTTTTTGCTGTATTTGAGTATTTGGGCTATATATTGTATATTTGGGCTATGTATTGTGTATTTGGGCTATATATTGTGTATTTGGGATAGATATTAAGCATTTGGGCTATATATTGAGTATGTGGACTATATATTGAGTATGTGGACTATATATTGAGTATTTGGGCTATATATTTTTTATTTGGGTTATGTATTGTGTATTTGGGCTATATATTGTGTATTTTGACTATATATTATGTATTTGGGATATATATTGTGTATTTGGACTATATATTATGTATTTGGGCTATATATTGTGTATGTGGACTATATATTGTGTATTTGGGCTATATATTGAGTATGTGTACTATATATTGAGTATTTCGGCTATATATTGAGTATGTGGACTATATATTGAGAATTTTGGCTATATATTGTGTATTTGGGCTATGTATTGAGTATTTGGGCTATATATTATGTATTTGGACTATATATTATGTATTTGGGCTATATATTGTATATTTGGGCTATGTATTGAGTATTTCGGATATATATTGTGTATTTGGGCTATATATTATGTATTTGGGATATGTATTGAGTATGTGGACTATATATTGAGTATTTGGACTATATATTATGTATTTGGGCTATATATTATGTATTTGGGATATGTATTGAGTATGTGGACTATATATTATGTATTTGGGCTATATATTATGTATTTGGGATTTACTGTATATTGAGTATGTGGACTATATATTGTGTATTTGGGCTATGTATTGTGTATTTGGACTATATATTATGTATTTGGGATATATATTGAGTATGTGGACTATATATTGAGTATTTGGGCTATATATTGAGTATTTGGGCTATATATTATGTATTTGGACTATATATTATGTATTTGGGCTATATATTGTATATTTGGGCTATGTATTGAGTATTTCGGCTATATATTGTGTATTTGGGCTATATATTATGTATTTGGACTATATATTATGTATTTGGGATATGTATTGAGTATGTGGACTATATATTGAGTATTTGGACTATATATTATGTATTTGGGCTATATATTATGTATTTGGGCTATATATTATGTATTTGGGATATACTGTATATTGAGTATGTGGACTATATATTGTGTATTTGGGCTATGTATTGTGTATTTGGACTATATATTATGTATTTGGGATATATATTGAGTATGTGGACTATATATTGAGTATTTGGGCTATATATTGAGTATTTGGGCTATATATTGTGTATGTGGTACATTTGGCTGCAGATGTTTTCTGGCTGAGACTGTTGATACTTGTTCTTTGTTAATCCTGTCATTTTGTTACTTAGGCCTGGGGGTACATGTGAAATATCACAGAGCAGACAGGTGTAAGACACATACGTGTGAAATATCACAGAGCAGACAGGTGTAAGACACATACGTGTGCAATATCACAGAGCAGACAGGTGTAAGACACATACGTGTGAAATATCACAGAGCAGACAGGTGTAAGACACATACGTGTGAAATATCACAGAGCAGACAGGTGTAACACACATACGTGTGAAATATCACAGAGCAGACAGGTGTAAGACACATACGTGTGAAATATCACAGAGCAGACAGGTGTAAGACACATACGTGTGAAATATCACAGAGCAGACAGGTGTAAGACACATACGTGTGAAATATCACAGAGCAGACAGGTGTAAGACACATACGTGTGCTCGGAGGCCAGTGGGCAATGAGACAAATCTAAATGAGGGACAGAAGGAACAAGCTCAGAACATGTCTCTGTGTTGAGTGAGTGGAAAGCAGGAGCTGCGGCACACTCTCCTCATTGTAGTAACATCATGTAGGGCCAGTCTGTAGTCTCAATGGAGAAGGGACAGATCTGGGCTACTTACCTGTTACTCGCAGGAATATGTTGACTGTCTGTAGGAGGAGGCACAGGAGCAGGAGGATGATGGGAAGATACGGATCCAATCGTAACACTCGCCTACATGAGTCCCAGCCTTGGAGAACAAGTAGAAAATAATTAATAAAGTGATCAGTATTGTGCCTCACTCATATCTACTACTGACTGATGGAACATCATCTCTACTATTGATTGGAGTTAATCTCTCCTACTGATTGATTGGAAATCATCTTTACTACTGATTGAAGTGAATCTCTACTACTTATTTACTGGAGTGAATCTCTCCTCCTTATTGGTTGGAAATCATCACTACTATTGATTGGAGTGAATCTCTCCTCCTGTCAGTACTTACACTGTACATAGCAGTGACCAACACATGTAGGGCTTCAGGCACCCGAGTATAAAATACACACAAGGGATTAGGGACTTATTGCTGGGCACATGCATGAAGAAGGATTGCTACAGACCCGTTTACCCTCATATTTATTCCACTACTCATATTCCACACTACTGTTGCTCATGTTAAGGCCTTTCTTATGAAACATCAAAGTTGGGGCATCACCATAAGCTCCTCTTGTGTTTTCCCATCTCTGCCAGTAATCAGTAGGGCAGGCACTATAGTATAGCAGCCACCAGGGAGATTGTGGGAACCCAAAAAGATGCTACTTCCATTGTAACATGCTAACTCCATGCTAACTCCATTGTAACATGCTAACTCCATTGTAAAATGCTAACTCCATGCTAACTCCATTGTAACATGCTAACTCCATGCTAACTCCATTGTAACATGCTAACTCCATGCTAACTCCATTGTAACATGCTAACTCCATGCTAACTCCATTGTAACATGCTAACTCCATGCTAACTCCATTGTAACATGCTAACTCCATGCTAACTCCATTGTAACATGCTAACTCCATGCTAACTCCATGCTACCTCCCTTCTTCCTTTCTTTCTTCTCACCACAACCTCATTGTGTCACACCACATTTCCACTTCTCATATCTCTGCACTTTTCCTTTTTTCTCCACATCTGAACCATTTCCCTCCCTCCCCAATAACTTCCATTATTTGCCCCTGTCATTTAACACCCCAGTTTCCGTGTGGTGCAAGTGGGTGAGAGCAGTAAAACTGTGCTGACGTGATCTTTACCAGCGACCCCAGTTACAGACTCTCCTCTGCTCATAAAGTGCTCGGGGCAAAATTCACTCAGTGTGGGACATTATTTTGTATATTTGGAGGTTTTATTTTCAAGCTTCTGTTTAATAAGAAGGTGACTCTCTTCTGCTCAAAGTGAATGTTGCTGCTGAACTATTTGACCAGAACGGGACGTGTCTCATACAGATGCACCCAATGGGCGCCAGTCCTGTTTCTTGTCAACTTTCCAGCTGTTCCCCTAAACTAATCATTATTCATACGAATGTTTGGATTTGGGTTGATATTCCGATGTATTTTTTGTGCAGGTTTTGGTGTTTGACTGAAAGCAAAATATATGAATGTGGTGTCTCCTTAGTGTAAATATGAATGTACATTTCCATAGAACTCTATTGGATCACTTCCCATGGAATTGTACAGGGAATAACTGCCCATATACAGTAGGTTCTGTATTCATCAAGGTGCAAAAGATAATCCCAGTTTTCCAATCTAAGCCCTTGCTGATCCAAAAGAAGGTCCTGACATTCCATGAATTAGATTAGGTACAAATACAGATATAAAAGCAATAATTGTTCCAATGAAGACCTATTCCCTCAATCTGAGCACCAACTAGGAATAGTGGGATAGAATGTCTATAAGTGATTGGACCTCAACACCATCAACATTCTATCAAATCACAGAACTCTAATCTGATTTCACTGAATTTGCTGAGATGGAGAATAACAGTTGGGCAACATACAAACAAGATAAATCCAACATAAGTATAACTGGTGGGATAAGACGAGAGAATGTTCTGGGATCATCATTTGAGGAGAAATGAAGAAAAGCCCGTATCACAAGCATAACTACACAAGCATAACTACACGTGTTGGCCCATGTCTGGGAGAAGTTCTGGGTTTCTTACCTCTGGAGCAAATTGGGTTTGTCTCCTTCTCGGAGTCCATGACCCACAGAGTGAAGTGACTTTTCCTCCGACAGAGGCAGAAATATCTGAGCGTATGTACAAACTGCACAACTTCCCTCTGAACTCACACACTGACACACATATTTATATAAAGGAGAAGTTCACCTTCATATTGTTATTTAGATGCAGTGCAGTTCTCTGACACAATATTTTGTATGGACTGTAAGTGATGCTGAAAGGTGAGAGTCCCTTGGAGAATAAATGTTGCCTGTGAGTAACTAGACAAAAATACATTTGAAACTAGGAAGACATAATAGAGCCATCAGTACTGGGTTTGAGGATGAGTGTTGGTTGGTGAGTGTTCCATTGCCACCCATTCCAGCTGCCCAGTACCAACACCAACACAGTCCAATTAAGTCATTTACTGTCCTTTAAAGTCCACAATTTATTCTTCAGTCTTCTCCAGGCTAAAAGCTTTTCCAGCACTGGAACCACTGACAATGTTAGTTTAATGGCTGAGGGCAGGGGCTTTTAGTACATCTGGGGTACATCTGGGGTACATCTGGGGTACGTCTGGGGTACGTCTGGGGTACATCTGGGGTACATCTGGGGTACAGAAGGAGCTTAGTAAGAGTCATGTGTGGCTGAGAGATTGGTTTAGGGAAGAGGGTTTTGGGTTTTTAGGGAACGGGACTCATTTTTCCATCAGTGGTGCTTCTAGATCTGCAGCTGCATGAGGCAAAATACCTGATGTCACGCTCCCTAGTCCTCTGCCCAAATTTACTAGCCCTGCACAAACGCCACACACACTCACAAACTCACACACACTCACTCACACAAAAGGAAATGAAATGCAGCTAAATAACAAATAGAATGGGCCCAACCTAACAAAAAATTAACATCTCACAATAAATGTGGCCCAGTTACACTGCCAGGGAAGTTCTTCCTGAGATCTGGGCACATTCTCACAGTAGACTCAGGAATAGCCAGGGCCCAAGATGGAGGACTTCTGACTAACAACCTCCCACCTCCCTATAAGCCCCAGTCAATCAGTGCAAAGCTCCTACAGTTCATCTCATATAGTAGAGACCAGTCACACACCGCTGGACACTGAGTCTCTTCAAGTTACAAAATCTTGTTTTCAGAGCCCCAAACAGATTTGGCAACTGTAGTTGTCAGAGAGAAGTCATTATCCAGGTGACTCTACACCAGCATTTCCAGGGACTCTACTCAAACTTCATTTGGCACCTGCTTAGTAATAGATGCCTGAGTATTACAATGGATTCCTTATGCCTGAGCAACATGGATCAGCCACAGTGTCAGGTTCTGCTGGGATTCAAGTCAGGGATCTTTGGGCTTCTGCCTCAATACTGTAACTGGCAGCCTGTACGGTTACTCACTATATATTTCTGTATAGGAGAAAGGAAGGAAAGTATCCCCCGTCTTTTTAATCAGAAAAAACACAAAAAGTTATATATTATCACTATGTGATTTCTTTTCAATTAAACCATTTAATCCCGTGATTCTGTATCTGTAGGTTCCCCCCTTAATAATTCATCCCTAGTGCTTAACCTCAATTAAATAGCATTAAATAGAGTAAAACTAAGACACAATTAATTTTCCTTTTGAATATTGTATATGCTTAGTAATTTCTAACTCATGAACAATTCATTTAACATTAATTAATAAATTACTAACAACCAACTACAACACCAATAAGGGTGATAAAGTGCCACCAATTGTGATCAATTCACTTATTAATTAATTAAAGTGTTAATATCTCCAAGAAAATGTAGGAAAAGGAAATTGGTAGATGGGTGGAGAAGTCCCGTATTTTCTAGCTGATTGTTTAACTAACTGCGGGACCCCACAAAGGAGGAGAAGTCAGTGCTTCTGGAACTGTGGTCTCTATATATTTCCTGGTCTCTGCAGCCCCAGCATAGCAGCAGTCTGATTGGTTACAATCAGCCAATCAGGGCTATAAGGTCAGCCCTCCAAACACTCCTTGCCTGAGCATTGTTTCCCTGACTAGCAGTGCAGCATTGTCCCTAGCTAAGGGTTTCAGCTCTTGCCTCCTTTCCTTTCCTTGCCTTGTCTTGCCTTGTCCTGTCCTGTCCCGTCCTACCTTGAACCTTTCCTCCTTATCTTTCCTTGTTCTGTTCCTGCCTGGTCTTTCCCTCCCACTTCTGCTCCAGTTCTAGTTTTACTTTGCCTTAACCTATTTCTGCCTTGACCTTGATCTGACATTGCCTTGTCTGTTCCTACTTCCTGTTCTGACTTGTAACCTTGCCCTGCTTTCCTTGCTATCCTGTATCTTGATCTGCTTCTCACTCCAAACCTTTCCCTGCCTTCACCTTGTACTGACCTTGCCTTGCCTGTTCCTGATTCTTTCTTCCTGACCCTGCCTTGTACCTTGTAACCCCTTGTCTTGCTCTGCATCTTGGCCTGCCTTTCCTCCCTCTCCTGCTCTCCAGTCCTCTCTCCTTCTGCTCTAGTCTCCTTCTGCATCCTGTCCTCCCACTATCTTGTCCTCCTGCTATCCTGTCCTCCTGCTATCCTGTCCCCCAGATCTTCACCCTCTCTGTCTTGTTTCCCCTTCACCTGTTCCAGTCTGAATCATTGCCCTCTTCAACCTGTTCCTGCCTTCCCTTTATGTGTCCCTAGGCACAATCAGCTCCTGCCTCAAGGACTCACCCTTCCCCCATCAGTCTCCACAGCGCCCCCTACCTAATCCTTCACACAGTCTTTCAGGATGCCTAGCTCCAAGCTTTAACACTTGAGACTCACCCCAAAGGACTTTAACGAAAGAGCTCTCCTTGCAGCTCCGTTTGTACCAGTAAATTCTATCAGACTATAATTTGGAAGGTGCACACCCTGAAAATTTGCTGAGGTGCCAATCCAAAGGGAGTCGCCCAGCCAAAGCCTCCTGATGAATATCACATAAATAAATAAATATATGGATTGCTCAGACTTAAAAAACGATCAAAGTTTATTATATCAGAAACTTACATGATAGCAAAAAACCTGACGCGTTTCGACCACCACAGTGGTCTTCATCAGGGGCAAAACACTTTTAGTACAAAAATAGTAAAAAAGGCAGACAGATTACATGTGCTGTGCAGTATAAATACCCTCAGAGACATCTCATTACAAACCGGTGATTGTCCGTGTGTGACGTCATTTCCGCCTAGTTACAGGCGATGATTCATTGGAACTATACACGGGACACGATTAAAAAACATTGGCATCATCTTCAAACTGATGCCATTATTAGCACAGAATGCCAAGAATCCCCCATGTTAGCTGAGAAAAGGGGTCAAAATATGAAGGATATGCTTGTTTGGGGCGAATAATAAGGCACACTATTCTATCCCACATTTTTTACAAAATCCCAAACCGGGTAATTCCAAGTGTTATAGTTGCTCTATCTGCAATAGGAGGATTCAAACGAATTCTTTTGCTCATTCTAGGACCTTACAAAGATTTCAGATTAACCATAGGATTAGGTGCCAATCAACATATGTGGTATATGCGCTGGTCTGTCCTTGTGGCCTATATTATACAGGCAAGACGATACAAAAAGTGAAATAGATTTATTAAACACAAAAGTGTGATCAAATTAGACAAGGAAACCACTCCGTTAGTACAACATTGTAAAGAACATAATGTATTGTCTTTACGCATTACGGGTATTGATCAAATAACATGTTCGAGCTTTGGGCTGAATAAAAACTCTGCTGCTAAGAAAGGAATCAGAGTGGATAATTCGGCTAAACACAGTGACCCCATTAGGTCTGAATGATTCATTAACTGTATCCTGCTTTTTACAGAAAAGAGAATTATTTTGATTAACATCTTGCTCAGCTCCTGGATACTATGAATCTTCCTTTTCGATGATCCTGGTGCGTATGTTCTGCTCACGCCTTTATTGCATTTCTACCCTCCAGTTTAGTTGCCATATGGACACAATAGGAAAATGATTAAACTGAAGGCACTGGTAATGTTTTATGTGTTTTTTCTTATTTTGATTTTTTGGTATATGATTAATAATTTTGGTGTACCCATATTTGTAATTGTGTATCTTTATCTGTTGTTTTTGATTTTTCCTAGACTATAAATGACCCATGGGACAAAATGAGAGAGAGACAGATATACACGTATATGTTTTTACACAAACAAGAGATTGCTTAAAGTGGACCTGTCACCCAGACACACAAATCTGTATAATAAAAATCCTTCTCAAATTAAACATGAAATCCAATTTCTATGTTTTATTAAAGCATTCATAACTGTTGTAAACTCATTTAAACATCTCAGCTGTCAATCAAATATCGTCTGCCCCGCCTCTATGCCTTAGACAATTACTTTCACTTTCCATTCAGCACTTCCTACATGTCACTGCTCTCCCCACATTCCCCCCAATCTCTTCACCATTTAATTGTGTAGCCAGGACATGGGGATGGACATCAGCTCCCCCATTCTGCTGCACAAACAAGATTCTGAGATGATACAAGACTTCTCTTAATAACAGTGTCCCACAATATGGCTGCTGTCTGCTTGTTATAATTATGAATTCCCAGACTGAAGGAAACAAGATTCAAATCATTTATATAGTGTAATTAAAGTTAATTTTGACTAATGTGATAAAATAGGATTTTGAATAATTTTTTTGGGTGACGGGTCCCCTTTAACCCTCCAAAGATTTGATTGAAGTATAGGATATATGATATAATATAATGATAATACTTGAGATATATGTGTGCCCATTTGTGCCTCTGAGATCAATTGCTTAGCAGGTATTTCCTAAGACACACGGGATCTGAACCTATTGTGGTTGGTGATGTCCGTTATGTGCACATGAGAGGTTGTAATTGTGTCACACAAGGGTTTCATGTAGTTATTGGGCAGTTTCTATGTGTATACAGGCAGGTTTATGTGTGTTTGGAACACAATACGTTCCACTTCATACTTATGCGCAGATTTCCTATGATTCCCGTCCCGTGTATAGTTCATGTGCGCATGCGCATTGGTGATTGGAATATGCGTTCCAACGAATAGCGTATACTTCCTGTCATCACCTGTAACTAGGCGGAAATGAGCGAATGTATTTATACTGCACAGCACATGTAACCTGTCTGCCTTTTTTACTATTTTTGTACTAAAAGTGTTTTGCCCCTGATGAAGACCACTATGGCCGTCGAAACGCGTCAAGTATTTATGCTATCATGTAAGTGTCTGATATAATAAACTTTGATTGTTTTTTAAGTCTGAGTGTGCAATCCATATATTTATTTATGTACCAGTAAATTCTGCAGGGATCACATTTCTTGCTTGGAAAATTATTTTAAGGTATAAAGCATTCATCATCATCATCATCATTTTATTTATATAGCGCCAACAAGATACACAGTGCTTTACCTTAGTTATAACAAACAGGGAATAAATGGAGGATAACAAACAAACAGAGTCCAATAGGATTAGCATTATGGTTGTTGTTCCATCAGGAAAATACAGTTCTCAGGGTGGTCCCCTCCCTCCCAAATGTAACCCCCGGCTGCTGCAACTGCCATCAATCCCTACTGGCAATTTCCTACAAGAGACCAAAGTTCCTTCATTAAAGAAGCAGAAGTGTCACATATGTGATCCAATGAGGGATCCAAGATGATACAAGGACAGGGGCAGCTTTAGGCAGTTCTGTCTATTTGCCCTGCCCAGAGGTAATAAGGGAGGTCCCAAGACTTTGGGTTTTATTTCACATGTCACATTGTATCTTTTATGGAATATTATATAAGTAGAAGTCATATTGTATCTTTTATGGAATATTGTATAAGACACTTACTGTAATTGCTTCACTGTGTATTGTTTAATTAATACACTAAAATGTTTCACTGTGCATTATGGGCAGGGCAGCCATCAGGGGGGGAGAGTTGTAGGGGTCCCCGAGGGTAAGGGGGGCCCGGCCACGCCACACTTACTTGATTAGCCGGGCCCCCCATCTTTCTGAGAGTTGCTGACTTCGGGAAGGCATGGACGTTTAAGGGGCCCTGGCCACCAATTTTCTTATAATGTGGGGGGGGGGCACCAATTTTGGACACCAATTTTTTTGTCTCATGTGGGGTCCTAGCCACCAATATTTTTTAATGGGAGGGCCCTGGCCACAAATGTTTTTTTATGAGGGGCCCTGACCACGAATATCTTTTTTTAAAATTTTTATTAACACGTGGGAACCCTAGCCACCAATATTTTTTTTTACTGTGTGGTGGGGGGCGGACCTGTAGGTGGGGCTTGCGGTAGGCGCAGCCCAGGGGGTTTTTGACGTATGGGGCCCTGCGATTTCTGATGGCGGTCCTGATTATGGGTAATCTGCAGGTGATCATTTTGGCCCCTCATTTTCCTGTGGGAAGTTAAACACTTGCTGATATTGTTAATTAAAGGCTTGACAAAGGACCATAGTAGTTGTTTTTTTTCTCAAATAACACTGGAGTGCTGCTGCTTTTATTGATAAAGACTTGTGCTTTTGCTACTTTCCCTTGATATTGAGTCAGACAATGAGGAATCTGCGCCGTTCCTGGCTTGTGACATAAACAGCCTAAGGGAGAACTTCCAGGTTCTTATGGGAGAGTCCAGTAAGTAAATGTCCTTAACAGGGTCACTGACCCCGGCAAATGGATTGCGGTTGACCATTCAAGCCTGACAATTGCAGGACAAAAAAAACTGTAAATATTGAAAAAAAAACCTACAAAAATAAAAAATGAAGACCAATTGCAGAATGGATTGGAATGTTGCTGCTGCCTGCACTGCACTAAAAGTTTCTTTATAAATGAAATGCCGTATAGTCCATGTAAGGGTTACTCAGGAGCAGCCTCTGTGCTTATACACAGTCACATAAACACTCACTGGGGGTTAAAGAGAATTTCCTCCACTGAGTATAATGATAAATATAACCGCGGACCATTTATAAATGCACATGTTGTTCTATTTACAGTCGTGCAGCTCTATCTGTTCTGTTATAGGCGCAGTTCTTGGGGCTGCACTTTGTGGCTTGTTACAGGCGCAGTTATTTCCAACACCACTGGTTTCACTTCTGGCTCCAGTTCTGGTCACGTCCTGTGCAGCGACCCCACCACCTCTCTCTATTAACTCATTCACTGCTGGGGACTGAGAGGGCTCATTGTCTCCCCTCTGGCTTCATTTATTGTGTAATACGGATAAAATTAGGTGGCCAGGCAAGACATTTGTGTGATATGCGCCCAAGCTCTCTCGCACCGAACCTCTCTCACCCAAATTCTCTCTCACCCAAGCGCTCTCTCGCCCAAGTTCTCTCTCACTCAAGCTCTCTCACACCCAAGTTCTCTCTCACCCAAGTTCTCTCTCAATAAAGTTCTCTCTCACCCAAGCTTTCACACCCAAGTTCTCTCTCACCCAAGAGCTCTCACATCCAAGTACTCTCTCAACCAAGCACTCTCACCCAACCTCTCTGTCACCCAAGTCTCTGTCACCCAAGCTCTCTATGGTGCATCAGGTTCAGCACACGTCAGTAACATGACTGTCACAGGACTAACCTGACACACGTGCCACATACACACACTTTGTCTAATTGTCTCTCAGCACCCGACTAGACCCAGGCAAAGCAGCACAGGATACAAATACATTAATAAAATGGCCCCTGATGATTCTGGAGCCCTAGATATAGTGTAGGGCAGTCTATCCGTTCATTGGCTTGGGTCAGTACTTGGGTCAGTAGCAGGTAGGAACATGGGAGTCTCTGCAGTTTGTGTGGTTGGACTGAGGCTCCCACCTATGTCCCATTATAACTGTCACACGTCCCACTGACTATTATTAGAATCCAGTAATGAAATTCTCCGGTTCTGCTATTGACTCTCTGTCAGGAAACCACATCCTGCAGCTCCCCCGGCCCACACATACTCAGCCTGTTGGGTCCCTCTGCCTTGCTGGGGGGGCTTCTCTACTGGGGGGGGGGGTCCCACTGTTGTAATAAGGGTCCTGCTCCATTCATCTCTTCTTCAATTAGATGCCAGTGGGCACAGGCCCAGTAGAACCTTTATGTACTGACAGAGTTGTATTACATGTGCCACAGCTGTGCACCCAGTCACTCTAGCCCCTAGAATTGTAATTGTCCCCTCTAGGGTCACGACATGAGCTGGAAAATTCCGCCCCTGCCACATGTTGCAAGTCATTTGCCAACTGAGTCACCATTTTCATTACTATGTTGTGTGTTTGAGTGGGTGCAGTGGGCAAAGTGGTGTTGGCAAGAGGGTTCCTTGCACCCATAGCCAGGGGTTGTGTGTCCTAGTAATGAGGGTAGGTATATTAGGGGCTGCCACATGGGTGCTAAATACTATAGTGATATGGTGCCAGGGCTCTATGTATAGTGTCAGTGCGAGTGAATAAGACTTGCACAGCTGCACTCAATAGGCCAATTGTAGACAAGTTCAATGTTAAATTCATCCAGGATATTTCTTCATTTTTCACTCTCTGTTTGTGGGTATCACAACTCTCTGAGCCAATAAGCACCATCATTAGTGATGAGCAGACTGAAGGAGTCACATGACTGGGCAGTAAATATCAGTGGCTATACTTTATTTTCCAGGGACAGGGGCAATAGAAAAGGAGGAGGGGTATGTCTGTATGTTAGGCAGGATTTAAATCTGATATAAAGGAGGAGGTTACGTTAGAAAATGAGGGGACAGAAGTCTTTTGGGTGGAGTTCTTCACCAATTGTAAAGAGTCCAGCAAATTAATTGTAGGAGTCGCTATAGACCCCTAATGTAAGTGACGAGGAAGAGACAAAGCTCCTGATGCAAATAGAAAAGGCTACTAGTTTAGGTAAAGTAATGATAATGGGGGATTTTAATTACCCAGATATTGACTGGAGCAACGGTACTGCCAGATCAGTTAATGGGAACAAGTTTATAAACTTATTGCACGACAATTTTTTAGCACAGGTTGTTGAGGAGCCAACCAGAAAAAATGCTATTCTTGATTTAGTGATCTCTAATGAGCCAGAACTTATAGCAAATGTGCAAGTCATTGAACCCCTGGGTAATAGTGACCATAATGTTATATCTTCTAATGTCTGATGCAAAAAACAAATATACACTGGGACAACAAAAACCAGGAATTTTGGAAAAGCTAATTTTAGTGCCTTGAGGGCTGCCCTACAGAGTATTGATTGGGGCATTAGGTTTTCAGCTAAAAACACAGAACAGAAATGGTTGTCCTTTAAACTGATATTAAATCATTACTGTTCTCAATTTATTCCCTTAAGGACTAAACGTAGAAGCTCTAAGAATCATCCTGTGTGGCTTAATACAGAAGTAAAGAAGTTAATGGGAAAGAAGAGAAAGGCATTTAATAACTACAAATCTGTAGGGACAGAAGCTGCATTTAATGAATATAAACACTGTAATAAATGTTGTAAATCAGCAATCCGGAAGGCTAAGAAAAGAAATGAAGAGTTAATTGCGGTGGAGGTGAAAACTAACCCTAAAAAGTTTTTTAAATATATTAATAGTAAAAAGATGCAGGTTGAGAGTGTTGCGCCATTAAATAATGGTACCAGTATGGTTGTAACAGATACAGATAAGGCAAATGTGTTAAATCAGTTCTTTTCTTCAGTGTATACAATAGAGGAGTGTGAGTTCCCAGGCTCACTTTATAACTGCACTAATGGTTCAGCTCAATCTAGTCAGTGGCTGACTCAGGATATGATTCATAAAGCTTTAATACAAATTAATGTAAACAAGGCTCCAGGGCCTGATGGCATACACCCCCGGGTTCTAAGAGAGCTTAGTTCAGTTTTAGACCAGCCCTTATTTCTGATTTTCTCAGATTCACTTACATCTGGTATGGTGCCTATGGATTGGAGAAAAGCTGATGTTATTCCAATATTTAAAAATGGATTACGATCTCAGCCTGGCAATTATAGGCCAGTAAGTCTGATATCTGTGGTGGGCAAATTATTTGAAGGCTTGTTAAGGGATCACATTCAAAATGTTGTCCTAGTGAGTGTCATTATGAGCAGCAATCAGCATGGCTTTATGAAGGATAGGTCATGTCAGACGAATTTGATTGCATTTTATGATGAGGTAAGTAAGATTCTGGATAGTGGGGGGGCAGTAGATGTGATCTATTTGGATTTTGCCAAAGCGTTTGATACTGTGCCCCACAAACGACTGCTTTCTAAACTAAGGTCTGTTGGGCTTAATGAAGTCGTTTGCACATGGATAGGAAACTGGCTACAGGATCAGGTACAGAGGGTGGTTGTTAATGGGACATTCTCTACTTGGAGTAAGGTGGGTCCACTTTTATTTAACTTGTTCATTAATGACTTAGGGGAGGGTATTGTAAGTAATGTATCAGTGTTTGCAGATGACACAAAACTATCAGCCCAATTAATTCCATCCAGGATGTGGCACTTGCAACAGGATCTTGACTAACTGGCAATCTGGGCAGCTAAGTGGCAAATGAGATTCAATGTTGATAAATGTAAAGTCCTGCACCTGGGATGTAACAATATCCACTTATACCCTTAATGGGACTGCACTAGGCAAATCCATAATGGAGACGGAGCTTGGAGTCCTTGTAGATAATAAACTTGTCTGTAGCAAGTAATGCCAGTCAGCAGCATCAAGGGCAAATAAGGTCTTGAGTTGTATTAAATGGGGCAGAGAGTCACGGGAGGAGGGGGTCCCACTGTATAGAGCACTGGTAAGGCCCCATCTAGAATATGCCGTACAGTTTTGGTCTCCATCACTCAAACAGGACATTATTGTATTAGAGAGGGGACAGAGAAGGGCAACTAAGCTGGTAAAGGGAAAATCTTAGCTATGAGGAAAGACTGGCCAAATTGGGGATGGTCACGCTAGAGAAGAGGCGCTTAAGGGGTGATATGATAACTATGTATAAATATATAAGGGGATCATATAATAATCTCTCTAATGATTTATTTACCAGTAGGTCTTTCCAGCTGACACAAGGTCACCCATTCCGATTAGAAGAAAAGAGGTTCCGCCTAAATATTGGGAAGGGGTTTGTTACAGTGAGAGCTGTGAAGATGTGGAATTCTCTCCCTGAATCAGGGGTACAGGCTGATACATTAGATAGGTACAAGGAAGGGTCGGATGCTTTATTCACCAGTAGCTCCTCCCAGCAGACAGGAGGGAGCCAATGAGATTAGAGGAGGGAAAGGGGTGTTACAGGGAGAGCTGGGAAGTGAATCAGGGGTACAGGCTGATACATTAGATAGGTACAAGGAAGGGTCGGATGCTTTATTCACCAGTAGCTCCTCCCAGCAGACAGGAGGGAGCCAATGAGATTAGAGGAGGGAAAGGGGTGTTACAGGGAGAGCTGGGAAGTGAATCAGGGGTACAGGCTGATACATTAGATAGGTACAAGGAAGGGTCGGATGCTTTATTCACCAGTAGCTCCTCCCAGCAGACAGGAGGGAGCCAATAAGATTAGAGGAGGGAAAGGGGTGTTACAGGGAGAGCTGGGAAGTGAATCAGTGGTACAGGCTGATACATTAGATAGGTACAAGGAAGGGTCGGATGCTTTATTCACCAGTAGCTCCTCCCAGCAGACAGGAGGGAGCCAATAAGATTAGAGGAGGGAAAGGGGTGTTACAGGGAGAGCTGGGAAGTGAATCAGTGGTACAGGCTGATACATTAGATAGGTACAAGGAAGGGTCGGATGCTTTATTCACCAGTCGCTCCTCCCAGCAGACAGGAGGGAGCCAATAAGATTAGAGGAGGGAAAGGGGTGTTACAGGGAGAGCTGGGAAGTGAATCAGTGGTACAGGCTGATACATTAGATAGGTACAAGGAAGGGTCGGATGCTTTATTCACCAGTCGCTCCTCCCAGCAGACAGGAGGGAGCCAATGAGATTAGAGGAGGGAAAGGGGTGTTACAGGGAGAGCTGGGAAGTGAATCAGGGGTACAAGCTGATACATTAGATAGGTATAAGGAAGGGTTGGATGCTTTATTCACCAGTAGCTCCTCCCAGCAGACAGGAGGGAGCCAATGAGATTAGAGGAGGGAAAGGGGTGTTACAGGGAGAGCTGGGAAGTGAATCAGTGGTACAGGCTGATACATTAGATAGGTACAAGGAAGGGTCGGATGCTTTATTCACCAGTAGCTCCTCCCAGCAGACAGGAGGGAGCCAATGAGATTAGAGGAGGGAAAGGGGTTTTACAGGGAGAGCTGGGAAGTGAATCAGGGGTACAGGCTGATACATTAGATAGGTACAATGAAGGGTCGGATGCTTTATTCACCAGTAGCTCCTCTCAGCAGACAGGAGGGAGCCAATGAGATTAGAGGAGGGAAAGGGGTGTTACAGGGAGAGCTGGGAAGTGAATCAGGGGTACAGGCTGATACATTAGATAGGTACAAGGAAGGGTCGGATGTTTTATTCACCAGTAGCTCCTCCCAGCAGACAGGAGGGAGCCAATGAGATTAGAGGAGGGAAAGGGGTGTTACAGGGAGAGCTGGGAAGTGAATCAGGGGTACAGGCTGATACATTAGATAGGTACAAGGAAGGGTCAGATGCTTTATTCACCAGTCGCTCCTCCCAGCAGACAGGAGGGAGCCAATAAGATTAGAGGAGGGAAAGGGGTGTTACAGGGAGAGCTGGGAAGTGAATCAGGGGTACAGGCTGATACATTAGATAGGTACAAGGAAGGGTCGGATGCTTTATTCACCAGTAGCTCCTCTCAGCAGACAGGAGGGAGCCAATGAGATTAGAGGAGGGAAAGGGGTGTTACAGGGAGAGCTGGGAAGTGAATCAGTGGTACAGGCTGATACATTAGATAGGTACAAGGAAGGGTCGGATGCTTTATTCACCAGTAGCTCCTCCCAGCAGACAGGAGGGAGCCAATGAGATTAGAGGAGGGAAAGGGGTGTTACAGGGAGAGCTGGGAAGTGAATCAGGGGTACAGGCTGATACATTAGATAGGTACAAGGATGGGTCGGATGCTTTATTCACCAGTAGCTCCTCCCAGCAGACAGGAGGGAGCCAATAAGATTAGAGGAGGGAAAGGGGTGTTACAGGGAGAGCTGGGAAGTGAATCAGTGGTACAGGCTGATACATTAGATAGGTACAAGGAAGGGTCGGATGCTTTATTCACCAGTAGCTCCTCCCAGCAGACAGGAGGGAGCCAATAAGATTAGAGGAGGGAAAGGGGTGTTACAGGGAGAGCTGGGAAGTGAATCAGTGGTACAGGCTGATACATTAGATAGGTACAAGGAAGGGTCGGATGCTTTATTCACCAGTCGCTCCTCCCAGCAGACAGGAGGGAGCCAATGAGATTAGAGGAGGGAAAGGGGTGTTACAGGGAGAGCTGGGAAGTGAATCAGGGGTACAGGCTGATACATTAGATAGGTACAAGGAAGGGTCGGATGCTTTATTCACCAGTAGCTCCTCTCAGCAGACAGGAGGGAGCCAATGAGATTAGAGGAGGGAAAGGGGTGTTACAGGGAGAGCTGGGAAGTGAATCAGGGGTACAAGCTGATACATTAGATAGGTATAAGGAAGGGTTGGATGCTTTATTCACCAGTAGCTCCTCCCAGCAGACAGGAGGGAGCCAATGAGATTAGAGGAGGGAAAGGGGTGTTACAGGGAGAGCTGGGAAGTGAATCAGGGGTACAGGCTGATACATTAGATAGGTACAAGGAAGGGTCGGATGCTTTATTCACCAGTAGCTCCTCCCAGCAGACAGGAGGGAGCCAATGAGATTAGAGGAGGGAAAGGGGTGTTACAGGGAGAGCTGGGAAGTGAATCAGGGGTACAGGCTGATACATTAGATAGGTATAAGAAGAGGTTGGATGGTGTTTAGCAAGTGAGGGAATACAGGGATATGGGAGATAGCTCATAGTACAAGTTGATCCAGGGACTGGTCCCATTTTGGAGTCAGGAAGGATTTTTTCCCCCTCTGAGGCAAATTGGAGAGGCTTCAGATGTTTTTTTTTGCCTTCCTCTGGATCAACTGACAGTTAGGCAGATATAAAAAAAAAAAAAGAGGTTGAACTTGATGGACGTGTGTCATTTTTCAACCTTACTTACTATGTGACTATGTGACTATGTAACAGAGACTTTACCACAAAATCAATGTCAAGGGGAAATGTCATGTAGCCGATTTATTGCCCTCCATTGTTAGGCTAGGGTGGGCTGGGGAGGGCAGCAATCCGATTGGTTGATGTTGAAGGCAAGGGGCAAGGATTCAGAGCTGCGGGTTTGTCCGAGAATTTTTACTGGTTTCCTCTGGGTCTCACCAGTAATGTCCCCATGAGTCAGACACACAGAGACCCCCCGTGATCTGAACCCTATGGAACCACATTTGTATTTGGTTATCCAGACGAAACATGGTCTTCACCATCCAACCCACCTTGTAATTCTGGTGTAAAGACTGTGAGTCAGCCCAGTTATATGGCAGAGGTTCTGTCTAGGGTTCTGGGTATTGTTCCAATAGACACTGAGGTGAATTCCCCCCCCCCCAATAGAACTGGCCAATTAGATTCCTGCTGGACTTGTAGATCTTGTTGCTGTGCCCTGGGCACCAGTTCTTACAATTCCAACTCTATGGGGAGTCTTCAGCCCTATAATATTCTGTATATAGATGTACATAATGGTCCCACCCAGATATTAAACAACTCAAATTGTACCACTTGGGTCACCAGCCCCAGGCTCTTTGGTTAGTGCAGCTCCATCAGAACAAGAATCAAGGGAAAGTGTATGGGAATGTTTGGTGCCTTTAACTGGCCCGGGAAGGGGGGTAGGAGATATAATGGGTGGATGGAGGGGTGAGTAAGTAATTGGGAAGGGGCTTCTAATCACTTTTCCCCTGACTTTGCTGGTTGTGAAGTCTCTGCACATAACAGATAAAGAAGAAGTGACAAGTTCAGGTCTATCTCCTGTAACAGTAGCAGCAGCAGGTGATGAAACCGCTCATCTTCCCTCTCTGAGTGTCAGTTCCTGTGTCGATGTTTCTGGTCTGAGTCCCATCACTGGGGAGTCACAACTTACCAGGACAAGAGCAATGGCTGAATCCTTAACCTACTCCCAGTTCAACTGGTCAACCAGTCAATCCCAGCACAAAGAGCCACCACCCCTGACACCAGGTAGGACCTGCCATACTGATTCCTGGTGGGGTTCAGGGAACGGCGCAGCAATACCCCAGGGGGGAGGCTTTGGGAGTGATGTTAAGAAACCCCCACTGGCCTCATTCACTCATTCCCTTTTGTTTGGAATTCCCTTGTTTGGGGAATCCAAGTGCACCCCCCAAGGGAATGAACCTCTAGGGAATGAACCATTTTATTGTATCAGACAATATTAATTAATGTATATTAATTATTAATATAATATTAATAATTCATATAATATAATAATAACAACAATATTAATGAATTGCTGCATGGGGGGGTAACTGAGTTGGCAAGAGAAGCCCAGAATGGGGGTCGGAGGATGGGAGGGGACCCTACAAATATTTGTGGTTCTATCTCTTCAGCAGATCAATGTTTATTTCATGTATTTATAGATATTTTCAGACAGTTCCCTCCAGCAAATTCTCATTTCCACTATCTGTTCCACACGGCAACGTCTCGTACTGTCCCCCAAGTGTTTTAGAGCACCCCCTGTTTCACGGACAGAGAGAAGGGCAAATCTTTAAAGGGATACTGTCATGTGAAAACATGTTATTTTTAAAGCATTTCAGTTAAAAGTGCTGCTCCAGCTGAATTCTGCACTGAAATCCGTTTCTCAAAAGAGCAAACAGATTTTTTTATATTTAATTTTGAAATCTGACATGGGGCTCGACATATTGTCAATTTCCCAGCTGCCCCCAGTCATGTGACTTGTGCTCTGACAAACTTCAGTCTATCTTTACTGCTGTTCTGCAAGTTGGACTGATATCACCCCCTCTTTCCCTCCTTGTACAGGGTATAGAAAGTGAGGCAAGAGAAAGCAGAGGAGGTGACAAAGTAAGAGTTGTTACAAATGGAGCTGAAATGGATTTTCTATCTGGATACACATGAGCCTAATGGACTCATTATAAAATGGGACGTCAGTTGCTTTATATAGTGATGCTGAGTATATATAGAAATTGCTCCACTCCTTTACTTCTGAATTATTTGTTATGCTCCTTTTAAATAAACTAAAAAATAAATTGAAATTTGAACTGAAATAAAAAAATTTAGAAGCCGTAAGGGAGCAATTTATTCACAATTTCTCTTTAGATCGAGTAAAAACAGTTTTTTCAAGAATAAAAATTTGCAATAAGTTTTAAACAACTAAAATGAGCAAGAGGATAAAAGTACGTTTTATGTTTATATGACAAGTGAAAACAATTCAGTAATAAGATATTTATGTGTCTCAGGAACAAGGAATATTCTAATGATAAGAAACAAATGAACAAGTGTTTAGAACTGCGGAACTGAAACGTGAATTTCACTTCATGTAAAAGAATGTAAAGAGTTAAAGGGGATCTATCGCAAAAATGAAAATGTAACATAAGCTTCATCTCATTGAAACAAGAGACTTTCTAAATATAATCAATGAAATATTCTGTATTATTTATGAACTAATCAAGTTACTCTTCACTCTCCCCTCTGAGCAACCTCTGTCTTTATTCTGTCTTCATCGAGTAGGTGGAGTCAGTCTTTGATTTGACTTAAGGGAGCCCCTAAAAGCCGTATTAGACCGACCTGTCAATCAAATGTGGGCCAGACCTCGGCATGAAGCGTGACAAGTTGTGGCGAGTGAGATATTAAAGAGTAACTTGATTATTTATTAAACATTACAGAATATTTCATTGATTGTATTTAGAAAGTGTCTTATTTCAGTGAGATGAAGCTTATATTACATTTTCGTTTTCTCAATAGCTCCCCTTTAATATTTGAGAACAACATCAGCAATGACGTCAGTTCCGATGCACTTTAACTGTTCATTTGTTATTTTATGATTATGTGTGACACGCACGAAACGCGTCAGGTGTTTAGATGTGAAATAAAGCTTCAGTGAATTTAAAAGCACCTGAAACATGTCCAAAGTGCTGTTTCGGGGGAATCCTGGGGATTGTCTATAGGTTGAAACTTATCCACTGGGACCTAATGGGGATGTAAATGATCCCCCCATTGAAGCAATTGGAATTAGAATTACAGAGTATAGTGAGTGTTGATGAATTTGTATGTGTAACTGGTATCACTATGGGGCCCGTCTCTGGTAGGGACACACCTGTTGTTTAAACAAGATCCCCTGGTTTGTTTCCTTTGTTCTTCTGCTTCCGACATATTCACTTTGGGACTTGCCCCTGGGAATTCTGCAGTTCTCACTTGTTGTCTCTTTCTCTAGGGCAGGAGGATCCCGGGGGTTCTATATACACTGCTCTCCGCAAATCCCTGGTCAGGAAGAATAAGGGGCCCAAACAAAAAGGTACAGTTCAACAAGCACACACTTAGGGACTGCGCTCCCCGGGAATGACTGTCTTGTTGTACCGGGAACTGGTGTGAATTAAAGGGGTCAGTGTGTCTCTTGGATGAGGAGGGAGTTTTGAAGGAACATTTAAATCTTTACAAGGTTGGGGGCAGCAGACCCTCTTCTGTTTCCCAGCAGTTGGGAAAGTGAAGAATCCAGCCGGGCACAGACACCAACTGCCCACTGAGAAACTACTGTCACATGACCCTGAGTCAGGCGGGTATTATACACAGAGGGGCCGAAAGGAGGAATTTGGGTTCCCTCATCCCTGATATAAAGAGGAGTAACAGAGAAATAACTGTACTGGCTCCATGGGAATTTGTGTAGAGACCAACAAACTTATTATTTAGTGCAACTCTTCTGCCTAGGGCAGAGCAGGGCTCAGTGGGTAGTAAAGGGGCTCAGTGGGTAGTGAGGGGGCTCAGTGTGGGCTCAGTGGGCAGCACTTCTCCCTTGCAGCACTGAATTCAATTCCAGTTGTGTGGGTTTCCTCAAGGTACCCCAGGATTCCTCGCACACTCCAAAACTCCTACGCAGAGACACCCCATGTTATATCCGTAGGTTTCCATTATGTCCAACCACCCCCTAAAGTGTATTTGGTTCCACTGTCTCTGTAGATTTCTATGGATCTCCCCAGGGTATAGGTAACACTGTCTTTAGCTTTTCCTTTATATCATTTTCATTCTTCAGACCCAGCTCATGTTTTGTATCAGCCCCAATATTGTGGGTGAAACCCCCATTTCTCTCTCTTTCTTCTCCATCTCCAGGGCAAGAAGAGCAGAACCTTTCTACATATGCGGCAGTGAAGAAAGAAGGCAAATCCAAAAACCAGAAGCAAAAGGAAGGTACTGTGGCCCCTGGACTAGTGAGGGCCCCTCTCTGACCTTGTTTGTGAAATTCTTATTTTCTCTTATTTCTCCTCTTTCTAAAGGGCCAGAAGATGTGAGTGTCCCTATATACTCTGCTGTCAGCAAATGGAAGAAATCCAAGAGCAAGAAGGACAAGAGATCTGCCCAGAAAGGTACTGTGGCCCCTGCCCCGGGGTGGGGATATTTAATGACATTCAGTAATTAACAGATCCCTTGCTGATAGATTGTAACTAAATACATCATTGGGGGAGTGGAAGCAGCTCAGTGACTGGTCCATATTCTTCATGGGAAGGTACAACTGGACCCACACAGTCACTTTCATGTTGCATTTCTGCTGCGCCTATTGCTGCAACACTGGGACCCTCCTGTTACTGAGGAACTGCAGCTGCATTGCTGGTACCAGGGACATTATTATCTCTAGACTTGACTAACCTGCCCAGGGAAACCCACCCACATCCAACCAACCCACAGAGATTCATCCACATAAGCACAATATATCTAGTCTGAGACACCTGCCCAAGCTGTGTACCTAATGTCTCCCTTGGGTGCTACTGCCTTTATCCTGCTCACCCCATCACCCCAACCCATCTGCATTTCCTGATCCACTATGTGATATTCCATTTGTTATCCCCCAATTTATTATTCCTGTACAGATGCCCCTCATCATCCTACAGATGCCCCTGCCAAGGAAGAAGAGGTTTCCAACAGCAAGACGGACAAGCCAGGTACTGTGACCCCTGCCTGGTAGGGTTTAGGAAGAAGGGTCTTACCCACCTAATGAACATATATTTATCAATGTGATCTGATCCCTTAATTACTCCCACCTCCTTTGCTAAAGACACTTTTTATTGTGGGGCAGTTGTGGCATTTAACAGACTGATAATAGAAGGAGAAGAGAGTCTACAGGGACCCCCTGATGACTGGAATGTGATTGTAAGCTCTTTTGAGCAGGGATATCTCTTGTACTAGTTAATGGTTATTCTTGTTCAATGTGCGGGTAATAATAAAATGATAATAATGGGGACTGATGGGGTGCTGTGAAGGCAGCAATACTGACACAACAAAGTGTATCTCTCAGTGCCAGATTTTGAAAGGATTTATTATCGTTGGCATATTATCTCTAATGTTTGACATTTCCAGACTCGTTCTCATATTGGGACACTAGTTATTATGGTCATTTCAGAGCCCAAAGAATCACGTTCCAGTCACCTGAACAAATGAAAGTCCATTAGACTGTGACAGAGATATTTTGGGCAGGAATAGAGAATATGAGCAGCTCATATATATATATATAATACACACATAGCTCATTTCTTTATAATTGTCACTCAACGAATGTTACAACACACTATATTAGAGTAGGAACTCTCCCAAATATTCTCTATCTAGTGCCCAGCATCTGATTGTTGCCTTTAAAGTCATTTAATCTGAATTAAAAGTTCCTAAAGAGAGTGTGTAACTGTTACTGCTTTATTATATTCCTGGTGCTGCTCATTACTTATACCCTGAGATCTACCCGAGAAGCTTTTTATTATGGGATAACATGAGAAAGTCTGCTTAAGTGGAAGAATATTCAGATTTATATGGCCTTTATATGGTTCTGAACCCCTCAGTGACTTCTAATATCCTTATTATTTACAGTAGGGGGTACATTATCCCTTATAATACATGAGTGATACTCAGAGTTCCCTGTATAACTCAGCCTGCAGCCTTGTGCCTTTATATGGTCACAGAACAACCCCTCAGTGACTTCTAATATCCTTATCATTTACAGTAGGGGGTACATTATGCCTTATAATACATGAGTGATACTCAGAGTTCCCTGTATATCTCAGCCTGCAGCCTTGTGCCTTTATATGGTCATAGAACAACCCCTCAGTGACTTCTAATATCCTTATCATTTACAGTAGGGGGTACATTATCGCTTATAATACATGAGTGATACTCAGAGTTCCCTGTATAACTCAGCCTGCAGCCTTGTGCCTTTATATGGTCACAGAACAACCCCTCAGTGACTTCTAATATCCTTATCATTTACAGTAGGGGGTACATTATCCCTTATAATACATGAGTGATACTCAGAGTTCCCTGTATAACTCAGCCTGCAGCCTTGTGCCTTTATATGGTCACAGAACAACCCCTCAGTGACTTCTAATATCCTTATCATTTACAGTAGGGGGTACATTATCCCTTATAATACATGAGTGATACTCAGAGTTCCCTGTATAACTCAGCCTGCAGCCTTGTGCCTTTATATGGTCACAGAACAACCCCTCAGTGACTTCTAATATCCTTATCATTTACAGTAGGGGGTACATTATCCCTTATAATACATGAGTGATACTCAGAGTTCCCTGTATAACTCAGCCTGCAGCCTTGTGCCTTTATATGGTCACAGAACAACCCCTCAGTGACGTCTAATATTCTTACATGAATGATACACCATTGGCATGTTATTAAAGGTACAGTGCAGTTAATAATGGAGACTGTTAGTGTAATGCTGGGATATGAATCAACAATACTTTCATAGAAATATTTAGAGTTATTTTATATTCAGTTTATTAGTTAATATTAGTTAATGATATAATTTCAGTGTCAGAGCAGCAAGGTGGGGGTCTGTCTATATATGCCTCCTACAAGAAACAGAAAAACCCCAAAGAGAACACGGCCAATATATCTGCTCAGAAAGGTAAGTCACTACACACAGTAGTCCAAATCCAATTTCAGATGCCCCCATAGTCTTGTATTGATTAAACTGAATCAGATCTTTGTGTTTATTCCCTTTCTCTCTCACAGTTCCAGCTCAGAGGTGGAGTCTGTGTCTGATCCCTGCTGTCTGTCTGATCTGCGCTCTCATCGTTATTATTGTTTATTTAATACTGACCCGCTGTAAGTAGCCGGGAGTTGCCTGTTGTTCCAGGGGGGGCAAATGGAACAAGAGTTAATTAGGGGTGTGTGGGCCGAGGCCTGTGGGACCGTTAGTTCAGATCAACTTCGACATTAACCTCCGTTCTTGTGCCCCACTTACACCTCAGTTATATATATAGTTATATATACACTCACACAGGCCGTCACAGCAGGGTGGGGTCGGGGGTACATAAAGAGGGGAGCGCGTGGGTTAAGTGTGGGTTTTGCCACATCAGATTAGAGGAGGGTGCGGGTCAAATTTTGAATGTGAATCTTATTTGTGTCATAGTGAATTGCACAATTATACCCCTGGGTGGGGCCATGAAAGAGAACTTAGATGTAAGGGGCACAAAATTTGTTTTATTTGGCATGGGGTACAGAACACAGGAGTGTGGATGGGAACGATTCTAATGCTCCCTTGTTCCTCCTCTCAGTCCTTCTCATTCCTTCCCATTCTTCTCATCTTTCTCTACTTCCCCCTCATTCCTCCTCCTCTTGTTCCCCCCTCAGTCCCTCTCATTCCTTCCCATGATTCCTCTTTCCTTTCTCTACTTCCCCCTCATTAATTCCCTTGTTCCCCCTCTCAGTCCCTCTCATTCCTTCTCATCTTTCTCTACTTGACCTTCACATCTTTCTCATCTTTCTCTCTATCTTTCTCTTCCCTTTCATTCCTTCACATTCTTCTCATTTTTCTCTACTTCCCCCTCATTCCTCCTTTTGTTACCCCCTCAGTTCCACTCATTCCTTCCCAGGATTCCTCTTTCCTTTCTCTACTTCGACCTCATTCATCCCCTTGTTCCTCCTCTCAGTCCCTCTCATTCATTCCCATTCTCATTCCTTCCCATTCTTCTCATCTTTCTCTACTTCCCCCTCATTCCTCCTCCTCTTGTTCCCCCCTCAGTCCCTCTCATTTCTCTACATCCCCCTCATTCCTCCACTTGTTCTCTATCTCAGTCCCTCTCGTTCCTTCACATTCTTCTCGTCTTTCTCTAATTCCCCCTTATCTATCCTCTTGTTCCCCCCTCAGTCCCAGTCATTCTTCCCATGATTCCTCTTTCCTTTCTCTACTTCCCCCTCATTCATTCCCTTGTTCCCCCTCTCAGTCCCTCTCATTCATTTCCACTCTTCTAATGTTTCTCTACTTCCCCCTCATTCATTCCCTTGTTCTCTCTCTCAGTACCTCTTGTTCCTTCCCATTCTTCTAGTCTTTCTCTAGTTCCCCCTCATCTATCCTCTTGTTCCTTCCTCAGTCCCACTCATTCCTTCCCATGATTCCTCTTTCCTTTCTCTACTTCCCCCTCATTCATTCCCTTGTTCCTCCTCTCAGTCCCTTTCATGTCTTCTCATATTTCTCTTCCCCCCCTCATTCCTCCTCTTGTTCTCTTTCTCAGTCCCTCTCATTCCTTCCCATTTTCCTCATCTTTCTCTACTTCCCCCTCATCCTTTCTCTTGTTCCCCCCTCAGTCCCCATCATTCTTGCTACGATTCATCTTTCCTTTCTCTACTTCCCCCTCATTCATCCTCTTGTTCTCTCTCTGAGTCCCTCTCATTCCTTCCCACGATCCCTCTTTCCTTTCTCTACTTCCTCCTCATTCATTCCCTTGCTCCTCATCTCAGTCCCTCTCATTTCATCCCAAGATTCCTTTTTCTACTTCCCCCCTCATTCATTTCCTTGTTCCCCCCTCAGTCCCTCTCATTCCTTCCCATGATTCATCTATCCTTTTACTACTTCCCCCTCATTCTTCCCCATGTTCCCCCTCTTATTCCTTCCCATGACGTATCTTTCCTTTCTCTACTCCCCCCTCATTCCTCGTGTTCCCCTTCTCAGCCCCTCTCATTCCTCCTTCCCATAATTCCTTCTTTTTCTCCCTCATTCCTCCCCTTGTTTCCCCTCTCTGTGCCTCTTATTCTTTCCAGAATGTTGGTGGAAATAGAACACAAATGAATGAAAATTGCAGAAAACCAGGGGAAGTGCTTAATCAGGGTATAAGATCAGTTCATTGAATTCACATCATATATACAAAAAATATTTCCTTCTGTACATAGAAAAGAGCAGAAATTCAATCCCACACGGGCCAATCACAGTGATTGTTCCTTGGTTAAAGGATCTTTCAGGATCTATTATTGGATCCAGTGGATTTATCACTGGCTGTAATTCTGCTTTACTCATTATCATGAGATTCTCCTCCTTTCCAGGTGCAAATACAAAAGATTCAGGGTCAGATGGAGGTGGAACAGTGAGTGGAGCAGGTAAGTGATTGTTACTTCTTGTCAATGTGTTATGTGCAGGGGAGGCACAATATATAGATATATATATATAAAATCCCTTACATCCCTTGAATGGATATTTGCAAGGAACTGGAAGCTCTTTTTGGGAGCACCTATAGGGGAACCAAAAGATGAATGTACAGAATGTTGTTACTGTAATTGCTCCCTATTGGCTGGAAGGTTTGAGCACAGGGTAGAACTGTACTGCTGGCCTTTGGTGCATTACTTGTGATTAACAGGAATGGGTCAGGGAACTGAGAGCAGGGGGGATAAGGGATGTGAGAGGGAATGGGGCTGGGGTTACTATCAGGATCAAATGCACAGAGTAACCCCAAAACTGTCATTCACCCCAACACCATTGACTTAGATCATATCCCTGTCTGATAAATACCTGTAGTACCTGCACCTGCCCCATATGGGGGGGGGTACAAGAGAGGAATGAGGGAGTACAAGAGAAGAATGAGGGGGCACAGGAGAAGAATGAGAAGGTACAAGAGAAGAATGAGGAGGTACAAGAGAAGAATGAGGGGTACAGAAGGAATGAGGGGTACAGGAGAAGAATATTGTTGAGTAAAAACTAGGGAAGTTCTGACTCACTGTATATTGTAGGTACTGCGGGTCCCTGCCCCGGGCACTGGATATTGATGCACAATAAATGCTATTTCTTCTCTGGAGTCACAAAGAGTCGTCAGGAGAGTGAAAGTAACTGCTCCTCTATGGGCTCCATCCTGGCGCAGGTGCAAAAGGGAAAGGAATCTCTGCAGGTATTTCCATTTTATTTGTTCTGAGAAATGTCCTGTTCCCTGTGTCCCCGGGGCCCTATGGGACTTATCTATTAACCCCAACATTTCTCTCTCTTGCCCACCCAGAGGTTTTATTACAACTTACTGGCTACATATATCTGGTATCCAATCACAGAATTGATCCCTGATTGGCTGATTGGGAGGAGGTGGGGATAAAGTACAGACGGATAGACTATTTCTAAAGGATTATTTACTATTGGAACCAAAACAAAATAGTCAGTGGGATTCCTGCAGGGAAATAACTTACACACTGAGTATCTCTCATTCTATTGCTGTGTCTATATCAGTCACTTACACACTGAGTATCTCTCATTGTATTCCCTTCATCTATACCAGTCACTTATACATGGAGTATCTCTCATTCTATTCCCTGTGTCTATACCGGTCACTTACACACTGAGTATCTCTCATTCTATTCCCTGTGTCTATACCGGTCACTTACACACTGAGTATCTCTCATTCTATTCCCTGTGTTTATACCAGTCACTTACACACTGAGTATCTCTCATTCTATCCCCTGTGTCTATACCAGTCACTTACACACCGAGTATCTCTTATTCTATTCCCTGTGTCTATACCAGCCACTTACACACTGAGTATCTCTCATTCTATTCCCTGTGTCTATACCAGTCACTTACACTCTGAGTATCTCTCATTCTATTCACTTTGTCTATACCAGTCACTTACACACTGAGTATCTCTCATTCTATTCCTGTGTCTATACCAGTCACTTACACACTGAGTATCTCTCATTTTACTCCTTGTGTCTATACCAGTCACTTACACACTGAGTATCTCTCATTCTATTCCCTGTGTCTATATCAGTCACTTACACACTGAGTATCTCTCATTCTATTATGTGTATATACAAGTCAGTTACACACTGAATATCTCTCATTCTATTCCTTTCATCTATACCACTCACTTACACAGTGAGTATATCTCATTCTATTCTCTATGTCTATATCAGTTACTTACACACTGAGTATATTTCATTGTATTCCTATGTCTATACCGGTCACTTACATACTGAGTATATCTTATTCTTTTCTCTGTATCTATACCAGTCACTTGCACACTGAGTATCTCTCATTCTATTCCTGTGTCTATACCAGTCACTTACACACTGAGTATCTCTCATTCTATTCTCTGTGTCTATACCAGTCACTTACACACTGAGTATCTCTCATTCTAATCCCCGTGTCTATACCAGTCACTTACACACTGAGTATATCTCATTCTATTCCTGTGTCTATACCAGTCACTTACACACTGAGTATCTCTCATTCTATTCTCTGTGTCTAGACCAGTCACTTACGCACTGAGTATCTCTCATTCTATTCCCTGTGTCTATACGAGTCACTTAAACACTGAGTATCTCTCATTCTATTCTCTGTGTTTATACCAGTCACTTACACACTGAGTATCTCTCATTCTATTCCCTGTGTCTATACCAGTCACTTACACACTGAGTATCTCTCATTCTATTCCTATGTCTATACCAATCACTTACACACTGAGTATCTCTCATTCTATTCTCTGTGTCTATACCAGTCACTTAAACACTGAGTATCTCTCATTATATTCTCTGTGTTTATACCAGTCACTTACACACTGAATATCTCTCATTCTATTCCCTGTGTCTATACCATTCCTTTACACACTGAGTATCTCTCATTCTATTCCTATGTCTATACCAGTCACTTACACACTGAGTATGTCTCTTTCTATTCCTGTGTCTTTACCAGTCACTTACACACTGAGTAGCTGTCATTCTTTTCCTGTGTCTATACCACTCACTTACACACTGTGTATCTCTTATTCAATACCCTGTGTCTATACCAGTCACTAACACATTGAGTATCTCGCATTCTATTCACTGTGTCTATACCGGTTAATTATATACTGAGTATTTCTCAATCTATTCCCTGTGTCTATACCGGTTACTTACACACTGAGTATATCTCATTCTATTCCCTGTGTCTATACCAGTCACTTACACACTGAATATCTCTCACTGTATTCTCTTCATCTATACCACTCACTTACACATGGAGTATCTCTCATTCTATTATGTGTCTATACCATTCAGTTACACACTGAGTATCTCTCATTTTATTCCCTGTGTGTATACCAGTCATTTACACACTGAGTATGTCTAATTCTTTTCCCTGAGTGTATATCAGTCACTGACACACTGAGTATCTCTCATTCAATTATGTAAGTATACCAGTCAGTTACACACTGAGTATTGGGTGTCCATACTAGTAGCTTACACATTGTTGGATCTCTCCTGTTCCTTGTCATGTACAGGGGGTGTGGGAAATAGTAACAATGGGTACAGGGGGTCACAGGGGATAAGGGAGACGGTGTTTAAGGAACCAATAAGTCTCAGTTACAGAAATGGAACAAGGTGCCAAGTTGAAACAATGGGAATTACCCTCATTACTGAATTGTGATCCACATGAAAATTAGGGTTGAACCCCCCAATCTGGTAGGACCCGTGTTTGGTGAGATTGTACAGGAGGAGTTTGGTGATGCGTGAGTGACCACTGGAACACCCCAAGAATGGGGAGCTGCTGATCACACAAAGTACTAGGGATTTCTGGGGGTGCATTACTGTATATCTGAGACAGGATGGCCCCTGGTTTTTATTTGTAACCCCTAGAAAAAAAAGGTCCTACAATAGTTTTTCTCTTTCCTTCAGACTCCACTATATGGGGGGCAGGGGTGTCATAGAGTCTGAGGCAGGAGGTCTTTGTAGGAAGAAGCCGGGACCCCCATGTACAGATAAAATAATATGAAATGTAGTTTTGTACAATTATCTGTGTGTGTATGGGGATCCCCCTCATTATCTGCAGTCAGGTCTCAATCTTATGTTCTGATCAGTGATAAGTGAGAGTAACAGTGACAGACCTGGTTCTATAGGGCCAACACCAACCTGTGATCTGATACTAAATATATAGAGGCACTTAGTGATTTCCCTTTTATTTCTGTGTAACACTCACTGGAGCCCAAAATTTCTTCTCAAATACTGTGTGAGCCTGAAAACCCCATTATTCCTGATATGTCTCAGTGTTATATCTGCAGATCATCAGGACTTACATTTGCACATTATATAAATATATAAGAGGGATATGATCACTATATATAAATATATAAGGGGGATATGATCACTATATATAAATATATAAGGGGATATGATCACTATATATAAATATATAAGGGGGATATGATCACTATATATAAATATATAAGGGGGATATGATCACTATATATAAATATATAAGGGGATATGATCATTATATATAAATATATAAGGGGGATATGATCACTATATATAAATATATAAGGGGGATATGATCCCTATATATAAATATATAAGGGGGATATGATCACTATATATAAATATATAAGGGGATATGATCACTATATATAAATATATAAGGGGATATGATCACTATATATAAATATATAAGGGGATATGATCACTATATATAAATATATAAGGGGGATATGATCACTATATATAAATATATAAGGGGGATATGATCACTATATATAAATATATAAGGGGGATATGATCACTATATATAAATATATAAGGGGATAGGATCACTATATATAAATATATAAGGGGATATGATCACTATATATAAATATATAAGGGGGATATGATCACTATATATAAATATGTAAGGGGATAGGATCACTATATATAAATATATAAGTGGGATATGATCACTATATATAAATATATAAGGGGGATATGATCACTATATATAAATATATAAGGGGATTTGATCATTATATATAAATATATAAGGGGGATATGATCACTATATATAAATATATAAGGGGGATATGATCACTATATATAAATATATAAGGGGGATATGATCACTATATATAAATATATAAGGGGATATGATCATTATATATAAATATATAAGGGGGATATGATCACTATATATAAATATATAAGGGGTATATGATCACTATATATAAATATATAAGGGGGATATGATCAATATATAAATATATAAGGGGGATATGATCACTATATATAAATATATAAGGGGTATATGATCACTATATATAAATATGTAAGGGGGATATGATCACTATATATAAATATATAAGGGGATATGATCATTATATATAAATATATAAGGGGGATATGATCACTATATATAAATATATAAGGGGGATATGATCACTATATATAAATATATAAGGGGGATATGATCACTATATATAAATATATAAGGGGATATGATCACTATATATAAATATATAAGGGGTATATGATCACTATATATAAATATATAAGGTAGATATGATCACTATATATAAATATATAAGGGGATATGATCATTATATATAAATATATAAGGGGATATGATCACTATATATAAATATATAATATGATCACTATATATAAATATATAATATGATCACTATATATAAATATATAAGGGGATATGATCACTATATATAAATATATAAGGGGATAGGATCACTATATATAAATATATAAGGGGGATATTATCACTATATATAAATATATAAGGGGGATAGGATTACTATATATAAATATATAAGGGGGATATGATCACTATATATAAATATATAAGGGGATATGATCACTATATATAAATATATAAGGGGATAGGATCACTATATATAAATATATAAGGGGATAGGATCACTAAATAAGGGGATCATACAATAAACTGTTTGATGCTTTATATTCAGAAGCCAATGAGATTAGAGGAAAGGAGGTTCTATGTTAAATTGGGAAATGGGTTGTTACAGGGAAAGCTGGGAAGTTGTGGAATTCTCTCCCTGTATCAGTTGTTCTGGCCTGTGGTTGTGTCTCACTGCTCTGTTTCTTCCCCCCACAGAGGTTAATAAGGATCACGGAGCAGCAATTCTGGGTTGGAATAAAACACACTGGATCCCATCATAGTACAGGAATATGGAAGGGCAGATGGGCCGACGGCAGTGAGGAGTAAGTACCAATAACTGAATTCTACCCCCTAAATTGTATCTGCCCCTGAGCACTGTGGGTAATCCCAGGCACCCCTCACCCTACAGCACATTCCCCCCATCAGTCGGGCCCCCCATCCCATAAAACCACTGATCCTTTAGCCCATTGTCACAAGATCCATTAACTCCCACACTGAACTTTCATGTTAATTACAGGCTCCAACTAGGAAATGGGGTACAGGGCACCCCCTCAATCATAGGTGCCAACATTTATAAAGAATGTGACTAAATGATCCCCCCCCATCACTGTAATAAACAGGCGGGAATGGGCCCAAAGCACAGGATCTTATAGTGAGGGGTCTGACCCAAAGGGACACAATCTATACTCAGTGGGGTGCAGGGAGTGCAGGGTGCTGGGAGTTACAGTGAGTAGAAATGGGCCCATGTACCACTAATGAGACTCTCTCATTCCCATAGAACTGTCACTGGTGGAATTGGTACCTGTGCCAAGATGGGGAGCACCCTGACCCAGGAGAGTTGTTACACCTCTCTGCGCTGGATCTGTGAGAGACACGCCCCCTGAGTGGGAGGAGCCACACACTTATCTCCCACTGTGCTGGGAGTCACGTCCGGGCCAAGGAACTGACATATTAATCCTGAGGAGTGAACACAAGACCAGGGACTTTTGGCTGTAGTTAATTAGATGTAGTTACAAGATGAATCATTAGGATTATATTATACATTATTATTTTTATTGCAAGACAATGAACTCTGTTCCTTCATCCAATAACAATCCACAGATCCCCAGTGGAGCCAATGGGATGAGACTCAAGGACGTTCCCAATTCCAGGCCGAGCAGAACAACTGGGATCCAGAGGCCTCTGAGTTGGGTTTATTTGGAGACGAAGGAATAAAACAGGGTTGTCCAACTGGAGACCCATGGGCTGAATGTTCCATTTATATCCCCAACCTCCATAGAGCTCAGTGTATGATTTTGTTTTCAGTCAGATTTCTGGTCTTGTAGATATTTTTTTTAATAATTTGTTCAATTTTATTACTTTATTTCATGCCTATGATTACGTATCCATTGATCCGAAACGTGTTAGGACTGTTTGACTTTTAATGAGATGAAATAAATGACTTCTTTTACCTCACCGTTATTATTAACGCCTCAAGCTACGGGTTTGGGGCACAACACCAGGAGCAGCTGCTGGATTTGGTGAGTTGGTTTCTGCTGACTTTAACCGCACATTCGTTTTGATTGAATCAAGTGTTTGAAGTGTTGGACCTTGGGGTCTTCACACTCAGGTCACTTTGCCCTCGGGGTGAGCTATGGTTTCGCAAATATACTTCGTATTTTTGTGCTTGATTATTTTTTCAATTTAATTGGTAGCAGGACTAGAGGCAGCATATTTGCCCTTATTATTACTTTATTTGCCATATTTTGTCTGATTTGTTCTGTTTAACCCTTGACCCTCTCAGGAGTTCTTGTCTATTTACTTTACCTACTTGGTCCTGGATCTCTTGAAGTTTAGTTTTGCGATAACCGCGGCCAGTGAGTTTTTCCGTAAGTGAGTCGGACTGTGACTCTATACTGTGCGCCAGTTAACGCAATGCGACATTCAGGGCCGGGCCTAGTTAGTTTGTTACCCTAGGCAAGAGCTTCAATTAGCGCCCCCCCCATCGAGCATTGCCATTTCCAACCTTACATTGACAATATTTAAATAAAGAAAGTGAACAACACATTAATTAATGAAACGGATCATTTAAATAAATATGTAATGTTAACAAAAATAAAGTAAATGTCAGAAAAACAAAACAGTAGGATAATTTGATCCTGTTAAACAAAGTGTAAATGAAGGGTTCACTTAACACCAATACTGGAATGGCCACAACATTTTACTTTTAACACAACTCCTATGAGATTAGTGCAATAAGCTAAAGCCACCTCAATGATGAGATAACCCTTCCACTGCCAGCCCTCCCATTGTTGAGGTAGTTTAATATGTAGCTGCAGAGTTTTCACCAATCTTTCTGCCACATCCATCATACTCCCCCCCTGTACCTGTGCCAGCAGCCATCCATGTCCCCCACGGCCCCAAGGCCCCCCAACTGTACCTGTGTCAGCAGCCCAGCAAGTGACTTTAAAGTGAGCATTAAAAAAGTACTAGAAGTAGTAGGGAGCTGCCCAAAGTGCCCAGGGGCCCCAGCCAGCAGGACAGCCAGTAGATGTATTCAGCTCCATGTTACTGCTCCCTCTAGTGCGCACAGCAGCAGCTCCTCTCTCTGCCGGGCCCAAAAATGGAAGGTACCAAGTCACACTCCCAGGGCAGGGGAGCACTATCAAAATTTTACCAGGATTAAACAAGCCACATGGGGGGTTTAGCCATGCAGTTTTTTTATAATTATAATGCTTTTACTAAAGGCCATGGGAACTGAATTGCAAAAATGAAAGAAAGTGCACCCCCCCCATTGATTGCGCCCTAGGCGGTTGCCTACCCCTTGTGCCGGCGCTGGCGACATGCAAATATGTATTGGCTTTTTGGTATAGCGCTGATGGTATGTGGGTTATGGTAACCGGATGATAACAGCAGTGTATTACTGTCTGTGGGGTTTAAATACATTTCTGTTAAAATCTTATTGTCACAGACACTGAGTTTCACATACACCAAATCAAACGATGTTGTTGACCTTTCACCAGTAAATTTAATAGTGAGGTGATAAATGTTGGCTTCTAAAGAGAGAAAAAGAGAAAAGTACCCCGCAAAAAACTTGTTTCGAATATCGGTCACCAATACCCTTGGCTCCTCCCCACCAGTCACACACGTATTAGTTATAGGATTAGTAGTTAATGGTCAGTGTAACACCAATGTATTAAACCAGAGGTCTATGTCTTGGAAGTACCTCTAATTGGCTGGTCTGTAATACAGCCGGTACATTTAATTAACAAACGTGCTAAATGACTTACCCTAATTAAAATATGAATTAATACTTTGTATACTCAGTAGAAAAAAAGAATTACTTCTAATATAAAGTGCACAAATTAGTTCATTTTGAATCCATCAATTAGCTCTGAATTAAATAAGCTAAAGTGCAATGCAAACAATTATTGATAAGCCAATCCTTAATTAATTGTAGAGATTATATAAAGTACATTTGATAACACGCAGTATTAGATTCATTCATCCTAATTAATTAATGATATAAAATTTCATATGTTTTAAGTGCAGTGCAATAAATATTGGTGAAGTTCCAATCCCCAGTTAATAAATAGTAGGCAGGTAAGACTATTTGTGACCAGCAATGAGTTAGGAGATATCATACAACCACTTTGCTCAGGTTCACAAGAAAGTAGTAGGAAATTGAAGTGAAGAAAGGTGAAGTAATAACTGGGGATGTTTTCCCTGTGGGAATTCAATATGTGTGATATGATCATCAGGATCTCCTCCTTTGAAGATAGATTTGGAAAAAACATATGATCAATAACTACAATAACTGCTGATTAGAACACTAGGGGGGTTATTTGTCAAAGTCCAAATTTAACTCAATATTTTCTGAAAATAACTTTTTTGGGGTTTATTTATTAATACACTTTCCTGACACACTTTGTGGGAAAAAAAAAATTTCATGATTTTTTCGGGTTTTTCACCCAAAAATTTCGAATTTTGCAGAAAGCCCCAAAAACTTGCCAAAAATCCAGCTCATATCAAAAAATCATTGGGACTTCTCCTATTGACTTATATGCAACCTCAACAGGTCTGAGATGCTGAATTTTCAGATTATGGCTTTTCCCATCCTCGGGGTTCAATAAATTCCGAAAAATTCATGATTTTTTTTAAAAGTCTGATTTTATAAAAAAAAAAAAAAAACTTTTTCGTGATTTTTGCCTTCGGAGTTTAGTAAATAACCCCCTAGGAGTAATATAATGTATAGAATGCCCCTGTCAGAAAAAATACATAGGGATGACCACACAAATGCTCAGAGCACTTTTTTTACACCAAAATAATTCTAAGTAGACAATTAAGGGTACTGGTCCCTTTTTTTCTTCTGCCAGTATGTGATTGAAAGTTTCCTCTGTACCTTGCCATAGTTAATTAATAAGTTGTCCACATATCTCCAATATTTCAAAATGTGTTTATTGTGTGGGCCCTGTAAGAATATTTTTTGCTCTAAGTGATGCACAAATGAAGGGGCGACTGATCCCCCCACTGACGCGTCTTGGCGTTGCCAGTAAAATTTATCATCAAACCTGAGATAATTCTCGTGTAGTACCAATGCAAGGCAGTCTAGAAGGAAGTAAATGAGATGGTGCTTCATGTTTGTTTCTAATAGGGTCTCCTCTATATATTTTATGCCTTGATTTTGAGGAATAGAGGTGTAAAGACTTTGTATGTCTGTGCTGCACAGGCAAATGTTAGTGTTGGGAAGGACCAGGTCTTGTAGCTGTGAGAGTAAGTCAGTTGTATCTTGTAGACATGTGGATATTTTTCTACAATTGGCTGAAGGTGCTGGTTAACCAATTTGGATAATGGTTCCAGTATTGACCCAATCCCTGAAAAAATTGGGTGCCCTGGTGGATTGGATAGTGATTTGGGTATTTTTGGAATCAGATATAGGACAGGTGTGCGTGGTGTTCTGTGGTGAGGAAATCTTATTATTTATTAATAATACTATTCTCCCATGTTTCTAATACTAAGCTGTCTAATTCCGTTTAATTGACCAGACTGGATCATGTTTGTTATTTCATAGTGGTCTATTACAGAGAGCTGACTATTTGCTTCATTCATGTATTGGGATACGTTCATTACCACTATGGCTCCCCCTTTGTCTGCTGGATTAATTACAATATCTGCATCATTATATAAAACATACAGGGCTTCTTTTTCCTTTTCTGTGAGGTTAAACATTGGCCTGTTGCTGCCTGTATATCACATATTTTATAAACCTCTTTGCGTATTACATTTTCAAAGGTAGTGATTGCTGCATTGTCTGTTGGAGGGTTAAAGGTTTTTTCAGTTGTATTACATCTACTTGTTTGCCGATATCAAGGTCAGGGTAATGAGAGAAATGCATTTTTAACTTAAGCACCCTACAAACTAAAAAGGTGTTCAATAATTTAAAATGATTTTATTGGTATAATAGATGCAGTTTAACAATATATTAAAATAGGCTGGCTGGCCTACCTTGTTACACTTCAACAATTAAAAATTATTAAATGTATTAAATGAATAAATAAATAATAAGCTGTAATTATTTTTATTTAATTTCAGCAGAATTCATACAACTCCAACTTCAATTCATTCTATATTTGCTAACAATTCATCAATGGAGGTTGTTTGTTTGATAAATGTGTTAATAAAGTTCACAATCCGTTGGCGCGTGTTGCTGTATAATCAGTTAAAATGTTGCATGCCAATTCCGTTTAAAAGTTACGTTGGTGCAGGCTGCTTCACATAAAAGTCCTCAATTCACTTATTAAAGGAAAACTATACCCACAAAATGAAAACTTAAGCAACAGAGATCACCTGACCAGAAATACTGCAGCTCTAACTGTAACAGGAAGAGATCACCTGACCAGAAATACTGCAGCTCTAACTGTAACAGGAAGAGATCAGCTGACCAGAAATACTGCAGCTCTAACTGTAACTGGAAGAGATCAGCTGACCAGAAATACTGCAGCTCTAACTGTAACAGGAAGAGATCACCTGACCAGAAATACTGCAGCTCTAACTGTAACTGGAAGAGATCAGCTGACCAGAAATACTGCAGCTCTAACTGTAACAGGAAGAGATCACCTGACCAGAAATACTGCAGCTCTAACTGTAACAGGAAGAGATCAGCTGACCAGAAATACTGCAGCTCTCACTGTAACAGGAAGAGATCACCTGACCAGAAATACTGCAGCTCTAACTTATAACAGGAAGAGATCACCTGACCAGAAATACTGCAGCTCTAACTGTAACAGGAAGAGATCACCTGACCAGAAATACGGCAGCTCTTACTGTAACAGGAAGAGATCACCTGACCAGAAATACTGCAGCTCTAACTGTAACAGGAAGAGATCACCTGACCAGAAATACTGCAGCTCTTACTGTAACAGGAAGAGATCACCTGACCAGAAATACTGCAGCTCTAACTGTAACAGGAAGAGATCACCTGACCAGAAATACTGCAGCTCTAACTGTAACAGGAAGAGATCACCTGACCAGAAATACTGCAGCTCTAACTGTAACTGGAAGAGATCACCTGACCAGAAATACTGCAGCTCTAACTGTAACAGGAAGAGATCACCTGACCAGAAATACTGCAGCTCTAACTGTAACAGGAAGAGATCACCTGACCAGAAATACTGCAGCTCTAACTGTAACAGGAAGAGATCACCTGACCAGAAATACTGCAGCTGTAACTGTAACAGGAAGAGATCACCTGACCAGAAATACCGCAGCTCTAACTGTAACAGGAAGAGATCAGCTGACCAGAAATACTGCAGCTCTAACTGTAACAGAAAGAAGTGTTGAAGCAAAATACTGTACAGTTTGTTAACTCTGTCTGTTAATTGGCTCATGTGACCTAACAAGTATAGTTTGTTTTGTATGTATGTGTGCACAGTGAATCGTTCGATCCCAGGGGGCGGCCCTTAGTTTTTAAAATGACAATTTTCTATTTATGATTACCCAATGGTACATACTAGTAAAAAAGTATATTATTATGAAAATGGTTTATTTACAAGAAGCAGAGTTTTACATATGAACTTTCCACCCAGATATGAACCAGTTAATTTTCCAGCGTGCGTTCCACTGGGAACCTCTTCACACTCCTGATTACATTGCATTTATTATTTACACTCAACAATTTCATTCACTTATTTGTGCTACAACTTTTGCTCAGCTTGAGATTCTTCCAAACAAAGTGAATTATAAAAACATATTTCCTGCAACTTACTAAAACATTTAAAACTTGCTATTCCCATTCATTGGTCAAAACAATCACATGACTTAAATTGTCCATAGACGCAAAGATCTGATCGTAGGAATCTGGTCGGACATAAGTATCGTAGGATTACTGTCAGGGGCTCATCTCTTCTTTTACTACTTTATTTCATCTGAATGGTCAGTGGCAGGTCCGGAGATGGGGAAATCTGATCATTCGAGGATTCGTACGATGGGATCTTTGTGTCTATGTCCAACTTTAGGTGTTCACTGAGTCATAAGGAGGGCGTGAGCCAGACATTTGTTAACACATAAATCACCCTCTTTTCAAGAAGGGGCCAACTCCAGACCTTCATTTAACCCATATGAATAAATAGTCTGCCATTAGATAAATATATTTCTGTTCCCACCACAGCACTAACCCCCCTTCCCTAAATCTAAACACACCCTGCAGTTTTTCGCAAATTTATTTGCCGTCGGCGAAACGCGGTAATTCGCTGCAAATTCGTGCCTGGTGAATAAATTCGCCCCATAACTAGCAATATCTGCCGTTACTGTATAATGAGCAGTTAATACCAAGAGTTCCATTAATTGATGAATGTGCTAATTATCAGTTCATTGGGGGTCAGTGGAGTTTGGCCTGAATTTAAATCCTACTCACCTACCTGCCCCTGTCACACTTCTCTGACTCTTGTTGTTTTGTTAGGGACAAAATCAGTCCTGAGATTATCTATTCCCGTCCTAATTGGTTTGTGCAAAGTTTAGACCGGAAGAATGACACTGACATAGACAGTTCACTATACAAAATGCTTCTTCTGCTTTATTGTAAGGCACAGAGAATTATATAGTCAAATAGGGAATTGAGTGGTAGCTCAGGATGTATGTGGTTTAGCTATTTAGCCAATAAGCAGAGCATATGGCACAACTTGTCCTTATTCTGAGTGTGTTTGTTCAGTCTTCTCTCAGGAACTCATGACCACAAGCCGCCATGACGTGTTCAGACTCCTGGAGAGATTGTAACTTGCTTTCATTTAGCAGTTTGTGATATAGGGTTTTGCAAATAGCTGAACAAGGAAATAAATGAAAATGCACAACATAACCGTAAAATAGACTTTTTACCTGAGAGATGATAAAGTAACACTGTTACCTGTCCTCCACAGTTTCATACACAAGTTTCTACAAACGTAATGTACATTCTTCCATTAGTTATATAAATTCCTTATGTTTTACGGGCCAAATGATCTTGCTGTTGGGTCCTAGAACTAGTCAGTAGTATTTCCTAAAAATAATAGAAACAATGAATGTGCTATATTGTGCTTTGCATGTACATTACATACGTTTCTTTAAAAATATGTTTATGTATAATAACCTAATAACATATAGTATACTTAATGCAGTGGCAATTTCATGTACAGGTATGGGACCTGTTATACAGAATGCTCGGGACCTAGGATTTTCCAGATAATGGATCTTTCCAAAATTGGGATCTTCATGATACTGACACTAAAAAATGAATTTTAGCATATGAATGTACATTAAATGTTACCTATAGGTCATGTTGATCATTTTTTGCTGAGAGGTTTGTTTTTGTATATAATTGTTAGTTGAAGTTCCTAAGCCTGACTCTCTAACTATCTGACTCTCTGACACTCTAACTCTCTAACTCTCTGACTCTCTAACTCTCTGACTCTCTGACTCTCTGACTCTCTGACTATCTGACTCTCTAACTCTCTGACACTCTGACACTCTGACACTCTGACTCTCTGACTCTCTGACTCTCTGACTCTCTAACTATCTGACTCTCTAACTCTCTGACTCTCTGACTCTCTGACTCTCTAACTCTCTGACTCTCTGACTCTCTAACTCTCTGACTCTCTAACTCTCTGACTCTCTAACTATCTGACTCTCTGACTCTCTAACTCTCTGACTCTCTGACTCTCTGACTCTCTAACTATCTGACTCTCTAACTCTCTGACTCTCTGACTCTCTAACTCTCTGACTCTCTGACTCTCTGACTCTCTAACTCTCTGACTCTCTGACTCTCTGACTCTCTGACTCTCTAACTATCTGACTCTCTGACTCTCTGACTCTCTGACTCTCTAACTCTCTGACTCTCTGACTCTCTGACTCTCTAACTCTCTGACTCTCTGACTCTCTGACTCTCTGACACTCTGACTTTGCCAACCTGACTGTCCCATGTCAGCCTGTCAGTTACAGTTTCTAATGCTAATGTTTCTCCTGCTGCACAAATATGACAGCCCCCTCATACAGGAACATGGGGGATCAGACAGGTAATGTAAACGCATCATGCAAATACTTTATGGCAAAGTTAGAAGTAGCTTGCTAAGCCAATATTATAATATATAATATATGTAAACAAAATTTCAGGTGTCAGTAACTCTTTAAGTCTACTAGAAAATCATATAAACATGAAATAAACCCAATAGGCTGGTTTTGCTTCCAATAAGGATTAATTATATCTTAGTTGGGATCAAGTACAAGTGACTGATTTATTATTATACAGAAAAAGAAAAAATTGGAATTAGTTGGATAAATGGAGTCAGCCAGTGTATTAGAGAGACAGCCTTTTTGTAATTTGGAGCTTTCTGGATAATGGGTTTCTGGATAACGGTTCTCCTACCAGAGAACATCCTCAGAACATACAGTGGAATAAACACAATTGAAACTGTCCCAGAACAGACAGCTGGTTAAATACAATGACGATATTATAGATAATTAACATCTGAACACTGTGTAGGTTTTTACATTGATATTCCCCTTTCACATACTGGACTGTTGATCTGCCTTAAAATAAAGGGAAAGGGAATATATGATTACAACAAGTTGTTGCTAAAGCAATAGAATGCAGAGCTCAAAAATCCCTCATTAAAATTCCTACTTTATTTAGTACAATATTCCCACATTGGGCAGTTTTCTACCCACTCTCTAAATCAACTCCGGTCTAGAAAAGGAAATTTCTCATGTAAACAAAAGAAGGGACCGGTCATTATAAACAACATTTTTTCCCTGCAGGGCCGGATTTATATAACGGGTGCCCCTAGGCCTTGCTGTCCTTTGCTGTCCCTGTTCTTTATTCACACACATTTTAGGAATAATAGGGATTAGCGCATGGGAAGTTTAATTAAATAAACAATCATATCTCCTGCGCATCCCCAGTGTTACTGAACCAATGTGGTTGGATTTCTTGCCACCCCCTAAAATCCTGCCCCCCAAGGCCTGGGCCTTCCTGGTCTTTCCATACGTCAGGGCCTGTTCCTCTGCGCAGCTTTCCTCACACTCATTTGTCACTGAAGTTTAAATCCCAGCAAAGCCGCAAGGGGATTGGAAGGCTAGAGGGGAGGTTCCAATTTCTCCCAATCCATATACAGCTCTATCGGAACTTAAACCTCTGAGACAAATGATCAGAAGGTTGTGTAGGGGAAAGAATTGCAGCACCCGAACCCCCACCCTCTGGATTCCCTATATCTGACATGGGGCTAGACATTTTGTCAATTTTCCAGCTGCCCTGGTCATGTGACTTGTGCCTGCTTTCTGGCAGGCTGTTGTTTCTCCTACTCAATGTAACTGAATGTGTCTCAGTGGGACCTGGATTTTACTATTGAGCGTTGTTCTTAGATCTACCAGGCAGCTGTTATCTTGTCTTAGGGAGCTGTTATCTGGTTACCTTCCCATTGTTCTGTTGTTTGGCTGCTGGGGGGGGAGGAAGGGGGTGATATGACTCCAACTTGCAGTACAGCAGTAACGAGTAATTGAAGTTTATCAGAGCACAAGTCACATGACTGGGGGCAGCTGGGAAACTGACAATATGTCTAGCCCCATGTCAGATTTCAAAATTGAATATAAAAAAATCTGTTTGCTCTTTTGAGAAATGGATTTCAGTGCAGAATTCTGCTGGATCAGCACTATTAACTGATGTGTTTTGAAAAAAAATGTTTCCCCATGACAGTATCCCTTTAAGGCTACTGAAATGTTACGACTTATTCCTTAAAGGCGTGAGAAAGTTTGTGTAAATGAATATTGACGTGGAAATTTCTTATATTTCGCCATATGGCCGCCACTGATACGGGAAAAGCGTCTTTACGACCGACCTTTGCACAGTCGCCCGATCTTTCCGATTCCCATCCGATTTGTGTTCATCAGGCATGACTGCAGCATGTCGGGTGTGGCGCCGGTTGGGATTGAGGAATACGGACCACTGAACAAAGGTGTACTTTTACAAGATCACTGTGTCTGTGTATATGTATATTACCGGGGGAAGTGCCTTTTGTCCTGGTGTCTTTTGTTTGCCTAGGGCAGTCTACCTTTCCCCCCCTCTTCTATGGACATGTGTCTGTGTGCTGGTTCCACCAATTGATTCATAGCATAACATGCTCATTGATTGGATATATTGTAAGACCACCTTTTGTCTTGGTGTATAATAAACCACTGGCCATTGTAGAAGCAGGCAGAATACTGGACCCCAGCTAAGAACGACTGCTGTGACGTTATTTCCGGGGGATTGCGCAACATCAACACACGATACATCAAGGTTTTCAGATTGATTGTCCATTAAGGCAAAAGATCATTTAAGTCTACCACAACAATATGATTCAGTACAATGTTAAGATATACATGGAAATATACAGTAATTGTGCCAGTGATGGATATTACAGCAGGAGTAGGGAAGTTTACTTATATTCAATATATTGTAGAATATCTGCAGCCATTAACCCTTATTTAGTCAAAAGTCACACTAGGATTGTTAACAAGTTATTTTGCAGTGGAATTATAAATATCAGAATTGTATCTTGTTTTATTTCTGCAAAATATCAGCTATTTACTGTCTGTAGCTTAGACTTCTAAAAGTTACATTTGCTGAGATTCTTTAGCTGAGATACTGTAATAGTTATATGTGAGACAGGGAAGATTTAGGGGAACACAGTGACCCCACTCAGCATTTACATCTGTAAATCAAATCAGTGGTGTAACCAGATATTACACAGATATTATTACTAATATTACATATTATCAAACCAGATATTACACAGCCCCACAGAAAATTATTTTTCAGACCCCCAAATGTCTAAAGGTTGACCTGTTTTACCAATATTTATAGAAACTGGAAATGAATTAGATCCTCTTGGAGCCCCTAAACCTCCTGGGCCCCCCTGTAGTGTCTGCTTCCTCTATAGTTCCAGCCCTGAATCAAATGTATCTGAATGTCTGATTTATTGGATAAGTTACTACATTCTATTTGTCTATAGAAAAGCAAGTTCATTCTTTATAATGTTTAGGATTGTTTAGGTTTCATTGTACAAATAAAGGAGCTCTGGCTGTTTCTAGATCTGCAAGTGACCAGGGTGAGACTTATAGTTGCACATTGTGAAGTTTCAGAGCAGTTACTAAAATAGTATCAGAATTGTCTTCCTGTCTGTCGGGTAAATCCATATCTATCCACTGCACTCTCATTTGCATTCAAACCACCTTTATTGTTTGCAGAACTTTGCGTGGCAGTCCAACAACATAATGCAACGTGTGGATCTTTATGAAACATACACTGAACATAAGGTTCTTCCTAAGGGCTTGGGTTTTGCCTGAACAACATTCCCTGACTTTTTTCAGCTAGAGATAGACCTGGAGACCTTCTATAGAAGAATACGTTTGTCAGCTGAATTAAATGACTTTGTGAGACTGCTTATGATTTACCAAGTGGCTATAGTAATACTTTTTGCCTACAGGATTGGCGTGTTTATAATTCAAGTGTATATATGCGCTCTAGAACTAATCCTGTTGTGGAAACATACATTCATGGGGTTAAAACTGAGATAATAAAATTTGAGGAGAGATTTAAAAGAAATGAGATTAGATTTACCAAGGGACAAAATCTCCAAGGATCTGTCGTTACAGAATAGTGAAGAGCTGGTTATTAAACCGCAGACAAGGGGGGAGCGGTGCTGGTCATGGACAGGACATTTTATGTTGATATAATTAGAGAGATGTTGAATGACACAAGTACTAGTGATGGGTGAATTTATTCGCCAGGCGTGAATTCGCTGTGAATTTGCGCGATTTGCCGCCATCGAATAGGGATGCACTGAATCCACTATTTTGGATTCGGCCGAACCCCCGAATCCTTCACAAAAGATTCGGCCGAATACCAAACCGAATCCGAACCCTAATTTGCATATGTAAATTAGGGGTGGGAAGGGGAAAACATTTTTTACTTCCTTGTTTTGTGACAAAAAGTCACGCAATTTCCCTCCCCGCCCCTAATTTGCATATGCAAATTAGGATTCGGATTCGGTTCGGCCAGGCAGAAGGATTCGGCCGAATCCGAATCCTGCTGAAGAAGGCAGAATCCTGGCCGAATCCCAAACTGAATCCTGGATTCGGTGCAGCCCTACCATTGAATAAATTTGTGAAACGCCCATGGCAAAATTTTTCAAATTTTCCGCCGTTTCGCAAAATTCGTTAATTTTTCGGCGAAGCCAAACGGCGCAAATTCGCCCATCAATAACAAGTACGTATCAAAGACCAACCACCAATCCCCTCTTCTCTACACAAAACCATTAAGGAATGTGTTGATCATGGACTACAATTAGAGGTTATTGATAATAAATTGGCGCTATATCTGATACAGTCTAATCCCATTACACCAGTTGTATACATACTCCCGAAGAGCCATAAAAATGTGGACAGACCCCCAGGGAGGCCAATTGTGGCTGGGGTTAATTCGGTGTTCTGTCCTTTTTGGATAGAGTACTTCGGGACTATGTATTACATACCAAATCCTATATTAGGGATACTAGTGATTTCATTGATAGTGATGGGTGAATTTATTCGCCAGGCACAAATTTCCGGCGAATTCCGGCAATTTGCCGTCAGCGAATAAATTTGCGAAACCGCTGCAAAAATTTCCGTTTTTTTGGGACGCCATTGTGCCGGCATCCAAAAAAACCAGACGCTGGCGTAAAAAACGAGACGCCATCGCTGTTTCGCAAATTTTTCGTTGTTTCACGAATTTCACGGGAAATTCACAAATTTATTGGTGAAGCAAAACGCCCCAAATTCGCCCATCACTATTGATTGATAAGATCAACTTGATGAGAGATCTACCAATGAATATCATCCTGGTAACACTGCATGTCGAGAGCCTCTACACCTCCATCCCACATAATAGGGGTGTGAAGGGTATTATTCATCATTTGAATAAAGATTATACCCTTGATGGAGCCCAGAGAAGATTTCTGATATCATTGTTACAAATTGTGTTATGTAAAAACGATTTCCTATTTACTACTTATGGGATTGAATGTTGCTCCGTCCAATGCAAATCTTTTTATGGATGTGTTTGAAAAAATGTTTGTATCCACTGATGATGGATTTCGGCAGCACTGTAGCTGCTGGTATCGCTATATAGACGATATCTTTGCAATTTGGAAAGGGCAACATTTATTTTGTTGACTCAATAGTTGTATTACATGTATTAGATTTACTCTACATTGGGACATTGATTCTTTCCATCCCCCCCATATAAAGAAATCTTTACCCAAGTCACAATTTTTGCGAGTAAAACGTAAAGTCAACAATGAACAACAGCGGGGTATGAGGGTGTCTGAAATGAAAAAGAAATTGAAAATGAGAGGGTATCCAGAGAAGGTATTAGATCGGATGGAGAGTGAAAACGGACAATTGGGACAGATAGTGACAGAAATGGACATCAAGAAATACAGAGAATTCCGTTTGTTCATCAGTTTAACCTTCTAAGTGGTGAGATCTCACATCCCAATGAAAGACAAGTCTGTGTGTAATGAGTCTGCAGCAAACAGGCTGGGACAGATAAACTGATCTTATTTTTTCAATGTTACATTATGTCTGTAGATTTTACTGAATAAACGGAGGAAAGTTCTTTTTAGAGGAAATGTTGGTGTATTTGTTAATAATGCAGTTATTTTATTTACCTTTGCTGAATAACCACAGAACCAAAAGACTAAATAAGTCCTAATATATATATATATTTATCTGCATTAGTAAAACCTAAATGTTGTTTTTATGTAGTTAACAGGAAAGATGGAAATTGGATATGAGAGCTGGGAGCATGGGGGTCTGTAGTATTTGTGAGGGGGAGTCAGGGGAGAGTAAAGATTAGGCTTAGGTCGGATCCAAGAGCAATTGGATGTGGAACAGTTACAACATGAAGGTTTAAATAATGATGTGACCTTATAAAATTAATTCCAGTAACATCTTTTCATTATGAAATGTTTTCTTTATACAGAAGGGTTTGGGAGCCTATTACATAATGACTTGTTATTGTATATGACTATGAGACTTGATTTACACACACACACTACTTATATATGATACAGTTAATATCAATGTGAACTAATAAATGTGTTAGACTTCTGATTCTGTTTTAGCTCCATTCTTATAATTACACTGAGGAGAACAAGGAGAACCGGAGACACAAAGAGCCAAGTCTTATGAGTAAAACATAATCTGTGAGTTACGCACAACTGTCAGTATAATAAGAGAAATGTTATTTCCATGTCTAATAGACCTGCTCTGCAAATTAAAAGCAACATTAGGAATTTAACATTAAATTTAGAAGTAATACATTGTCTGACATAGATAGTAATTCCAGATCAACTGCTGACACACTCTTGTTATAATTTCATGTGATATGTGTGTGGCTATTGGGTGAATATATCATGATTTTAAGAATGTTTCCCTGGACCATAAAAATCATCTACAGCATTTTAAAAGGTTAAGAGTGGAACATTAGATTCTCTATATATTCTTTATATGAATGTTTTTATCCATTCAGAAGGAGAAACATGATTTATATTTTTAATGTTTCATTAATATATTGCACTTTAATTATGTTTCATTCAGCCTTTACACATTCACAAAAAGTTGGAATAATCTCAATGTGGAGAACATAGTTAGATATGGAATATTTAATACACAACATCATATTCATGAGAAGGACAGTAAAACAGTAATGGAATGTTATATATCTATTAGATGAGATTTATAGTCAGTTCAGCACTTGCTATGGGCCACATTGCACAAGACTCTGCAGAACAAAGAGGAACATCATGAGTCAGTGGCTACAGTGTCACTCTCTGTCGGTTCTTTAGCCACAGCCTCTCCCTCCTGCACTCACTTCTATTTCTGTCAGAGGAGTTACAGCTCCACTCAGTGCAGCCAATTCTGGGACCCATGGACTATATGCAGGAAAAAAACCCACCTGTCAGGGGCGGTAAGTGAGCCAGTGTTGGGTCTATAGACTGGGGAGGTAATTGAGTCAGTGATGGGTCTATAGACTGGGGAGGTAATTGAGTCAGTGATGGGTCTATAGACTGGGGAGGTAAGTGAGTCAGTGTTGGGTCTATAGACTGGGGAGGTAATTGAGTCAGTGATGGGTCTATAGACTGGGGAGGTAAGTGAGTCAGTGTTGGGTCTATAGACTGGGGAGGTAAGTGAGTCAGTGTTGGGTCTATAGACTGGGGAGGTAAGTGAGTCAGTGTTGGGTCTATAGACTGGGGAGGTAAGTGAGTCAGTGTTGGGTCTATAGACTGGGGAGGTAAGTGAGTCAGTGTTGGGTCTATAGACTGTGGAGGTAAGTGAGTCAGTGTTGGGTCTATAGACTGGGGAGGTAATTGAGTCAGTGTTGGGTCTATAGACTGGGGAGGTAATGATTCAGTGTTGGGTCTATAGACTGGGGAGGTAAGTGAGTCAGTGTTGGGTCTATAGACTGGGGAGGAAAGTGAGTCAATGTTGGTTCTATAGAATGGGGAGGTAAGTGAGTCAGTGTTGGGTTTATAGACTGGGGAGGTAAGTGAGTCAGTGTTGGGTCTATAGACTGAGGAGGTAAGTGAGTCAGTATTGGGTCTATAGACTAGGGAGGTAAGTGAGTCAGTGTTGGGTCTATAGACTGAGGAGGTAAGTGAGTCAGTGTTGGGTCTATAGACTAGGGAGGTAAGTGAGTCAGTGTTGGGTCTATAGACTGGGGAGGTAAGTGAGTCAGTGTTGGGTCTATAGACTGGGGAGGTAAGTGAGTCAGTGTTGGGTCTATAGACTGAGGAGGTAAGTGAGTCAGTGTTGGGTCTATAGACTAGGGAGGTAAGTGAGTCAGTGTTGGGTCTATAGACGGGGAGGTAAGTGAGTCAGTGTTGGGTCTATAGACTGGGAAGGAAAGTGAGTCAATGTTGGTTCTATAGAATGGGGAGGTAAGTGAGTCAGTGTTGGGTTTATAGACTGGGGAGGTAAGTGAGTCAGTGTTGGGTCTATAGACTGAGGAGGTAAGTGAGTCAGTGTTGGGTCTATAGACTGGGGAGGTAAGTGAGTCAGTGTTGGGTCTATAGACTGGGGAGGTAAGTGAGTCAGTGTTGGGTCTATAGACTGGGGAGGTAAGTGAGTCAGTGTTGGGTCTATAGACTGTGGAGGTAAGTGAGTCAGTGTTGGGTCTATAGACTGGGGAGGTAATTGAGTCAGTGTTGGGTCTATAGACTGGGGAGGTAATGATTCAGTGTTGGGTCTATAGACTGGGGAGGTAAGTGAGTCAGTGTTGGGTCTATAGACTGGGGAGGTAAGTGAGTCAGTGTTGGGTCTATAGACTGGGGAGGAAAGTGAGTCAATGTTGGTTCTATAGAATGGGGAGGTAAGTGAGTCAGTGTTGGGTTTATAGACTAGGGAGGTAAGTGAGTCAGTGTTGGGTCTATAGACTGAGGAGGTAAGTGAGTCAGTGTTGGGTCTATAGACTAGGGAGGTAAGTGAGTCAGTGTTGGGTCTATAGACTGAGGAGGTAAGTGAGTCAGTGTTGGGTCTATAGACTAGGGAGGTAAGTGAGTCAGTGTTGGGTCTATAGACTGGGGAGGTAAGTGAGTCAGTGTTGGGTCTATAGACTGGGAAGGAAAGTGAGTCAATGTTGGTTCTATAGAATGGGGAGGTAAGTGAGTCAGTGTTGGGTTTATAGACTGGGGAGGTAAGTGAGTCAGTGTTGGGTCTATAGACTGAGGAGGTAAGTGAGTCAGTGTTGGGTCTATAGACTAGGGAGGTAAGGGAGTCAGTGTTGGGTCTATAGACTGTGGAGGTAAGCGAGTCAGTGTTGGGTCTATAGACTGGGGAGGTAAGTGAGTCAGTCATGGGTCTATAGACTGGGGAGGTAAGTGAGTCAGTGTTGGGTCTATAGACTGGGGAGGTAAGTGAGTCAGTGTTGGGTCTATAGACTGGGAAGTTAGGTGAGTCAGTGTTGGGTCTATAGACTGTGGAAGTAGGTGAGTCAGTTGTGGGTCTTTAGACTGGGGAGTTAAGTGAGTCAGTGATGGGTCTATAGACTGTGGAGGTAAGTGAGTCAGTGTTGGGTCTATAGACTGGGGAGGTAAGTGAGTCAGTGATGGGTCTATAGACTGAGGAGGTAAGTGAGTCAGTGTTGGGTCTATAGACTGGGGAGGTAAATGAGTCAGTGTTGGGTCTATAGACTGGGGAGGTAAGTGACTCAGTGTTGGGTCTATAGACTGGGGAGGTAAGTGAGTCAATGTTGGGTCTATAGACTGGAGAGGTAAGTGAGTCAGTGATGGGTCTATAGACTGGGGAGGTAAGTGAGTCAGTGTTGGGTCTATAGACTGGGGAGGTAAGTGACTCAGTGTTGGGTCTATAGACTGGGGAGGTAAGTGACTCAGTGTTGGGTCTATAGACTGGTGAGGTAAGTGAGTCAGTCATGGGTCTATAGACTGGGGAGGTAAGTGAGTCAGTGTTGGGTCTATAGACTGGGGAGGTAAGTGACTCAGTGTTGGGTCTATAGACTGGGGAGGTAAGTGAGTCAATGTTGGGTCTATAGACTGGAGAGGTAAGTGAGTCAGTGATGGGTCTATAGACTGGGGAGGTAAGTGAGTCAGTGTTGGGTCTATAGACTGGGGAGGTAAGTGACTCAGTGTTGGGTCTATAGACTGGGGAGGTAAGTGACTCAGTGTTGGGTCTATAGACTGGGGAGGTAAGTGAGTCAATGTTGGGTCTATAGACTGGAGAGGTAAGTGAGTCAGTGTTGGGTCTATAGACTGGGGAGGTAAGTGAGTCAGTGTTGGGTCTATAGACTGGGGAGGTAAGTGAGTCAGTGTTGGGTCTATAGACTGGAGAGGTAAGTGAGTCAGTGTTGGGTCTATAGACTGGGGAGGTAAGTGAGTCAGTGTTGGGTCTATAGACTGGGGAGGTAAGTGAGTCAGTGTTGGGTCTATAGACTGGGGAGGTAAGTGAGTCAATGTTGGGTCTATAGACTGGAGAGGTAAGTGAGTCAGTGTTGGGTCTATAGACTGGGGAGGTAAGTGAGTCAGTGTTGGGTCTATAGACTGGGGAGGTAAGTGAGCCAGTGTTGGGTCCATAGACCTGGTAGTGAGGGGCAGTTGGTACAGGGGCATCAATATCACCCGGAGAAATCCCTGCACCCCCGGGGCACATAACACCCATCTGTTATACAGGGAGTCTCTGTTGTGGGTGCAGCAGGGGGGCAGGTAATTGTGGGGGAGTAGAGGCACCTGATTGGCTTGTACACTCACCTTTTATCCTCCCCCCCAGGCTTGTGTCGGTCAGTCCCTGTGACCCCCATTGTACTGATTGTCCTGCTGTCCTGCTGCCTTGTCCTGCAGTCTGTGACTCTATTCCTCCGACTGACACGTGAGTTGTACTGGGCCCCACATTCCTATCCTATAGCCCTGAGGGGCCCCACACAGCTCTGTCCCACAGTTTCCCCAAAAGCAGGTTACTGGGCCCTGATCAATAGGCAGCTGCAACCACAGGAGAACCAGAGAGGATGCTGGGAGACCCACAGGACCTCGGGGCCAATAATGTGACCCCAAAACCAATGGGGCTCAAAGCTCATCCTGGAAAACAAGAATTTTTAACCCAATGGTCAGAACCATAAAATTGGTGGCCTAGGACACTCTTTAACTGAATGCCATCTACAAATATCCTGGTTATTAAGCAATTTCTGGGTATATAAACTAGGGGTCCCTGATAAAAATGTTGGGGATCCCAGTGGCTGTCATATCTCCCTCTCAGATTATCATGGTGCCACCCATTGGGGACATCACTACTGAATGGGCTCAGTATAAAGTCACATCAGGAGACGTTTCAGAGCAGAACTAGAGCTCAGCACATTGCACCCACTGCTTCTGGGACTCCTCATACAGGAGAAAGACAGTTTAGGAAACCTGATGTGAGACTAAACATTGATTAAAGTGATTTTGCTCCATTAAAGGATCTTTCAGGATCTGTAATTGGCTCCAGATTTGGGATCCATCACTGGCTGTAGTTCTGCTGTTCCTCCACTTGGGACAATGTCCTGATTCTTTATTTCTGTTGCCCAAAATAATTATATTCTCCTCCTTTCCAGGTGCAACTACAAAGGATTCAGGGTCAGGTGGAGGTGGAACCGTGAGTGGAGTAGGTAAGTGATTGTTACTTCTTGCCAATGTGTTATGTGCAGGGGAAGGACAATACAGGTATGGGATCCATTATCTAGAAACCTATTATCCATAAAGCTCCAAATTATAGGATGACTATCTGTTTTATCCAAATAATACAAATATTTAAAAATTATTTCCTTTTCTCTGTATTATTAATCCTTATTGAAAGCAAAACAATTGTATTGGGTTTAAATTATATTTAAATGGTTTTTAGTAGACAAAGTATGATGATCCAAATTACTGAAAGATCCCTTATCTGGAAAACCCCAGGTCCTGAGCATTCTGGATAACAGATAACAGTGTGTATATATATATATATATATATATATATATATATATATATATCTATATCATCTCCCTAAATATTGATCAACCAATGAATCACTGACTTGCATGGAACTGGTAGCCGACTGGCTGATTTCCAGGGGCTCCTGTCGGGGAATGTACAGAATGTGGGGTTCTGGTGTGTTGTACAAGTATAGAGGGGTGTTTGTCAGTGTCTCTGGGAATAACATTTAATTGCTTCAAATTGCTCCATTTTGGCTGGAAAGTTTTACACAGGATAAATAGAGACAGAAGGAGAGATTGGACAGAACCAAATGATACAGAATGTTCTGATGAGAAGGTAATGGAGCACCATGGGGACTGGTAGTACCCCAATATGGAGAACATGGAAGATGGAGGCACATGAGAGGGGAGAATTGGGGAGACAATGGCCAACAACATGAAACACAAATCATAGGACTAATGGAGAACTTGCAGACTGGATTGGGGATTAAATGAGGATTGAATTACATTGAACCTCTAAGGGGAGGGGGGTCACAGACTAAATCTGGAGTAATGGGACTTGTCCTGACTAATTACAGAGTTTAGAGCCAAGGGGGTAACTAGTCTGTGGAGGGGGGGGAGAGCATGGGCCAATGAGGAGGTACAAGAAAAGAAAGAGGGGGTACAAGAGAAGAATGAGGAGGTAAAAGAGAAGAATGAGGGGGCACAAGAGAAGAATGAGGAGACACAAGAGAAGAATGAGGGGGTACAAGAGAAGAATGAGGAGGTACAAGAGAAGAACGAGGGACCACAAGAGAATAATGAGGAGGTACAAGAGAAGAATAAGGGGCCACAAGAGAATAATGAGGAGGTACAAGAGAAGAATGAGGGGTACAAGAGAAGAATGAGGGGGTACAAGAGAAGAATGAGGGTGTACAAGAGAAGAATGATGAGGTACAAGAGAAGAATGAGGGGTACAAGAGAAGAATGAGGAGGTACAAGAGAAGAATGAGGGGGCACAAGAGAAGAATGAGGAGGTACAAGAGAAGAATGAGGGGGTACAAGAGAAAAATGAGGAGGCACAAGAGAAGAATGAGGAGATACAATAAAAGAAAGAGGTGTACAATGGAAGAATGAGGGGTACAAGAGAAGAATGAGGGGCACAAGAGAAAAATGAGAAGGCACAAGAGAAGAATGAGGAGGTACAAGAAAAGAATGAGGAGGCATAAGAGAAGAATGAGTGGGTACAAGAAAAGAAGGAGGGGGTACAAGAGAAGAATGAGGGGCACAAGCAAAAAATATGAAGGCACAAGAGAAGAATGAGGGGGTTTAAGAGAAAAATGAGGAGGCACTAGAGAAGAATGAGGGGGTACAAGAGAAAAATGAGGAGGCACTAGAGAAGAATGAGGGGGTACAAGAGAAGAATGATGAGACACTAGAGAAGAATGAGGGGGTACAAGAAAAGAATGAGGAGGTACAAGAGAAGAATGAGGAGGTACAAGAGAAGAATGAGGGGGTGTCATGATGGAACAGTAAGTTGTGAGGAAACCTCACAGTATGGGGTAATTCACAAATACCCACTAAATGTCATAAGGACAGACTGTCTGACTAGGGGACTGATAACACAATTATCATACCTGTGCTATAGTGGAGTGGTCTTGTCTCGAGGCAGATTTAAAGGTAATATTGTTTTATTCTCATAAAATAAATATCATCTAATACAGATATAAATCATTGTACCTATTACTTACCTTATAGCTAGGACTTCTCGAGGAGTCCAAACACGCCCACATTATTATGATCCCTCCCAGTGTTACCTGATATTCTGATAATGCCAGAATAATGTGTGTTGGTCTTGGGGTGTTTGGTCTCTATGAAAAGAGAATTAAATGTCCTACCTGGTACTCATAGTTTCATAATTTTGCTATACAACCACAACTAGTTTAGGCTGGTTGAAAGATCCATGTATCCAGAATAGCCAGTTGTAAATTGGTGACCCATCCTCACCTTTCTCATTGGATGGGGACATGACCTTTCACTTCCCAACCTGGATATCAAGGGTCCAGACAAGTGGGAAGATTTATGCCTTTGGGGACCAAGCTGCTTGGGAGGTGTATATTGTTATTCTTCCATTCCCCCGGAACAGGACTCATATAAGATCCTTTTGTAGGTGATGTATGTAGGTTTCTGTATTTTTATCCCTTTTTATTTTATAACTGTTTGCTGCCTTGTATGTTATTTGTAATTGTAGCTGATCTTTTTATATTTTATGCACTGTCCACTTTGGACTATTAAATCCACAATTTAAAAGAGTTTGTCTTTGCTGCTCTAGACAAACCTTTGACCTGAAGAGAAGTGTATGTCAAATGTATGTGAACCCCTCTTACTAGTTAGAAGGAAAGTTGTGCATGTTTGATCCTTTATCTGCGGGTGTGGGAGTTTTGTATTGACTGTTGATTGCCTTAACCTGTCTGCTGGAGTGAATGTCCTCTAGTAAGTGTCAGAGTGTCTAGAGTCGGGTGCTTGCGGCCCTTAAGTGCGGTGGTGGCAGCTTTGAAATTTTGGCATGTTGGGACTGTTTGGGTGTGACTGCGTGTGAGTTCTGCACAGGTTAGCAAGGAACTGCGTGGGCCTTTACAGTTGCATGCTGTGTCATGTGAGTCTGTGGTGGCGTGCATGACAGGGGGTACAAGAGAAAAATGAGGAGGCACAAGAGAAGAATGAGGGGGTACAATGGAAGAATGAGGGGGTACAAGAGAAGAATGAGGGGCACAAGAGAAACATGAGAAAGCACAAGAGAAGAATGAGGGGGTACAAGAGAAAAATGAGAAGGCACAAGAGAAGAATGAGGGGGTACAAGAGAAGAATGAAGGGGTACAAGAAAATAATGAGGAGGCATAAGAGAAGAATGAGTGGGTACAAGAAAAGAATGAGGGGGTACAAGAGAAGAATGAGGGGCACGAGAGAAAAATTAGGGGGTTTAAGAGAAAAATGAGGAGGCACGAGAGAAGAATGAGGGAGTACAAGAGAAGAATGATGAGACAATCGAGAAGAATGAGGGGGTACAAGAGAAGAATGATGAGACAATCGAGAAGAATGAGGGGGTACAAGAAAAGAATGATGAGTCAATCGAGAAGAATGAGGGGGTACAAGAGAAGAATGAGGCGGTACAAGAGAAGAATGAGGGGCTACAAGAAAAGAATGAGACGGTACAAGAGAAGAATGAGGGGGTACAAGAGAAGAATGAGGGGGTACAAGAGAAGAATGAGGCGGTACAAGAGAAGAATGAGGGGGTACAAGAGAAGAATGAGGGGTACAAGAAAAGTATGAGGAAGTACAAGAGAATACTGAGGGGGTGCAAGAGAAGAATGAGGCTGTACAAGAGAAGAATAAGGGGCTACAAGAAAAGAATGAGGAGGTACAAGAGAAAAATGAGGGGTACAAGAGAAGAATGAGGCAGTACAAGAGAAGAATAAGGGGGTACAAGAGAAGAATGAGGGGTACAGGAGAGTGAAAGTAACTGCTCCTTTATGGGCTCCATCCTGGCGCAGGTGCAAAAGGAAAAGGAATCTCTGCAGGTATTTCCATTTTATTTGTTCTGAGAAATGTCCTGTTCCCTGTGTCCCCGGGGCCCTATGGGACTTATCTATTAACCCCAACATTTCTCTCTCTTGCCCACCCAGAGGTTTTATTACAACTTACTGGCTACATATATCTGGTATCCAATCACAGAATTGATCCCTGATTGGCTGATTGGGAAGGGCAGAGAAAAAGTACAGACACTGATAGGATATTTCTATAGTAAGGGTTATTTACTATTTATACACTGAGTATCTCTCATTCCATTACTGTGTCTATACCAGTCCCTTACACATTGAGTATCTCTCATTCTTTTCCTGTGTCTATACCAGTCACTTACACACTGAGTATCTCTCTCATTCTATTCCCTGTTTCTATATGATGATCCCCATCAATAGTCAGTTTGGGCAGGTTTGGATATTTCATGTGTTGATCAGCAGATGTAGATTTGGAGGGCCTTGGTCCATTTGCCCAAATGATCAGAACTGACTGTAACGTGTGTGGCCCCTGAAACCCTCCCTTTCACTATTCCAACCATGAGCCAATCAGTGTGTCAGTATAAGAGACTGGCCCCTGTATGAGCGGCTGTAAGTAAGATGGACACCCTGGTCAAATTGGGGTAAAGGGGCCTCTCAAATGTATCAAGTCATAAGAACAGTGTATGAGTCAGGGGCAATATGAGAGGTTTATGCTCCAATGAGAATATTCTAGTGTGGGCTATTATTGGCCCAGTGGGAAGGGCCCAAGACTGAGTAAATGAATTCCTTGGAGGTAACAGTGAGAGATCTGGTACTATGGGGGTAACACCACCCTGTGATCTGATACTAAATGTATAGAGGCACTTAGTGATGTCCCTTTTATTTCCTCTTCTTCACGAAATCAGTCGCCCTGTTTTCGAGCCACCAGCACCCAAGATTTCTTCTCAGCAAGTGAGAGTTATAGTTTATCCTCAATCCATTATTCCTCTCATGCAGTAGTGTTCCACTTGGAAAGTAGCAGGAGTTACCCTTTGTACACTGCTAAATATAAATATATAATGAGCAGTAATGAAATAGAGAAAGTACAGAGAAGAGCGACTAAGCTGGGATATGATCACTATATATAAATATATAAGGGGATATGATCACTATATATAAATATATAAGGGGGATATGATCACTATATATAAATATATAAGGGGATATGATCACTATATATAAATATATAAGGGGGATATGATCACTATATATAAATATATATGGGGGATATGATCATTATATATAAATATATAAGGTGGATATGATCACTATATATAAATATATAAGGGGGATATGATCACTATATATAAATATATAAGGGGATATGATCACTATATATAAATATATAAGGGACAGTAATGAAATAGAGAAAGTACAGAGAAGAGCGACTAAGCTGATAAAGGGAATGGAAGGGATCAGTTATGGGGAAAGGTAAGTTGGGATTGGTTACACTGGAGAAGAGACAGTTAAGGGGGATATGATCACTATATATAAATATATAAGGGGATATGATCACTATATATAAATATATAATGGGATATGATCACTATATATAAATATATAATGGGGATATGATCACTATATATAAATATATAAGGGAGATATGATCACTATATATAAATATATAAGGGGATATGATCACTATATATAAATATATAAGGGAATATGATCACTATATATAAATATATATGGGGATATGATCATTATATAAATACATAAGGGGGATATGATCATTATATATAAATATATAAAGGGGATATGATCACTATATATAAATATATAAGGGGATATGATCACTATATATAAGGGGGATATGATCACTATATATAAATATATAAGGGGGATATGATCACTATATATAAATATATAAGGGGATATGATCACTATATATAAATATATATGGGGGATATGATCATTATATATAAATATATAAGGGGGATATGATCACTATATATAAATATATAAGGGACAGTAATGAAATAGAGAAAGTACAGAGAAGAGCGACTAAGCTGATAAAGGGAATGGAAGGGATCAGTTATGGGGAAAGGTAAGTTGGGATTGGTTACACTGGAGAAGAGACAGTTAAGGGGGATATGATCACTATATATAAATATATAAGGGGATATGATCACTATATATAAATATATAATGGGATATGATCACTATATATAAATATATAATGGGGATTTCATCACTATATATAAATATATAAGGGAGATATGATCACTATATATAAATATATAAGGGGATATGATCACTATATATAAATATATAAGGGAATATGATCACTATATATAAATATATATGGGGGATATGATCATTATATAAATACATAAGGGGGATATGATCATTATATATAAATATATAAAGGGGATATGATCACTATATATAAATATATAAGGGGATATGATCACTATATATAAGGGGGATATGATCACTATATATAAATATATAAGGGGGATATGATCACTATATATAAATATATAAGGGGATATGATCACTATATATAAATATATATGGGGGATATGATCATTATATATAAATATATAAGGGGGATATGATCACTATATATAAATATATAAGGGGATATGATCACTATATATAAATATATAAGGGACAGTAATGAAATAGAGAAAGTACAGAGAAGAGCGACTAAGCTGATAAAGGGAATGGAAGGGATCAGTTATGGGGAAAGGTAAGTTGGGATTGGTTACACTGGAGAAGAGACAGTTAAGGGGGATATGATCACTATATATAAATATATAAGGGGATATGATCACTATATATAAATATATAATGGGATATGATCACTATATATAAATATATAATGGGGATATGATCACTATATATAAATATATAAGGGAGATATGATCACTATATATAAATATATAAGGGGATATGATCACTATATATAAATATATAAGGGAATATGATCACTATATATAAATATATATGGGGGATATGATCATTATATAAATACATAAGGGGGATATGATCATTATATATAAATATATAAAGGGGATATGATCACTATATATAAATATATAAGGGGATATGATCACTATATATAAGGGGGATATGATCACTATATATAAATATATAAGGGGGATATGATCACTATATATAAATATATAAGGGGATATGATCACTATATATAAATATATAAGGGGATATGATCACTATATATAAATATATAAGGGGATATGATCACTATATATAAATATATAAGGGAGATATGATCACTATATATAAATATATAATGGGATATGATCACTATATATAAATATATAATGGGGATATGATCACTATATATAAATATATAAGGGAGATATGATCACTATATATAAATATATAAGGGGATATGATCACTATATATAAATATATAAGGGGATATGATCACTATATATAAATATATATGGGGGATATGATCATTATATATAAATACATAAGGGGGATATGATCATTATATATAAATATATAAAGGGGATATGATCAATATATATAAATATATAAGGGGGATATGATCACTATATATAAATATATAAGGGGGATATGATCACTATATATAAATATATAAGGGGATATGATCACTATATATAAATATATAAGGGGATATGATCACTATATATAAATATATAAGGGGATATGATCACTATATATAAATATATAAGGGGATATGATCACTATATATAAATATATAAGGGGGATATGATCACTATATATAAATACATAAGGGGGATATGATCAATATATATAAATATATAAGGGGATATGATCACTATATATAAATATATAAGGGGATATGATCACTATATATAAATATATAAGGGACAGTAATGAAATAGAGAAAGTACAGAGAAGAGCGACTAAGCTTATAAAGGGAATGGAAGGGATCAGTTACTGTATCCTTCATTCTGGGCCTGTGGTTGTGTCTCACTGCTCTGTCTCTTTCCCCCACAGAGGTTAATAAGGATCACGGAGCAGCAATTCTGGGTTGGAATAAAACACACTGGATCCCATCATAGTACAGGAATATGGAAGGGCAGATGGGCCGACGGCAGTGAGGAGTAAGTACCAATAACTGAATTCTACCCCCCTAAATTGTATCTGCCCCTGAGCACTGTGGGTAATCCCAGGCACCCCTCACTCTACAGCACATTCCCCCCATGAGTCGGGCCCCCCATCCCATAAACCCACTGATCCTTTAGCCCATTGGCACAAGATCCATTAACCCCCAACACTGATGTTGAACTTTCAGTGGGGTGCAGGGAGTGCAGGGTGCTGGGAGTTACAGTGAGTAGAAATAGGCCCATTTACCACTAATGAGACTCTCTCATTCCCATAGAACTGTCACTGGTGGAATTGGTACCTGTGCCAAGATGGGGAGCACCCTGACCCAGGAGAGTTGTTACACCCCTCTGCGCTGGATCTGTGAGAGACACGCCCCCTGAGTGGGAGGAGCCACACACTTATCTCTAGGTCACTGTGCTGGGAGTCTGGGCCAAAGAACTGACATATTAATCCTATATGGGGGGATACAGGACTAAGGTGTGAGCTCACATGTGACACATTTTGAGACCAATGCACATAACAAATTGTGGTTCTTACAAAGAAATTTATGTAAAAACAATAATGTTTTATTTCAATTCTAAACTGAACTCACTGTTTGTAAAAACTGAACACACAAGTTTAACATGTGAGCCCCAAATTATTGTTTGAGCACATAGACAAGGGGAGATGACAGGGAACATTGGTGGGAAAGATTTTAGGAAAGAACAGATTCTGACGAATACAAAATAAGTAAATATGTCTTTATATTCCAAACTACCGGTACTCACATCACTTTCCTAAAGTTACCATTAATTCAGTTAATTCATACATTAATTCAGTTTAATGTGTCGTAAAAGCTGCAAAAAAGTATAGTGACCCCAGAAAACCAGAGATTTTTGGAAAGTAAATATTCTGACAAATATCACCCCAACAGGGGTAACAAGATCTTTCTACTCCAACGGCAAATCCTTCCTAAACTTTGTGGTTTTTATGACATTTCTGAAAATTGTCTAAAAATGTTGCAATTAGCCGCATTTATCTCACACAATGTTTCACGTACAAAGTAAAATCGCCCTAAATATGAAGGTCAGAGGTCAACGTTCAGTTTGATGCCCAATGTGCAGAAGATTTAGTAGACTATGTGGTGTGTATGGACCCTGAATGGAAATAGTGCAAATTCATTTTCTCTCCTGACAATTCACCTTTTGCAACCTGAGTCCATGGACTCCGTATTATGTGCCACAACCCCCCCCCTAACTGTACAAAGACCCCCCAGAAAACCACCTTTATATACCAAAGCACAAAACTGCAACGCTATGATAAAAAACACACACATAAGGAACAATACCAGAGGGATAAAATTGCAATAAAACAACACAACTTGTGTAATCCAACAGAACAACAATAATGTATTGGTGGCGCTGGATCACAATGAAGCCAGAAGAGCAGTAGACTTGTGATCCGATCGTATCTGCTACTTGGAGGTCGCCCATGTGACATTTACATGACACCCCCAACTCTTGTTGCCCAGGGGGCCGTCATTCCTCCAGACTCTCTGTGGTGGTGGCAAAGCTGTGGCTATAGAAACAGGGGCTCATGTGCACTGGAATTTACAAGGAATGTTCTTGACTGAGCCCTTTCCTGCCAACATGTAAGGTCAATGTGCTTGGCAGGCAAAGGGTTAATATCTTGGAATTAAAATAAATAATGAATGTACATTGCAAACGTGCTAAGAATAGCCCCCTCATTATTTTTACATTCATTTATTTTAAAGGTTTACTTATCCTTTAATACACTGATTATCTGTAACACTGAGGGGCCGATTCACTATGGGTCAAATATCGAGGGTTAATTAACCCTCGATATTCGACTAGGAACTTAAATCGTTCGACTTCGAATATCGAAGTCGAACGATTTAGCGCAAATCCTGCGATCGAATGATCGAAGGATTATTCCTTCGATCGAACGATAAAATCCTTTGAATCGAACAATTCGAAGGATTTTAATCCAACGATTGTAGGAATATCCTTCGATCAAAAAAATGGGGACCTTCCCCATAGGCTAACATTGACTTCGGTAGCTTTTAGCTGCCGAAGTAGGGGGTCGAAGTTTTTCTTAAAGGGACAGTACTTTGACTATCGAATGGTCGAATAGTCGAATGATTTTTAGTTCGAATCGTTCGATTCGAAGTCCAAGTAGTAGTCAAAGGTCGAAGTAGCCCATTCAATGGTCGAAGTAGCCCAAAAAACACTTCGAAATTTGAAGTTTTTTTAATTCGAATCCTTCACTCGAGCTTCATGAATCGGCCCCAAATTGTACAAATGAACTGCAGAAATACAATGTATCCATAGGCTTAAACCTACAGCAACATAATAAAGATCCACGGAAAACATATCCTAGTGGAAATTATATAACAACTACAGAGTTGCAGTATTAATATACTGAAAAGCTTAACACAATAATAATAATACTAATAACCTGCAGTAATACACACATTATATATATGCTTAATAGTTGCAACAAATCATGATCAGCAGAAACACAACTAGTATTATACTGAGCAGCTGAGATATGGAAATTATGAACTGCACATACACAGTACTGATATATATATAGTAGTTGCAACAAGATAATAATGATCTGCAGAATGAACATATAATATCATATAATGAGCAGCTGTGACATCCCAATAATTATACTACATAGAGATGCACATAGTATTTACATAGTGAGTAGCTGGGACAGAGTAATGAAGGATACACAGTATTCATTATATGTTTAGTAGTTGTAATAAAGAATTCTGATGTATAGAAATGTATGTAGTATTAATTACTTACACACATACACACTATCAATATACTAAGCACTTGTGAGAAGTTAATAATGACCCATAGAAATACACACAGTGTAATATGACAAGAAGCCGACACACTGATTAATTGTATAAATATCCAAACAACATAAATGTGCCTATAAATAGCAAATAGCTGTGACATGGACAAGATGAAGTGCAGATAGTAACATCATTTATTTATATGGCGCTGTCAAGATACGCAGTGCTTTGTAAGTTAGGTTGAAAAAAGAGACGCGTCCATCAAGTTCAACCTTAAGCCTAACTGCCAGTTGATCCAGAGGAAGGTGAAAACCTCATCTGAAGTCTCTCCAATTTGCCTCAGAGGGGGAAAAATGGCAAAGGGGACCAGTCCCTGGATGCTTTATTCACCAGTAGCTCCTCCCAGCAGACAGGAGGGAGCCAATGAGATTAGAGGAGGGAAAGGGGTGTTACAGGGAGAGCTGGGAAGTGAATCAGGGGTACAGGCTGATACATTAGATAGGTACAAGGAAGGGTCGGATGCTTTATTCACCAGTAGCTCCTCCCAGCAGACAGGAGGGAGCCAATGAGATTAGAGGAGGGAAAGGGGTGTTACAGGGAGAGCTGGGAAGAGAATCAGGGGTACAGGCTGATACATTAGATAGGTACAAGGAAGGGTTGGATGCTTTATTCACCAGTAGCTCCTCCCAGCAGACAGGAGGGAGCCAATGAGATTAGAGGAAAGGGGTGTTACAGGGAGAGCTGGGAAGTGAATCAGGGGTACAGGCTGATACATTAGATAGGTACAAGGAAGGGTCGGATGCTTTATTCACCAGTAGCTCCTCCCAGCAGACAGGAGGGAGCCAATGAGATTAGAGGAGGAAAAGGGGTGTTACAGGGAGAGCTGGGAAGTGAATCAGGGGTACAGGCTGATACATTAGATAGGTACAAGGAAGGGTCGGATGCTTTATTCACCAGTAGCTCCTCCCAGCAGACAGGAGGGAGCCAATGAGATTAGAGGAAAGGGGTGTTACAGGGAGAGCTGGGAAGTGAATCAGTGGTACAGGCTGATACATTAGATAGGTACAAGGAAGGGTCGGATGCTTTATTCACCAGTAGCTCCTCCCAGCAGACAGGAGGGAGCCAATGAGATTAGAGGAGGGAAAGGGGTGTTACAGGGAGAGCTGGGAAGAGAATCAGGGGTACAGGCTGATACATTAGATAGGTACAAGGAAGGGTTGGATGCTTTATTCACCAGTAGCTCCTCCCAGCAGACAGGAGGGAGCCAATGAGATTAGAGGAAAGGGGTGTTACAGGGAGAGCTGGGAAGTGAATCAGGGGTACAGGCTGATACATTAGATAGGTACAAGGAAGGGTCGGATGCTTTATTCACCAGTAGCTCCTCCCAGCAGACAGGAGGGAGCCAATGAGATTAGAGGAGGGAAAGGGGTGTTACAGGGAGAGCTGGGAAGTGAATCAGGGGTACAGGCTGATACATTAGATAGGTACAAGGAAGGGTCGGATGCTTTATTCACCAGTAGCTCCTCCCAGCAGACAGGAGGGAGCCAATGAGATTAGAGGAGGGAAAGGGGTGTTACAGGGAGAGCTGGGAAGAGAATCAGGGGTACAGGCTGATACATTAGATAGGTACAAGGAAGGGTTGGATGCTTTATTCACCAGTAGCTCCTCCCAGCAGACAGGAGGGAGCCAATGAGATTAGAGGAAAGGGGTGTTACAGGGAGAGCTGGGAAGTGAATCAGGGGTACAGGCTGATACATTAGATAGGTACAAGGAAGGGTCGGATGCTTTATTCACCAGTAGCTCCTCCCAGCAGACAGGAGGGAGCCAATGAGATTAGAGGAGGAAAAGGGGTGTTACAGGGAGAGCTGGGAAGTGAATCAGGGGTACAGGCTGATACATTAGATAGGTACAAGGAAGGGTCGGATGCTTTATTCACCAGTAGCTCCTCCCAGCAGACAGGAGGGAGCCAATGAGATTAGAGGAAAGGGGTGTTACAGGGAGAGCTGGGAAGTGAATCAGTGGTACAGGCTGATACATTAGATAGGTACAAGGAAGGGTCGGATGCTTTATTCACCAGTAGCTCCTCCCAGCAGACAGGAGGGAGCCAATGAGATTAGAGGAGGGAAAGGGGTGTTACAGGGAGAGCTGGGAAGAGAATCAGGGGTACAGGCTGATACATTAGATAGGTACAAGGAAGGGTTGGATGCTTTATTCACCAGTAGCTCCTCCCAGCAGACAGGAGGGAGCCAATGAGATTAGAGGAAAGGGGTGTTACAGGGAGAGCTGGGAAGTGAATCAGGGGTACAGGCTGATACATTAGATAGGTACAAGGAAGGGTCGGATGCTTTATTCACCAGTAGCTCCTCCCAGCAGACAGGAGGGAGCCAATGAGATTAGAGGAGGGAAAGGGGTGTTACAGGGAGAGCTGGGAAGAGAATCAGGGGTACAGGCTGATACATTAGATAGGTACAAGGAAGGGTTGGATGCTTTATTCACCAGTAGCTCCTCCCAGCAGACAGGAGGGAGCCAATGAGATTAGAGGAAAGGGGTGTTACAGGGAGAGCTGGGAAGTGAATCAGGGGTACAGGCTGATACATTAGATAGGTACAAGGAAGGGTCGGATGCTTTATTCACCAGTAGCTCCTCCCAGCAGACAGGAGGGAGCCAATGAGATTAGAGGAGGGAAAGGGGTGTTACAGGGAGAGCTGGGAAGTGAATCAGGGGTACAGGCTGATACATTAGATAGGTACAAGGAAGGGTCGGATGCTTTATTCACCAGTAGCTCCTCCCAGCAGACAGGAGGGAGCCAATGAGATTAGAGGAGGGAAAGGGGTGTTACAGGGAGAGGTGGGAAGTGAATCAGGGGTACAGGCTGATACATTAGATAGGTACAAGGAAGGGTTGGATGCTTTATTCACCAGTAGCTCCTCCCAGCAGACAGGAGGGAGCCAATGAGATTAGAGGAGGGAAAGGGGTGTTACAGGGAGAGCTGGGAAGTGAATCAGGGGTACAGACTGATACATTAGATAGGTATAAGAAGGGGTTGGATGGTGTTTAGCAAGTGAGGGAATACAGGGTTATGGGAAATAGCACATAGTACAAGTTGATCCAGGGACTGGTCCCATTTTGGAGTCAGGAAGGAATTTTTCCCCCTCTGAGGCAAATTTTAGAGACTACAGATGGGTTTTTCGCCTTCCTCTGGATAAACTGACAGGCAGATATAAATAAAAAAAATAACTAAAAGGTTGAACTTGATGGACGTGTGTCTTTTTTTGACCTTACTTACTATGTTACTATGTTACTATTTAAATATAGTTATCATATCACCCCTTAAGCGCCTCTTCTCCAGCGTGAACATCCCCAATTTGGCCAGTCTTTCCTCATAGCTAAGATTTTCCCTTTACCAGCTTAGTTGCCCTTCTCTGTCCCCTCTCTAATACAATAATGTCTTGTTTGAGTGATGGAGACCAAAACTGTAAATAAGTTGTTCCCCTTCCAATACTTTTTTTCAGTTCATTTGGTTTCAGACACTTCCCTAGAAATAAAGTCTTTTTTTAAGTGCTTTCCATCTTTTGTTTTTTATCGTTTTTCCAAAATAATGTTGTTGAGTGTGAGTGTGAGTGCAGCAGCTCAGTGATCAGTGTCCAGGTTCTGTTCCAATTAGTTGATCCATTTCTCAGTAGGATCTATGGGGAATATAAGTGTAACTATTGTATCAAGTCTAACAGTTGCCTTTAATGACACTCAGGGATTGTGCTCAGCAGGGACAAACACATGGATCAACTCATGGATAAGGTACAGGGTCGCTGACCCCCCTTCCACAACTGCTTCACAAATAAGATGGGGAAAACATCAATATTAGAATAATGCTCACAAATATAAAATAGAAAGTCATTGGGAAAAATCTTTATTTCTGGGGTGTGTCGGAAAGCATAAATATATAATTTATTATATATAAGTGGTGAGTTATCTGAGCACTTGTACAATACAGGAGAGCTGAAACATTGGTATTTGAGGCTGCAGGTGAATATAGTGAAGGCAAAATAAGAATAAGACTCTATCCATTTACATTAGAGGTTTCCTCATAGAAATAACATAGAATGAGCACTTACCTGATCCCACTTGAAAGAATCCCATAATTAAACAACTCACCTGATTGTGTCATTCCTGCAGGGATACAGTGTATCTGCTCCTGAAACTCTTGCACCTGTTCAGCACAGACATTTGGTTACTCAGAACTTGTGTTCTGCAGGTGAATCCAATAGAACCAACACAGGGTGAACAGTAATTGGGCTAAACAGTAATTGGGCAGAACCAGCTTCTCCTTGTATCAGATCTTCTCTGGTTCCATTTATCTGTATCTCCCAGAATGAGCACTAGTGTGAGACTCCTTCCATTGTTCCACTTATGTGAATATCACATCTACTCACTTGTCTCCCACTTCTTTCCCTTTGAGCCATTCCAACACTCAAGTGTGTTGTGTTTATACAAATGGCCTGTAAATGTCACTGTGCTCAAGACTTATACTGTGCATACTTACTAGTCAGCTTGTGGTGTTAGAGTTGCTTACTGTTGTGTAATGGCTGCATGACTCTGCTAATAAAGCACTGTTATACTCTACTCATCCTCGGCAACCCGAAACATAAATTGGCGACAAGATGGCTCTTCTACCTCTGCAGCAGCCTGCAGCTTTTCTCCCAAACCCTGGTGAAACTACCATACCTTTTACTGCTTGGATCCGTATGTTTGAAAATTACATTATTGCTGCTGACCAAGGGGAGATTTGTGCTGCTAGAAAGCTTTACTTATTCACTACCTGGGACCAGAGGGACAGCGTATATTCTATACATTACCATTAGCTGATGAGACTTATGACGCTGCTCTTACTGCTATAAAGAACTTTTTCGTGCCAAGAGTACGAAAAGTTCTGCCAACATTGACAGCGTAATGGCGAATCTACAGAACAATTTGTAGCAGCTTTGAGAGAGCTGGTTGTTACCTGTGAGTTTGGGAATCTAACAGATGAAATACTAAGAGACCAAATAGTGGAAAAACAAACTCACCTCGCATTAGAGAGAGACTGCTCCTAGAGCAGGATTTAACCCTTGCAAAGGCTATAACAGTTGCTAGCCAAATTGAAACAGCAGTGACAGAGGCTAAAACTCTCAGTCAGGGAACTGCTGGGAATGTACAGACTGTGAATTCAGAACTGTGGCCTAATAATGCACAGTCAAAGGCAAACATTGTGAAACATCGACAAGCCAAATGCAAGGATTATACTGACAGAAAACATGGTGCCAGAGAAGTACACTTTCAGCCTGGATCTTTAGTCAGAATTAAGAAACCAGGATTACTGAAACAAGGACAATCTAAATTTACTACACTACTTCAAGTGAGATGCCAGCGAGGACCATGCACATATGAACTGTCTGATGGACGCATATGGAATGCAAGTTGTCTTGCTCCTGTTAGATATGACTTTAGAGAAGCTCCATTTGATGTAGAAAATGTTCCTACTCCTGATGTCAACTGCAATAGGCCTAAAGAAAATGAACCTATAAGGCGTACTGAGAGAATCAGAAAACTACCTGCATGGACCAAGGATTTGTGATGTGAAGAATGTATAATATTGTTTTAAAATGCATACTGTTTAATTGTTGCTGTTTATTATAGTTGTCCAAATAATGGCTCTATAGACTGGGGAGGTAAGTGAGTCAGTGTTGGGTCTATAGACTGGGGAGTTAAGTGAGTCAGTGTTGGGTCTATAGACCGGGGAGGTAAGTGAGTCAGTGTTGGGTCTATAGACTATAAAAATTATAAGATTCTTCTCCTTTCCAGGTGCAAATACAAAAGATTCAGGGTCAGGTGGAAGTGCAATAGTGAGTGGAGCAGGTAAGTGATTGTTACTTCTTCTCAATGTGTTATGTGCTGGGGAGGTACAATACAGGTATGGGATCCGTTATCCAGAATGCTCCAAATTATGGGAAGGCCATCTCCCACAAAGTCCATTTTATCCAAGTATTTAAAAATGATTTTCTTTTTCTATGTATCATTAAAACTTATTGAAAGCAAAACAATTGCATTAGGTTTAAGTTATATTTAAATAGTTTTTAGTAGACTTAGGTATGGTGATCCAAATTACTGAAAGATCCTTTATCTGGAAAACCTCAGGTCCTGAACATTCTGCATAACAGGTCCCATACCGGTGTATACATATATATATATTGTTCACAGTCCATGAAAGCACTCTCAGCAGACGCCATCCAGCGTGTATAAAAAGTTATTTATTAGTACATTGGTGTATCAATGCGTTTTGTCTCAACTGGAGCCGTCGTCAGGATAATGACAGGAAGTGCAACACATCATTATATCATCCCCTGAACCAATCAGGGTCAATCCCTCATTAAGAAATCACATATGTATGAACCATTCATATATATATATATATAATCCTCCCCAGAAGAAGCCGCACTGCTCAGGACTTATCAAGAAATATAGATGTTTATTGAAAAACTAACGTTTGGGCTGCAACATCAGCCTTTGTGAAAGTTACACAAGTTTAAAAATGTTACCCTTTAAATACCCATGTTATGGCGGGAAAATACCACAAACCCTCCCCCTATGACGTGTTCCCTTGTAATTATTCTAATTAGATACATCCCCCAATAATACAAATCAATAATACTACAGCATAGAGTGGTAACAGGCTTATCAGTTCAGTCATTCAATTCGATCCCTGAGTGGTAACAAATGTGTCAGATAAGAATCACATCAATTGACTCCATATTAGTTCTCCGAAACTGTGTTGCAAAAAGGCCCGAGGGACTCCAAGCTGCTATGAACAGTGTCTGCAGTTGTTCTTCATACTCCAAGGTCAAAAGGATCGCTCAAATAGGTTGTTGATTAAAAATTCATCCTTTATTGGTTACATCAGTTTAAAAGAAGAAATGCTTAGACATGGTCTGACGCGTTTCGTAACTATGTACTTCATCAGAGACCTCTCAACAACCTATTTGAGCGATCCTTTTGACCTTGGAGTGCGCTGCACCGACTTGGATGTGAATAGTTGGAAACATCTCCCTTAGCGACAGACTCGGGGCGGCTGCACCCGGGTCACCCCGTGGAGAGGGTAAGCTGATCCTTTTATATATTTACTCATGAATACAAACAACTGTTGGAAAGAACGTGGGAAGGATTGTGTAATAAACGCAGGGCTCGGGGCAGGTGCACCCGGGCCAATTACTACCAACGGTGAGCGGATTCTTAACTGCTGTGATATAAAGGATCAAGCAGATAAAAATCATTTATATCAATTTTGAATCTCAGAATTGTTATTGGGATATATGTTTTGGACTGTTAATTGCAGTTGTTCTTCATATAAACCAGCAAAAAGGCAGTAAAATGCACATCAAAATGAAGTAATAATAATACAGGCAGCCGCCACCATCGTGCACCCGTGTCTATATATCCTCAATCCAAGGGAACACGTCATAGGGGGAGGGTTTGTGGTATTTTCCCGCCATAACATGGGTATTTAAAGGGTAACATTTTTACACTTGTGTAACTTTGACAAAGGCTGATGTTGCAGCCCAAACGTTAGTTTTTCAATAAACATCTATATTTCTTGATAAGTCCTGAGCAGTGCGGCTTCTTCTGGGGAGGATTATATGCAATTTGTGCGAAGCGTGCACCCAGGCGATGTGAATGCATTTATCGGTGAAATCTATATATATATATATACAGTATTAGCTTTTACTACCACCCCATCAAAGTTATGGCAGTCCTTCAGGGCAAATGGCCATTACAGCTGTGTGTGCAGAATGGGAGTACTAATAAAAAGGCGACACAGAAGGTGGAGAGGGTGACTTTTATTACTGATTATAGACCTGTGAGTGGGAGAATTAACACTGGGCTTAAGAACCACTGGCCAAGTGTTCAGATTCCCATCTCTACGTGCTGTGCTCATTCACCATATCCCTCCCTACAGACAGGACTAAACTTTTATTACAGAAGGAAGTTAAGTGGATGTGGACTTTGGACACAGTGGCCCCTAAAGGGTTAAATGAAATGGACTCCTTGGCAAACTTTATTTCACCCATAACTTCCAGTGAACAATTGGTCCGATGGATATTTAAACTGTAATGGCCATTTGCCCTGAAGGACTGGAATAACTTTGATGGGGTGGTAGTAAAAGCTAATAATGTTTATGTACCAACTACCACAGTCTATAGGGAGATTACTCTGATCCTGCCAATGTCTAGACTTGTGAATTCCCCCCTTTTTACAATGTGTTTAGGAATATCAACTTAGATGGTAACAATAAGGCTTTTATATCGTTACATTTTCTTAGATTTTGCTGGCAATGTTGATTGCTTAATAGATCATTTTTTGATATATTTCTACGAGACATTGTATATGTAAATGTGTGTTTTTTAACAAATTCTTTTAAAAAAAAAAGGTTTTACATTTTCTTTACACGATTTTTATAGGTTTTTCGCTTGATGGCTGTACACATAGATTTTGGATAGAGGCCTAGATATTATGACCACAGTACAAACTTGAAATGAGCACTTTCACTTTTAATATCCATTTATATATATATATGAATATCTTAATGAGGGATTGACCCTGATTGGTTCAGGGGATGATATAATGATGTGTTGCACTTCCTGTCATTATCCTGACGACGGCTCCAGGTGAGACGAAACGTGTTGATACACAATGTACTAATAAATAACTTACACGCTGGATGGCATCTGCTGGGAGTGCTTTCATGGACTGTGAACAATAAGGGGCCGATTCACTAAATTCGGGTGAAGGGTTAGAATAAAAAAAACTTCGAATTTCGAAGTTTTTTTGGGCTACTTCAACCATCGAATGGGCTACTTCGACCTTCGACTACGACCTTCGAATCGAACTATTCGAACTAAAAATCTTTCGACTATTCGACCATTCGATAGTCGAAGTACTGTCCCTTTAAAAAAAACTTCGACCCCCTACTTCGGCAGATAAAACCTACCGAAGTCAATGTTAGCCTATGGGGAAGGTCCCCATAGGCTTGCTAAGCTTTTTTTGATCGAAGGATTTTCCTTCGATCGTTGGATTAAAATCCTTTGAATCGTTCGATTCAAAGGATTTAATCGTTCCTTCGTTCGATCGAATGTTTAGCGCTAAATCCTTCGACTTCGATATTCGAAGTCGAAGGATTTCAATTCAAGGGTCGAATTTCGAAGTATTTTTAACTTCGAAATTCGACCCTTAGTGAATCTGCCCCTAGGTATTGATTGGTTCGTATATATATATATATATATCACGTTCCAATCAGTATCCGCACTCCAAGGCTAAATATAAATAAAACGGTTAAAATATATGTATTTAGATTTTCAGAAGATATATCTGTTTTTATTTCTGTTGCATTCCAACGTTTCAGTCCCTGTTGGGACCTTTCTCAAGGATAATACAAAAACATTTAGCCAATCTTAAATAGCCTTACAAATTCAAATTCTCCAATCAGTGCTTGTTATCCAAACTTAGTTAATTTAGTGATTTAACCCATTGTGACTTTCTTTGCCCTAGTGTCATAAAAATACATTTTTTCTTGATAGTGCTACCATTACAAAACACTCATCTCTTGTACATCATAAATATTATAATCAATAAGTGCATAAGAACATGTGTAAAAGACAATTTCAAAATATTGCATAATAAAACCAGTGTAAAAATTACGTAAAAATGATGTGTACTTGTAAAATTCATTTTGTCCACTAGATGTCACCGTTGTGTTTCATTTGCTCGTGTTACAGTGTTTAGTTAAAATCCATTTGTTACAAAGTTTCCTAAAGGAGGACAAGTTTGCAAAGAAAGGAATTTTTTACCACAGAAGAAATTGAAAACATTTTGTTCTCAGAGACTTTTGATGATACATTTGGAAAGCTGGGAGCCAGAGAAATCTATCGTGAATTACTGAGACTAAGAAAGAAAGAGATTAAATTACATCTGTACGGTGTGTCATTATCAGAATATTACAGGGAAAAGCAAATTCCCATAGGGTTCAGAATAAACAATGTATCTACGATTGGCACCGACTTTTGCCGTAGATGGTGCCAGATACTGGACCGATGTTCATTGGACCTGATGCTCCTTGTTGTGGAAGCAGTGTCGGACTGGCCCGGCGGGACACTGGGAAAAAACCCGGTGGGCCCCGACCCTTGTGGGCCCCTGCCGGGCCAGACCCACTCTAACATATAAAAATTGTGGAAAATATAGTTTTCGGTGATACGCATCGCCGCTTGCGCATGCGTACGAGAAGCGCTGTTCGCACATGCGCATGGTGGCACTCAAGCGGCCGAACTCGGTGCGGAGCAGTAGGGGGGCGGGGGGCCCTGGACCAGCAGTCCCGGTGGGCCCCGGCCCCCCAGTCCGACCCTGTGTGGAAGAGGTGGGGAGAGAGCTGAAAATCGTGCGCAGGGACTTGGAGGCATTTGAAAGTGCGCACAGAACGATGCTGGGAGCAGATAGAGAGGCTGAGCGGGAGAGAAGGACCAGGTCGCTAAGTACAAAGCAGATATCCTGGCCTTTAAGAACTCCAAGCGCCTCAAGATCTCCCAGGACTACAAGGAGAACCGCGTGTACCTGGATATGCGTCCAGCAGCGTTGGGACGGTCAGCGAGTCAGAACCGAATGGAAGGCAAAGTGCAGGCCAGGTCGCGACTCCGACTAAGCCTTTTTTAGGGCCGGGAAAGAGCGACAACACCGACCCTGGAAGGGGGCAAGCGACACAGGAGAGAGAAGCCGTCCACAGAGGCAGCAACAGAAGAGACCACGCAAGATATAGTGTTTAACCTTTCCGCATACCAACTTACTGATGGGGAGAAATCGTTACTGAATAAAGGCCTGGCATTCGTGCCAATGGTAAGTAACAGCAAGTTTTCTCACATCATTGATAATCATAAGCTGACAAGACAGATACAGTTGAGAGAGCATTATGGGAAACCAAGGAATGATGGGGCCACAGGTGGGTCAGATGGAGCAGTGGACTTACATGGAGAGGATGACTTAATGGTAGATGATGGGTCAGTGCTGGACAGTACCTTTACAAATAAAAGTGACTATGACCCCATCAGTAACAATGCATCCATTAAAACTTTCCATCATCTTTTGAATGATGACATGTTAAAGCTTTATCCCTCCAGGACCAGGATACGGGGTCATTTAACAGCTATCGAAAGGAACGCCATTAAAACCCTGAAACTAAATAAGGATATTATAATACGAAATGCGGACAAAGGGGGTGGAGTGGTTGTGATGGACTACGCATTTTATCGTAATGAATTGTTGTCATAATTATCAGATGTGGAGAATTATAGAAAATTATTGTTCAACCCCACAGATAAATTTAAAAGTGAGTTGAGTACAATGTTGAATATGGGGAAAATGCAGGGGTGGATAACAGAGAATATGTTTGCGCATTTGATTCCACCATATCCGGTGATACCTGTAATTTATACATTGGCAAAAGTACACAAGGATATCTTGAAACCACCAGGTAGACCTATAATATCGTCCAGGGGTTCATTAAATGAGAATATAGCACATTTCATAGATTATCTTTTACAGCCATGTGTGAAGACGATTGGTAGTTATTTACAAGATACCAATGACTTTTTGAAAGTAATTCTAAGTATTGATGAGCCGTTGGTTGATTTAACATTAGTGACATTGGATGTGCAGAGCTTATACACGTGTATACCCCATAAAGCTGGCCTGTCTGAAGAATTTAGTGACTGGAAACCCCAAATATGTGGGTCCACCTATTGAGTTCATTTAATCCCTTTTGGAGTTTATTTTGTATAAAAATTATTTCAAATTTGAAAACCAATATTACATTCAGCGCCAGGCCCAGACTGACCATATGTCAGTTCGGGCAATTTCCCGAAGGGCGGCTCCATTTAACTGTGGAATGGGCGCTTCTGATTTGTGGCGTCTGGGCAGGGAGAGAGAGACTTACAGCATGTACGCTGGGCTTCTCCTTCACACTCACCAAGCAGCTGCGTGTTCCTCCTCCCTCGATCAGTCAGGGAAAGGCAAAGATGATTGGCCAGCAGACGGGTTGGGAGGTGTCAGAGTTCCCGTGCTGTTTCACGAAGCTCCTAGGAGAGGTAGGGGGAGGTAGGGGTGTCTGTGTGTTTGTGTCTCTCTGTGTCTGTGTCTCTCTGTGTCTGTGTGTCTCTGTGTTTGTTTGTCTCTGTGTGTGTGTGTTTGTGTATCTCTGTGTTTGTGTCTTTTTGTGTGTGTGTGTGTGTCTCTGTGTTTGTGTGTCTCTGTGTGTCTGTGTGTGTGTTTGTGTCTCTCTGTCTCTGTGTGTGTGTTTCTGTGTGTGTCTCTGTGTGTCTCTCTGTTTGTGTGTCTGTGTGTTTCTCTGTGTCTGTGTGTCTCTGTGTGTGTGTTTGTGTCTCTCTGTCTCTGTGTGTGTGTCTCTGTGTGTGTCTCTCTGTTTGTGTGTCTTTTTGTGTGTGTGTCTCTGTGTGTGCGTGTCTCTCTGTGTTTGTGTGTCTCTCTGTGTTTGTGTGTCTCTGTGTGTCTCTCTGTGTTTGTGTCTTTTTGTGTGTTTGTGTTTGTCTCTGTGTTTGTGTGTCTGTGTGTTTGTGTCTCTGTGTTGTTTATATAATATAAAAATATCTGGAACGGTCCAATTCCTATGACGGACGAATGGCTAGTGTCAGAGGGTTGATATTTGTCACCCCCGCCCTCTACGACGCCATAATGCTATAGGGCCCAAGGCAGGATGGACTATATAAGGGCTAATGGTCTACTGTGGACAATGGTCAATCATATAGCTAATACTAGGCCATACAAACAAAAGATCATCACTCTGTTACTTAAATTCCAGAGTGTCTGTTGGGGCCCCTTACTGCTGAAGTGCGGCTCAGATTACTGGAAATACCACAATGGCCTTGGTTAGCCGATAGCTGATTGCGAGGCTGTGGACCGTTGGAGCTAGGCACAGTATGTTACAACATTCCTTTGATAACATGTAAGACTAAGTAAATCATTTAGACATTAATTGTACAAGGAGGAGACAGACTATGTATGGTATTTCCGTGAAACCCTTGTCACAATTATTGTAAAAGCCTTCTGAAAGCTTTATAATGCCTGGACCAAGAGGTGGGTCTTTGGTAAGTCCTTGGCTGACATTCTGTGTGTTACTCCAACAGCTTACCCAGACAAAACTGTTATGTTGTATTATGTAAGAATAAATTGCCTGACTATTACTAAAGGTTTTCCTTTACTGAGTTTTGTCTTACACGAGGTCAAAATGGTATTACTAAAAGTACCATCAGTGTGTGTGTGTGTCTCTCTATGTTTGTGTTTCTCTTTGTGTGTGTGTGTGTTTGTGTGTGTGTGTTTGTGTGTGTGTGTTTACATGTGGGCTGCTTTGTTTGTTTTTTGCCCGGGCTGCTTTTTGCTCCCAGTCCGGCTCTGTTCAGCGCACAGGTACAGCTATGGGATCACGCGTCGCTCCAGCATATGCCAATACATACATGTGGGAATATGAGAGTCAGCACATATTCAAAAATGATCTATTTAAGAGATTTGGCGCCTTTTACAGGCAGTATATCGATGATATTTTCTTCATATGGCTGGGGCCTTTGGAAAGTCTTGTGGAATTTGTAGATCACCTAAACCGGCTGGATAGTCTGGTAAGGTTAAAAATGAACTAAGGTGCACAAGAAGAGCATTTTTTGGATGTAACCGTGTACAAAAACGATGAAAAGTTACAAACCTGCATTTATACAAAGTCTACTGATAGGAACACGATGCTCCATTATAAAAGCAACCACTCCAGACACTTGCTAGATTCTATGCCCAAGTCACAGATGCTACGGGTAACCAGAATTAATAGCAAAAACTCCAAAAGGAGACAAGATTTGGATATTATGGGAGATACATTTATCCAAAGGGGCTACGCTAGGAAGCAGATAATGGCAGCTAAAGATTGGGCAATGAATCTACATGGCAATACTTTATTGATGCAGGATAGTTACAAAAAAAACACAGGGAACACAGACACTCACAATAATGACATTTATTATGTCAGCCAATACAACCAAAAAAGCACACAAGTAAAGCAGATAATCCTAAAATATTGGGATGTGATCTGTACGGATGAACAATTACGGGATAAAGTAAGCAAGAAACCAAAATTCAGCTTCTCCCGTTCAAATAATTCAAAAGAACAGCTCAGTCCGTCTGATCCGAGACATCGATACATGAAGAGAAGTGGCACAAGTAACCTTAGCTTGTGTATGGGAGTGTTTAAAGGAAAACTATACCCCCCAAACAATGTAGGTCTCTATAAAAAGATATTGCAGAAAACAACTCATATGTAAAACCCTGCTTCATGGAAATAAACCTTTTTCATAATAATATACTTTTCTAGTAGTATGTGCCATTGGGTAATCATAAATAGAACATTGCCATTTTAAAAAATAAGGGCCGCCCCCTGGGATTGTAGGATTCACTGTACTCACAAACATACCAACAAACCATACTTGTTAGGTCACATGAGCCAATTAACAGACAAAGTTGTGTCTTTTCCTTCAACACTTCTTCCTGTTACAGTTAGAGCTGCAGTATTTCTGGTCAGGTGATCTCTTCCTGTTACAGTTAGAGCTGCAGTATTTCTGGTCAGGTGATCTCTTCCTGTTACAGTTAGAGCTGCAGTATTTCTGGTCAGGTGATCTCTTCCTGTTACAGTTAGAGCTGCAGTATTTCTGGTCAGGTGATCTCTTCCTGTTACAGTTAGAGCTGCAGTATTTCTGGTCAGGTGATCTCTTCCTGTTACAGTTAGAGCTGCAGTATTTCTGATCAGGTGATCTCTTCCTGTTACAGTTAGAGCTGCAGTATTTCTGGTCAGGTGATCTCTTCCTGTTACAGTTAGAGCTGCAGTATTTCTGGTCAGGTGATCTTTTCCTGTTACAGTTAGAGCTGCAGTATTTCTGGTCAGGTGATCTCTTCCTGTTACAGTTAGAGCTGCAGTATTTCTGGTCAGGTGATCTCTTCCTGTTACAGTTAGAGCTGCAGTATTTCTGGTCAGGTGATCTCTTCCTGTTACAGTTAGAGCTGCAGTATTTCTGGTCAGGTGATCTCTTCCTGTTACAGTTAGAGCTGCAGTATTTCTGGTCAGGTGATCTCTTCCTGTTACAGTTAGAGTTGCAGTATTTCTGGTCAGGTGATCTCTTCCTGTTACAGTTAGAGCTGCAGTATTTCTGATCAGGTGATCTCTTCCTGTTACAGTTAGAGCTGCAGTATTTCTGGTCAGGTGATCTCTTCCTGTTACAGTTAGAGCTGCAGTATTTCTGGTCAGGTGATCTTTTCCTGTTACAGTTAGAGCTGCAGTATTTCTGGTCAGGTGATCTTTTCCTGTTACAGTTAGAGCTGCAGTATTTCTGGTCAGGTGATCTCTTCCTGTTACAGTTAGAGCTGCAGTATTTCTGGTCAGGTGATCTCTTCCTGTTACAGTTAGAGCTGCAGTATTTCTGGTCAGGTGATCTCTTCCTGTTACAGTTAGAGCTGCAGTATTTCTGGTCAGGTGATCTCTGAGGCAGCACACAGACCATTACAAAATGGTGGCTCAAGGCAAAGGATGTAAAAGGGCAATATTTACTGAAATATATATTCCAGTTTGGTGAGATTCTTTTATATGCCCCTTAATATGATATGAACTATCTGTTGCTTAAGTGTTCATTTTGGGGGTATAGTTTTCCTTTAAGTGTAAAGGTTGCATTATGTGTGGTACCCTAATTTTAGGAATGCACCCACACACAGGCAAGCGCTACGAAGTCAAGCAACGTATGACCTGTGAGTCCACATTGGTTGTATATATAATTAAATGCCCATGCGGTTTGCTCTATTGTGGTAAGACAGTGAGGCAATTGAAGGAAAGAATAGGCAATGCACCGGGCAAGTATTAGGGCTGAATAATAGAATAAAAATGATCAAAAGCAAGATATAGCCCAGCAACTGGTGGCTAAGCATTGGGCGGAGGCCAAACATAGTGCCTCCTCCTTTAGATGCATGCCAATTGAGCAAGTACAAGTACATCCGAGAGGGGGTGATGTAGGAAAAACACTCCTGAAAAAAGAGGCTTTTTGGATTTATGAACTCAATTGTATCTCGCCAAAGGGCATGAATGGACAGGTCAATATGGGGTGTTTTTTGACTTAAAATTGTGAATCAAAAGATTGTCTCTATAGAACAAACAAAGAAAAGCAGTTGGGGCTCCAACAGTCTTTTCTAATAAGGTTTTCTTTATTCATTCAGTGGTTTTTTTTTACAGTGAAAGGAAATGTTTTATGTATAATAGATACAAACTAGTCACAATTTTGTTTCTTTTTTCCTTTAGGATACTTTGTAACAAATGGATTTTAACTAAACACTGTAACATGAGCAAATGAAACACAACGGTGACATCTAGTGGACAAAATGAATTTTACAAGTACACATCATTTTTACGTAATTTTTACACTGGTTTTATTATGCAATATTTTGAAATTGTCTTTTACACATGTTCTTATGCACTTATTGATTATAATATTTATGATGTACAAGAGATGAGTGTTTTGTAATGGTAGCACTATCAAGAAAAAAAATATTTTTATGACACTAGGGCAAAGAAAGTCACAATGGGTTAAATCACTAAATTAACTAAGTTTGGATAACAAGCACTGATTGGAGAATTTGAATTTGTAAGGCTATTTAAGATTGGCTAAATACAAAAAGTATTATCCTTGAGAAAGGTCCCAACAGGGACCGAAACGTTGGAATGCAACAGAAATAAAAATATATTTTTTATATATGGGAGTGCTGGTTCTTCTGAAAATCGAAATATATATATAGATTTACTGTATAACCCCCTAAATATTTATCAGCCAATGACACACTGACTTGAAGACATTTGCATGGAATCGGTAGCTGATTGGCTGATTTCCAGGGGCTCCTGTAGGGGAATGTACAGAATGTGTGGTTCTGGTGTGTTGTACAAGTATAGAGGGGTGTTTGTCAGTGTCAGTACCTTTGGGAATAACATTTAATTGCTTTAAATTGCTCCCTATTTCCTGGAAGGTTTTACACATGATAAATAGAGAGTAGGAGAGATTGGACAGAACCAAATGAGTCAGAATTCTATGAAGAGAAGGTAATGAGACGCAGCCACACAAGGGGCTGGTGGTACCCCAATATGGAGAACATGGAAGAAAGAGGCACATGAGAGGGGAGAATTGGGGAGACTGGGTCGGTTCTAAATGACTAATAAGTACAAACTGATCTAAAGGAATCCCGGCACTGATGGGATAACATTGGGGGGGGGGAGGTAGGATGCATTGAGCTTTAGTGAAGGAGTGGGGCAGCATGAGGGAGTACAAGAGAAGAATTAGGGGGGACAAAAGAAGAATGGGGGATACAAGAGAAGAATGAGGGGGTACAAAAGTAGAAGGAGGGGGTACAAGAGAAGAATAATGGGGTACAATAGAAGAATGAGGAGGTACAATAAAAGAATTAGGGAGTACAAGAGAAGAATGAGGGGTACAAAAGAATGAGGGGGTGCAAGAGAAGAATAATGGGGTACAATAGAAGAATGAGGAGGTACAATAAAAGAATTAGGGAGTACAAGAGAAGAATGAGGGGTACAAAAGAATGAGGGGGTGCAAGAGAAGAATAATGGGGTACAATAAAAGAATGAGGAGATTCAAGAGACGAAAGGGGTGGGGTACAAGAGAAGAATGAGGGGGTAAAAGAGAAGAATGGGGGGGATACAAGAGAAGAATGAGGGGTACAAGAGAAGAACGAGGGGGTAAAGAGAAGAATGGTGAGATATAAGAGAAGAATGAGGGGTACAAGAGAAGAATGAGGGAGTATAAGAGAAGAATCATGGGTACAAGAGAAGAATGAGGAAGTACAAGAGAAGAATGAGGGGGTACAAGAAAAGAATGAGGAGTTTTAAGAGAATAATGAGGAGTGTAAGAGAAGAATGAGGGGGTACAAGAGAAGAATGAGAAGGTACAAGAGAAGAATGAGGGGATTCAAGAGAAGAATGAGGGGTACAAAAGAATGAGGGGGTACAAGAGAAAAATGAGGGGTGCAAGAGAAGAGTGAGGAAGTACAAGAGAAGAATGAGGAGGTACAAGAGAAGAATGAGGGGGTACAAGAGAAGAATAATGGGGTACAATAGAAGAATGAGGAGGTACAAGAAAAGAATTAGGGAGTACAAGAGAAGAATGAGGGGTACAAAAGAATGAGGGGGTGCAAGAGAAGAATAATGGGGTACAATAAAAGAATGAGGAGATTTAAGAGAAGAAAGGGGTGGGGTACAAGAGAAGAATGAGGGGGTAAAAGAGAAGAATGGGGGATACAAGAGAAGAATGAGGGGGTAAAAGAGAAGAATGAGGGAGTACAAGAGAAGAATCATGGGTACAAGAGAAGAATGAGGAGGTACAAGAGAATAATGAGGGGTATAAGAGAAGAATGATGGGGTACAAGAGAAGAATGATAAGGTACAAGAGAAGAATGAGGGGATTCAAGAGAAGAATGAGGGGATTCAAGAGAAGAATGAGGGGTACAAAAGAATGAGGGGGTACAAGAGAAAAATGAGGGGTGCAAGAGAAGAGTGAGGGAGTACAAGAGAAGAATGAGGAGGTACAACAGAATAATGAGGGGGCGCAAGAGAAGAATGAGAATGTACATGAGAAGAATAATGCTGAGGGGTACAAGAGAAGAATGGGGTGGGGTACAAAAGAAGAATGAGGGAGTACAATAGAAGTATGGGGGTACAAGAGAAGAATGAGGGGTAAAAGAGAAGAATGGGGGGGCACAAGAGAAGAATGAGGGAGTACAAGAGGAGAATAATGGGGTACAAGCAGTGGCAGAACTACCGGGGGAGCAGGGAGTGCGAGCAGGCCAGGGCCCGCACCCCCTCAGGTTTGACGAGAGGTGTAGACGCATCACTACTATCACTACTGCTGCCAAAATTCTTATTCACTCTCTCATCATATCACATCTAGACTACTGTAACTCTCATTTAATTGGCCTTCTACTCCAGAGACTGTCAGCTCTCCAGTCCATAATGAACACTGCTGCGAGGCTCATACACCTCATCAACCGCTCCCAATCTATCAATGTAGAAATTGTTTGATCGAACGATAAAATCCTTTGAATTGAACGATTTTAAGCGATCGATCAAAGGTTTTTTCTTCGATCATAAAAATGTTAGAAAAGTGCTGGGGAAGGTCCCCATAGGCTAACATTGTACCTCGGTAGGTTTAAACTGCCGAAGTATGCAGTCATCATCATCATTTATTTATATAGCGCTGTCAAGATACGCAGTGCTTTACTGCAGTTATAGCAAACAGGGAATAAATGGTGGATAACAGACAAGGATTACAGAATACAATAGGGTTTACAAACTAAAAGGTTAGGGTACAATTGAGACATTAGGATTGTATAAACAATTTGTCATTTTTGATACAGCAATGATTAATTAAGGTACATGGAATAGGCCTCTTTAAACAGATGGGTCTTTAAGGAGCGCTTGAAAGTTTGGAAGGAAGGAGAAAGTCTGAGAGCTTGTGGCAGAGAGTTCCAGAGAAAAGCAGAAGCCTGAGAGAAGTCTTGTAGGTGAGAATGGGCAGAAGTGATGAGAGGAGAAGTGAGGGAAGATCAGAAGTAGAGCGTAGGTTTCGTGAAGGAGAGTATTTGGAGATTAGAGATGAAATATAGGGAGGGGTTTCTTTATTAAGGGCCTTGAATGTGAGTGTAAGTAATTTGAATTTGATTCTAGATGAGATTGGGAGCCAGTGAAGGGACATACATATGGGAGCAGCTGATGTTGAGCGGTGAGATAGATGAATGAGTCTAGCGGCCGCGTTTAGATCAGATTGGAGTTGTGAAAGGTGACTTGTTGGAATACCTGTGAGGAGTAAGTTGCAGTAATCAAGGCGGGAGATGATGAGAGACTGAATCAATAGTCAAAGTATTTTTTAAAGAGACAGTACTTCGACTATTGAATGGTCGAATAGTCAAACGATTTTTATTCCGAATCATTCAAATCAAAGTCGTAGTCGAAGGTCGAAGTACCCAAGAAAAAAACCTTTGAAATTCAAAGTTTTTTCATTTGAATCCTTCACTCGAGCTTAGTAAATGTGCCCCTCAGTGTGTAAGTGACTGGTATAGACACAGAGAATAGAATGAGAGATACTCAGTGTGTAAGTGACTGGTATAGACACAGAGAATAGAATGAGAGATACTCAGTGTGTAAGTGACTGGTATAGACACAGAGAATAGAATGAGAGATACTCAGTGTGTAAGTAACTGGTATAAACAGGACACACCGGCACAGCATGGGTAAGTTCAGCAGGTTAAACCTTGCTCGTTTATTGCGGATGCAACGTTTCGGGGCGTGACCCCTTTCTCAAGCACCTGGGAGTCGCTGAAGTCTGGACGGCCAGGGTGTGCGAGTGTAAGTCTTTCTTTTTATAAGTAACTGGTATAGACACAGGAATAGAATGAGAGATACTCAGTGTTTGTACTTTATCCCGCCCCTCCCAATCGGCAATTAGGCAATCAGTGTGATTGGTTAGCAGATATTTGTAGCCAGTAAGTTGTTATAAAACCTCTGGGTGGGCAAGAGAGAGAAATGTTGGGGTTAATAGATAAGTCCCATAGGGCCCCAGGGACACAGGGAACAGTTTTAGTTCGAATCGTTCGATTCAAAGTCATAGTCGAAGGTCGAAGTAGCCAAATTCGACCATTCAAAATTCGAAGTTTTTTTACTTCGTATCCTTCACTCAAGCTTAGTAAATCTGCCCCTATGTGTTTGTAAAATGAGGGGTCTGCTATAAGTAAATAGACTGAGCTAAGGTCCATGCTATAAAAATGCCAAGATGGCTGAGGGTCTGAGACAAAATGGCTGCTGATCCATGGAATAAGGCTCTGCCTGTAAAATACTGAAATGTTTTCCTTCCAGCAAGAGCTTAAAACTTATTGTAAACTGGATGTTGAAGTTTTGTTTTTGTTTATAGGGAACAAATGATGGAAAAGACAAAAGAAAAGTTGAAGATGTTCTGTAAGAAAAGGAAGAAGAATGTGTCTGTGACAAGGTGTGTAGATCCATTTCAGCTCACAACACTGGCCTCTGTCTGTTTGTCATTGTATAGATTTATATTTCTGCCTGAACATTGTGTCACTATTTTACCTGGTGAGAACGATCACAAAACACATAAGAGAAATTCATCATCAGCTATACAGTGGCCTATGTATGTACAACACAAAGGGATACGTTTGCTTATGTTGATGGTATTGAAACAGCTTTTGATTTTCCAGGTTGTTTTTATCACGTTTATCCTGTTTGTTACAATGAGGGAGATTTTAATTCTGTTACAAAAACCACATAGAGTCAACTATATTATACATTTTTGGCTAAACAAAGATACCTGTTGTAGTGTGGATTTAATGTCCGCTTGCTGTGGGAACATGAGTGGAAAGAAATGGTTAAATCTGACTCTGAACTAACGGCTTTCCCACAGTATAAGCAATTTCCTCAACCACTGGACCCCAGAGATGCACTTTATAGTGGTAGAACTAACGCCATAAAGTTATATCACAAGGCTGGTCCAAAAGAAGAAATCCATTACTACGATTTTACAAGTCTATGTCCCTTTGTTAATAAGACAAAGACATATCCTATCGGCCATCCGACAATTATTTATGAAAATCTCAAAGAGATTGACCAGTACTTTGGTATTGCCAGAGTAAAAGTTTTACCACCAAGAGGTTTATTTTCTCCTGTTCTACCTACAAAAATCAACAAACAACTATTGTTCCCCCTCTGCTAAACTTGTGCTTCAAACAGTCAGGAGACTCAGTGTGAACACAATGAACAACAAAGATGTCTTTTAGGGACTTGCTGTACAATGGAGTTAGAGCTGTTGAAAAGGGTTATAAAATGGTACAGATCTATGAAATTTGGCATTTTAGAAAAACTACTAATGATCTTTTTGCTCCCTATATCAAGTTACATCTTAGGGATAAACAGGAGGCTTCTGGGTATCCTAGTTGGTGTACAGATGATTGAAAGAAAAAACAGTATGTTGAATTATACTTTGAAAAAGAGGGTGTTCAGTTATGACCAGAAAACATAACATTGAATTCAGCCAAAAGACAGATACAGATGAAGCCACTTAGATTTGTGAGTTAAATGCGTCGTGACTCAGGGTTAATTGAAGAAACTGTGTTATCTAAAGTCATCTTAACTCATTTAATGCATTTAACCTTTTCATTAGCATACCAAAGCTCCATTGTTCACAATGGTGAATGCTTTAATTAGATGGGATGTTGTGACGCAGTTTTCTGTGTTAAATGAGATAAATGGGATATCTGTGTTTAGTTATTCTGTGTCAAACAGACAAACCAATGTGGCTGCATCTGTATCTAAGCTTTTTCTTAATTCCCTTTGGGGTAATTTTGGATAGAGATTAACTTACTATACACCAGCACTGTTACAGACCCAGACCAATCGTTCAGCTTTGTATTTTTACCATATTATGACGTCTCTGAACTAAACTTCATTGATGACGAGACAGCGAGTGTGAACTGGAAATATGTCAAAGAGAGGGACACAAGCAACAAAACCAGTAAGAGTTTTATAGTCTGTTTTACCACAGCCTGTGCCAGATTAGAACTCTATGCGCTTCTTGACAGATTGCAGGAGAGGTGTCTTTATCATGATACAGACTCTTTGTAAGTAAAGAGGGTGAGTGGAATCCACCTTTGGGTGACTATTTGGGTGAGTTAACTAGTGAGTTACCAAATGGAACGCACATAACTGAATTTGATTCTGCAGGACCCAAAACTTACAGATACAAATTGTCTAGTGGAAAAAACATTTTAAAAGTAAAGGGTATAACCCTAAATGTCAAAAATGCACAGTCCATTAATTAAAGAAATAGTTTTGGATTCCCCACTCAACTCCGACTGTGAGACCCAGAAATGAATTTTAGTGGAACAACCAGGAATTGTCAGAAACAAAAACTACTGGCAGATTGAAACAAGGCCACTGCGAAAAACTCAAGTGTGTTTATACAAAGAGACAGCTAACATCTGACTTTATAACTTTACCATACGGGTACTAACATTATGGAAACACGTTTGCAACTAGAACCAACTAGAACATGTAGGTACAGACTTAGACTCTGGACAGACTTTTCTGCTGAATGCTTTGCAAACATACTGACAGGAATGATCATTGTTGTGATGAAAAACTACAGTAATGACAAAAGTATGTTGCACCAATAAAGCCTTTTACATTTCTGATTCCATAAAAATGGTTATCATGATGTAATATGTATAAGACTTTATTAGTACACAATTTACCAGTGTTATAATAGCACCATTTACCCTTGTTGTGATACAGTATTTTAATGGTCACATTTAAGTATAATTCAAAATCAGTTGTATCACTAAAGCTCACCAAATGGTCATCAGGTATCGACAAATCACTGTGAATCTTTCTCACCTGTTCTAATATAACACAATCAGCAGCAGCATCATCTAGCAGAGCAATGAGACTAGAAGCAAAACAAAGATTGTTATCGACATTATTAAAATCGTATAACCAACGTTTTTTACCTTTAGTGATCTGTGTATAAGAAATGGATTTTAAGCCATGCCTTGAGCCACCTCTTCTGTTCCTTACAACAGTTACAATGAGATTTAAACACTCATTTCCAAGACACTCTGCATTACTTTGCAAAAGATTTGCTACAGCATTTAGGAAATCTTGTTGAAAATAAAGGCCTCAAAAGATGTGTACTATCCAGTCTGAGTTGTACAAAATCACCAGGTTCTATGTCAGTAATTACCTTCTCCAACACATTTTCTATATCAACATGAACAGCTTGTAATGCCTCCAAGAAAGATTGTACTTTTTCTAGATTTACAAACTGAAAATGGTCTGTGTACATTCTAGAATTAGAACATACAATGTCTCTTTCATGGTGGTATATGTGTTCTAAAACGACTGTTTCATTGTACAACTCATTGTTATTACCTGATCTGGCAGATTCACAATTTGGAGGTGTGTCTGTGTGATTAGCTAAAGAGACCTGGGGTTCATGCACTGGGGGTTCAGCCACTACAGCATCTAATAGAGCATGAGCTGACTGTTGATGGTCACGTTCAGGAATATGTTTGTATTGATATTGTGTTGTGCTTGTCTTATTTTCCTCTGTGAAATTGCCTGTTTTGACTGTATAAACATTTTTATAGCCCATTTTATCATTTCAGACCTTTGTTGTACCTTAAGTTACTTTTTCTTAGGATTACCCAGACCAGGTCCACTCATAGTTAGTCAGGAAGAGGTTTCTGATTCGTTGAGTATCAGATTCGTCAGTTTCTCCATTTTATTACATTTCTCATACAGACTGGCCACTGCACTATACCTGCGTTAATCGGGTTCACCGTTACTTTACTCAGTTGTCTGTTTAACCAAAGAAGCAAAAAGATTACGCCGAGTTTTATATTTCACATGTTCCCTGTAAATGAATGAAAGTTGTTTTCTCATATCCTTAGGCCATAGTGTGAATGTGTTATGTGTTTGTGGTGCAAGTACAGTCCCCCTGTCGTCTGTTTGTGTCTCTACAGTTTTCTTAATCTGTGGGGCGTCACAACCACTAAATGAAATACGTCTCTTCAATGGTTTAGCGCTGTGTTCTGTAACTGTTGTGTTCTTGAAGTATGTGTACCATTCTGTTTAACTTTAGATTGTGTTTGTTTTTTAGGAAGACGCATACCTAAAATATTTTTTGGTCTTATGTACACTGACTTACCCAGGGTCCCACAAAGATCCGCCATGACATGTGTTTTGGGTATTATGGATTCAGCAGGTGTTGTAAATGCAGCGCAATGTGTTATGTGCGGTGTTGAGTTTGTTGGTCTATTAGTCAGTTGCTCTGTATTAGTGATTGGCAAATTTATTTGCCAGGTGCGAATTTAAGCGAATTTGTGCGATTCGCCATTAGCGAATAAATTCGCTAAATGGACGTGAAAATTCCCTGGTGAAAATACTCACTTATGTACTAATATATATGTTGTCATTCTTTACCAAATCCATCTAGAAAAATTATGTAAATTCATTTAAATCACATTAAAAATTAACCAAATACCAGAACTAAAATGTTGTATCTATAGCAACTTAAAGTGGTACATGTTATTTCAAGTCAGATCATTTTCTAATTAGTTTTATGTATCTTTAAGTGTATCTCTGTTTGTACCAGTAATGAAATGCTATGAAATTAATATTATAGATTTTCTTAATAATACATTTGCTAGCTCAGCATAATTCAATGGTATCTGGAGGTGGGCTGTGTACATGACTGGGTGTATATACATGTGTTTAGTGGTGATAAGCCTGTCTGTTATTGACACAACAAGATTGTATTATATAGTATTTTACAGGCAGAGCCTTATTCCATGGATCAGCAGCCATTTTGTCTCAGACCCTCAGCCATCTTGGCATTTTTATAGCATGGACCTTAGCTCAGTCTATTTACTTATAGCAGACCCCTTATTTTACAAACATTTATTCCTTCATAAATTTTACAATATAAACAAATGCCCATTTTTTAATTTACACATACAGAGCAAATAAATCGTTCCTGCCTATGTTATTTTGCACTCAGAACCCCATTTTGTAGAATACATATATTATGGATTCCCAAATCCTATCTGGTTTGGATACACAAAACAAGCAATAAATAGTGAATGACTATGCTATTTTCTAGTTAGATCATCTTGTCATTTTTATATAAAAACATGGGTGAGTCTAGGTCAGACCCACACACCATTTGCAAGAGTGTAGAAGCTTATGAATGAATTCATTTTGTGTGCACAGTATAATTAGTTGCTGGCAGAGGAGCTGCTGGAGATCCCTGTATGTTTGTTTGTGAGAAGCCTGTCAGTACAAGAATACATTAGACAGGCATTTTAGAGACAAACACTTATCCCTAATTCATTTATTGCAATCTACTATACTCCCTGCTTTATTGAAACACAAAAGTCAGAAAAAATTGATTTAAAACATATACTTTGTATAGTATTGTGACTGTTATGTGTGAGACGTTTGAACTTAGTTGTTTAAGGCTCCTGTCACACGAGCAGATTCAGGGAGATTTAGTCGCCTGGCGATAAAATGTTTGTTTTTCTCAATTAAAAATATCGAATGAATTAAAAATTGGGTATCAGCGATTAAAACAGCTTGTGTCTGGTCAATAGTTTATACGTAATTCAATTAATTTTATATTTCTTCATTAAAACAATAGAGGATTGTGGGAATTGCAGTCCAAAAGTGGATAAACAAAATCAACAGTCCTACAATAACACAAAGGGAGGGGGCGGGCAATCACAATCGGAAGGGGAGGGTTAATAGACTTCACTCATTTCAATAAGGGGGCGGGGCACCTGTCACTTTACTGGAAGTCGGCGGTTTGACGAGAGGTGTAGACACATCACTACTGGCAGCGTCTTGGGTGATAAATGATGGTATTTTGGATATGTTCCTTAGGTGGAAGTGACATGATTTAATAAGTGACTGGATATGAGGAGTGAATGACAGGGCAGAATCTAGGATAACCCCAAGGCACCGGGCCTGGGGAGAGGGGGTGATAGTGGAATTGTTAACTATGATGGATACTTCCGGGATGTTACTGGTGTTAGTTGGGAGATTGTCTAATGTAGCTGTAATACAAGTGAGTCTGAGCAGTTGCTAATCGCTGGGTTACTGACGCGGCACACCAGGAGTCCAGCCAAACTCTCCTCACCAACTTGGGTTTTGAGAATGTGATTGGCCTGTGGGTGCTGGCAGTGCAGTTATGTGTGCTCCTGTACTAAACTGAAATATCTTATTAAAGCCTGTCATTATGTGACCAATATCAGTGCTGGACTGAGGCTGATTGTGAGTAAGTGGGCCGCACCAAGAAAGCAGCCAGCAGCAGCAGGACAAGCTCTTCTCCATTATTGTCCTCCCTCACCAATGTCCTGCGCTGACGCACAACGTTATTTAGAGAGCGCACAGTGATTGATGATGTTGGTCTGACATTTCAGTCTCCTGTAAATTCTTGTGTGACTTGTCCAGGCTGCATGGGGAGAGCATTGGGGGGCTACAAACACTACAAGCAGAACAAGCAAGTGCTACAGACCTGATCAATTTACTCACTTGCTGCTGCCCCAAACAATTTCAATTTCCCACCCACACGGGCACAGAATTCCCTGTAACACCGGCCTATGGACTTGCTAAAGGGCAAGTTGGTGGCTCAGTGACCCCATCCCACCCCCCCCCATCTGTCTCAGCACAGGGAGATTACTGGTAAAGACTTGGACTGGTTTATTTACTAGCTGCAACATTTTAATTGTTATCCTCTGTAAATTTATTTATTTTAATATATGTGCTGCGGTTATTAAGCGAACAACTGCATTCATGGGTTATTACTTATGGATCTGCCACAGTGTCTGAGATCTGGGGGTATTTATACATGGAATTGGCACATACCATCTTCTCTGAGATCTGGGGGGTTTTATACATGAATTGGCACATACCACCTTCTCTGAGATCTGGGGGGTTTTATACATGGAATTGGTACATACCATCTTCTCTGAGATCTGGGGGTATTTATACATGGAATTGGCACATACCACCTTCTCTGAGATCTGGGGGGTTTTATACATGAATTGGCACATACCACCTTCTCTGAGATCTGGGGGGTTTTATACATGAATTGGCACATACCACCTTCTCTGAGATCTGGGGGTATTTATACATGGAATTGGCACATACCATCTTCTCTGAGATCTGGGGGTATTTATACATGGAATTGGCACATACCATCTTCTCTGAGATCTGGGGGTATTTATACATGGAATTGGCACATACCATCTTGCTCTGAGGTCTGGGGGTATTTATACATGGAATTGCCACTGTACCATGTAGCACAATGCCTTTTAAGGCTATAGGCGTATTACAAAAAAAACAAATTATCATGAAAGTGCATGAATCTATCGAATCATTAGGATAAGCTTACTGCTTAGGCTTATTGCTACTTTTTTATTCAGGCTCTCTGCAATTCATATCCCAGTCTTTCATTCAAATAAATTTGTAGTTGCTAGGGTAATTTGGACCCTAGCAACCAGACTGCTGAAATTGCAAACTAGAGAGCTGCTTAATAAAAAACAAAATAACGCAAACCGCAAATAAATAAATGAAAAAAACAACTGCAAAATTTCTCAGAATATCCCTCTCTGCACCATATTAAATTTAATGTAAAGGTGAATGACCCCTTTAATGCTGCACTGATTAACCCTTGTCATTAATGCAGTAAAAAATGTATTTCAGACTCTCGTGCTTTGAGTGCTCGAATGGGACAGGAATGGGACCTGTTATCCAGAATGCTCAGGACCTGGGGTTTACCAGATAACAGGTCTTTCTGTAATTTGGATCTTCATACCTTAAGTCTACTAGAAAATCATATAAACATTAAATAAACCCAATAGGCTGGTTTTGCTTCCAATAAGGATTAATTATATCTTAGTTGGGATCAAGTACAAGCTACTGTTTTATTAAGAGAAAATAATTTTTAAAAAGTTGGACTATTTGATTATAATGGAGTCTATTGGAGATTACCTTTCCATAATTCAGAGCTTTCTGGATAATAGGTTTCTGGATCCCATACCTGTACTAAAAGACTAGTTCTTTCTCTTGACTTCTCTTGACTTTCTATTGACTTCTTTTTCTCTGTCCCTATAAACCAGCAGCATTATTCATATATTATTCTGAATAGATATATATGTATGTGATGAGCAACCATATTGATCATATTAATGTTACTTTACTGGAACAGTTCAACTGCTCCTATGACATTTGGTCAGTAATTCTGTGTTCCAGCCCAATACACGTGTGTGTGTGTGTGTGTGTATGTGTGTGTGGGGGGGTAGTTGTAAATTTATGTACCAAGGCCCTTAGAGGTCTAGTTACACTACTGGATATGATCACTATATATAAATTTATACGGGGATATGATCACTATATATAAATATATAAGGGGATATGATCACTATATATAAATATATAAGGGGATATGATCACTATATATAAATATATAAGGGGGATATGATCACTATATATAAATATATAAGAGGGGTATGATCACTATATATAAATATATAAGGGGGATATGATCACTATATATAAATATATAAGGGGATATGATCACTATATATAAATATATAAGGGGGATATGATCACTATATATAAATATATAAGAGGATATGATCACTATATATAAATATATAATGGGATATGATCACTGTATATAAATATATAAGGGGGATATGATCACTATATATAAATATAAAGGGACAGTAATGAAATAGAGAAAGTACAGAGAAGAGCGACTAAGCTGATAAAGGGAATGGAAGGGATCAGTTATGGGGAAAGGTAAATTGGGATTGGTTTTAAATAAGTGCTGGTGACAGACAAGAACAACATACAGTAGAGGGTCCTGTGGTAATGGGGCCACAGCTGAGCACAGAGGTGCCACATTCAATTCCCAGGCCTCCTGTTGCTCATCATTGAATGAGACGATGAAGACAAAGTAAATGAATGAGGGGTTGGACTTTGTACTGACTCATTTATCCTTCATTCTGGGCCTGTGGTTGTGTCTCACTCTGTCTCTTTCCCCCACAGAGTTTAATAAGGATCACGGAGCAGCAATTCTGGGTCGGAATAAAGCACATCGGATCCCATCATAGTACAGGAATATGGAAGGGCAGATGGGCCGACGACAGTGAGGAGTAAGTACCAATAACTGAATTCTACCCCCCTAAATTGTATCTGCCCCTGAGCACTGTGGGTAATCCCAGGCACCCCTCACCCTATAGCACATTCCCCCCCATCAGTCAGGCCCCCCATCCCATAAAACCACTGATCCTTTAGCCCATTGTCACAAGATCCACACTGAACTTTCATGTTAATTACAGGCTCCAACTAGGAAATGGTTTACAGAGCACCCCCTCATATCATAGGTGCCAACATTTATAATGAAAATAATAGAATAATTTGACCCCATCCCTGATCTGCCCCAACTATGTCCAAATATAGCCCCCGCTCCGCAAATGTTACTTTTATAATCCAGCTGATTGTGTCAGTTTATGTCAGAGTCCAATGAAAATCCAGTTGTAATCAGTAAACTCATTAGTGGCAGTTAATTAGGGTTCAGGGGGAGTCGCTCCCCATTAGATTTACTGGATCAGATGGAATGTGACTGAATGATCCCCCCCATTACTGTTATAAACAGGTGGGAATGGGTCTTACCCAAAGGGACACAGTCTTTCCTCAGTGGGGTGCAGGGAATGCAGGGTGCTGGGAGTTACAGTGAGTAGAAATAGGCCCATTTACCACTAATGAGACTCTCTCATTCCCATAGAACTGTCACTGGTGGAATTGGTACCTGTGCCAAGATGGGGAGCACCCTGACCCAGGAGAGTTGTTACACCCCTCTGCGCTGGATCTGTGAGAGACACGCCCCCTGAGTGGGAGGAGCCACACACTTATCTCTAGGTCACTGTGCTGGGAGTCTGGGCCAAAGAACTGACATATTAATCCTATATGGGGGGGATACAGGACTAGGGTGTGAGCTCACGTGTGACACATTTTGAGACCAATGCACATAACAAATTGTGGTTCTTACAAATAAATTTATGTAAAAACAATAATGTTTTATTTCAATTCTAAACTGAACTCACTGTTTGTAAAAACTGAACACACAAGTTTAACATGTGAGCCCCAAATTATTGTTTGAGCACATAGACAAGGGGAGATGACAGGGAACATTGGTGGGAAGGATTTTAGGAAAGAACAGATTCTGACGAATACAAAATAAGTAAATATGTCTTTATATTCCAAACTTCTCACATCACTTTCCTAAATACTCAGCCAGTGACCCTGGAAAAGCAGAGATTTGTGGAAAGTAAATATTCTGACTAATGTAGCAATGGGTTAAATGATTGTGTTAGTTCAGGTGAATCAGTCAGACAAACACAGGGACTTTATACATTTATTACAGGCAGGTAACACAGCCCTGCTCCACACTTGCTCTCAGCTTACACAGGAAGAGGGAAACAGGAACAGGAAATGAATCATAAAGTAATGGCAAAACAACACCAATTCCCTTAACCAAAATGGCCACAGAGGCTGGTTACTACACTGACATACAACATGGGTAAAGATGTCTTTCTACACCAAACTACAAATTCTGGTTTCCATAACATTTCTGAATATCACCTAAAAATGTTGCAATTAGCCACATTTATCTTAAGGAAAATCACCCTAAATATGAAGGCCAGAGGTCAACTGAACAGTTTGATGCCCAATGTGCAGAAGATTTAGCAAAGTATGTGGTGTGTATGGAACCAAATGCAAATAGTGCAAATTCATTTTCTCTCCTGCAAATTCTGCTTTTTCCTGCCAACATGTAAAGTCAATGTGCTTGTCAGGCAAAGGGTTAATATCTTGGAATTAAAATAAATAATAAAAGTACATTGCAAAACTGTTTCGAATAGTCCCCTCATTAATTTGAACTTTTAATTTATTTTAATTCTGCACTGTATGATACAAATGAACTGCAGAAATAAAATGTATCCATAGGCTTAAACCTACAGCAAGATACTATACTTCTATCCTAGCGGAGATGATATCATAACTACAGACTTGCACCAAGTATTAATATACTGAACAGCTGTAACATGTAATAATAATCATAATAATACTAATAACCTGCAATAATACACACATTATCTATATGCTTAATAGTTGCAACAAATAATGTTGTGCATAAATGCAACTAGTATTATACTGAGCAGTTGAGATATGGAAATGATGAACTGCACAACTTACACAGTACTGATATATATATATAGTAGTTGCAAGAAGATAATAATGAATTATCATATAATATCATATAGTGAGTAGCTTTGACATGCAAAAGTGAGTAGCTGGGACAGAGTAATGAAGGATACACAATATCAATATTCAATAAAGAATTCTGATGTAGAAATGTATGTAGTATTAATTACTAACACACATACACACTATCAATATACTAAGCAGTTATGAGAAGGTAATAATGACCCATAGAAATACATGTAGGGGCAGATTTAACAAGGGTCAAATTTCGAGTTTTCAGGAGTTATTAACTCCCATAAACTTGAAATTCGAACAAAAATAACCAAATTTTATTTAAAAATAATTTTTTAAATTTGGGTGAATAGGATGGACCCGCAAATTCAAATTGAATTCAAATCAAATCTTAAAAGTCCACCAAATCACTCCAAATTGGTTGTAGGAGGTACCCCATAGGCTAAAACAACGATTCGCCAGGTTTTAGATGGCGAATAGTCAAATTCTTAAAGAGACAGTACATGATGAATTTCAAATTTTTAAAACTCAAATTGAATTTGGACTATTCCCCAGTCGAGTTACACTAAAATAAACTCAAAATTCTAATTTAAAAATTGTAATTTTCAATTCGACCCTTGATAAATGTGCCCTGTAGTGTAATATGACAAGAAGCTGACACACTGATCAATTATATAAATATCCAAACGACATAAATGTGCCAATAAATAGCAAGTAGCTGTGACATGGACAAGATGAAGTGCAGATCATGGGCACATAGTTAATAATACTGAATATATTGTTAAATAGAAATAATTGGGTTGGAGCCGTGCACTCAGCTAGCCAAGTACATCAGGTCCCGCCCCCCAGCAACCCATTTCAGAACCCCTGCTACAGTCTAGTGCACTGAATGTAACTTTTAATAATTCCATTTAAAATTATATAGGCGCATCAAGCGTGAACCCCATGACACCCCACAACCGCACTGACAAATTCACTGTATATAGTTACACAGTGCTGGACCATGTCCATAAAACACACAATTAAAACACCGCAAAGGTGGACAGATGGAAAGAGCTTCGTTTAAATCAAAAAGTTAGGCTTAAATGGTACCATGCATGATGGTCAGGTAAGTAACCGCAACACAATGGAATAAAGGCAGCGCACTCCTGGGTTTCAAAAATTGATCGCTTGTCTCCAGGTTGGTTAAAAAAAGTTATACTTTATTTAAACATAGTATCAATCTAGTAAACATATCGTCTGAGGTCTGACGCGTTTCGTGATACAACACTTCCTCAGAGACCCAATTTCCTGTTATGACACAATAGATTTAAATACCCCCCAACACACCTGTGTATTAATTAATTAATCACACAATTTCATGTTACATATTTACAGGTAAATACACATCTGTTAAAAAATCACGTCAGTTTAATCAATTATGAGAAACATTTAAAAACAAAACAGTTCAACCTAGTTAACTCCTGATTAATACTACATATAAATATAATTTAATATGACTTCCCATTTCATATCTTAAATATATATAAGGGATATTTATGGCATTCAATTAATTTACTAGTTTGTCTTATGATTCAATTTAACTCAGCTCAATCGTTAATTTCATGGAGACTCCTAAACACTTGTAACTAATTCAGCTTACTTAAGTTCCAGAGGAAATATACAATGTTATTCTTTAAAGATATAAACGTTAGAAATGGCAACTAATATCAAAAAAAGAAAAAAAAAAGAGTTTAACCCTTCTGGTTGTCTAGTATGTAATTGGAAAATCCATTTCACTTCTGTTTTTAAAATTTTTGCTTGTAAATAACCACCTCTCGGGCCTAAACTAACTCTTTCTATTCCTTACACAGATATCCATTTAGTATCGCCACCATTACATTCTCTGAAATGTCTCGCCACTGGAGTATTTGCTTTGTCAGAACTAATATCATTGAGATGTTCTCGTATCCTATTTTTTAAATTCCTAATCGTGCAACCAACATACTGTTTGTAACATTTAAGACAAGTTATCAGATATATAACTGATTTAGTATTGCAGTTTATGTAGCTCTTAATTCTGTATATCTCCTTTGTTACACTACAGGTAAAATTGTCAGATACTTGAACTACTCCACACGTGACACACCTTTTGGATCCACACCTTAACATTCCAGGATTATCCAGCCATGTGCTGGATTTAGCTTCTTTACTAAACATACTGGGCGCTAATATCATACCTAATGTTGGAGCCCTTCTTGCTACTACCTGGATGCCTGGCTCTAGTAACTGTTTGAACACTGAATCCCCATATAATATTGGAAGATGTTTGTTTAATAAACTTTTAATCTTATCAAATTGTGCACTATATCTCATGCTCATTATTATTTTATTTGTGTCTTTTCTGTTCATTCCTACTCTTTCAATCTGATCTTCTCTAGGGGAATTGCTCTGTCTTTGTACACTGTTATCTATCCTTTTTTTATCTTTTATTAACTCCTTCCTGTTTGAATTCAATGCTGATATAAAGGCCTTCTGTAAGCTCTTAAAGCTATATCCTTTACATAAAAACTTGTCTCTCAATATACAGGATTCTTCTATAAATTTCTCTACTGTATTGCAATTTCTGCGCAAGAGTCTGGATGGCAAGAGTCTGCTCTCAAAAGAGAGTTTCCTGCAAAGGGCTTAGTGTATACAGATGTCATGATATTTTCATTTTCTACCCTGATCCAAAGATCCAAATAGGCAATGTTTTTCCTATCAAAACAACATGTGAACTTGAGGTTAAGAGCCTCATTGTTTAGACTGGCAATAAACTCCTCAAATAATCTATCACTTCCTGCCCAAACAAACAGAAGGTCGTCTATATATCGTCTGAAGGTGATAACATGTTGCAAGAGTGTGTGTTCACCCCCCAGGATGTGTTTCCTCCCACCATCCCATGTAGAGGTTAGCATATGTTGGCGCAAACCGCGCCCCCATAGCTGTCTTTCGTTTCTGGAGGTAGAACACCCCTCCAAACATGAAGTAATTGGGTGTAAGGAGGTACACAGTGCCTCCATAATAAAGCTCGGTACACCTTCCGAATAATTGCTATACCTCTTAAGATGGTAATCAATTGCTAGCATTCCTTTTTCATGAGGGATACTGGAATAAAGTGATGTTACATCCGTCGTGCCCCAGCCATAGGAACGGTCCCATTCCATATCATCCAATAGTCTAAGTACATCCCTATTGTCTTTAAGATAAGAGTATAAACGTTTAACTAAAGGTTGCAGTAGTAAATCTACAAGCTCCGACAGCCCCTCATTTAATGAGGAGACCCCGGAGATGATAGGCCTACCTTTAGGTGGTAATTCACCTTTGTGCACCTTCGGGAGGTGATAGAAGATGGGAGTCTGCGGTGTCTTGGGCACCACAGTATCCCACGTTCTATCTGTGATCAAACCCAGTTGCTTACCAAAGTTTGCTATTTTCTCCAATGCTTTCTTAAATTTATTGACTGGATTAAAACTTAAACTCATGTATGTATCTTTGTCACTTAATTGTCTAATCGCTTCCTTTTCATAATCAATTGTATTCATAACAACCAAAAGTCCCCCCTTGTCGGCCTGCTTGATGGTAATTGTCTTATTAGACGTTAATTCACTCAGTGCTATCTTTTGTTCTATCGTGAGATTCCCTGATTAATATGATATCTTGTGTTCCTTATCTAATTTAACCAGATCCCTCTCCATCATGTCCTGGAAAACGTCAACCAAATCACCCCGGCTGTTAACTGGGTACAAGTCAGACTTCTTCCCCATTCTCCTATTAATCATTTGTAGATTAGTGCCTACCATATCATGTGACAAGTCGCCGCTTTCTCATATAAGAGATTCTAAGATATAGGCAGCACGCTGTTCTTGGAACAGTAGTGATTTCTCATAAGCAGCCGGTGATTCACCTGACATATATCCAGGAGTAGGGCTGGGCGAATAAATTCGCCATGGTTAAATTCGCGGCGAATTTCTGCGTTTCGCCGCGGGCGAATTTTTCGCAAAATTGCGGCAAAAATTCGCCTCGCGACTCGTTTCGCCGCGCGTCGAAATTTTCGTCGCGCGACGAGCCGCGACGCCGCTAATGCGCGTCAAAACAAAAAGACGCGCGACAAACTAAACATCACCCACAGCAGCCAATAAGATGTGAGCCATCCCTGAGCCAACCCACTGGCTATATAAGGAGCTGCAGAGGCGGCCATTACTCGTGGCGTTTCTGGTAGAGGTAGAGAGAGCAGGATAGTGAGAGATTTGTGTGTGATTTAGCTAGTGGAGTTTGTGTAGAGAGCTTTTTTTTTTTCTGAGTCAGTGCAAGTGGAGGTTGTGGATTTCAGTTTACTGTTTTCCCTCTTCTGCTTGCCTGCTCACCACCCAATAGCCCTTTTTAGGGCTAACTGTCTTTGTCTTTGTCTGTGCTGGTGTGTGTACTCCTTGTGGGTGCACACTTCTGCTGAGGGGATTTAGTTGAGGGTTTTATTTTTTTCTCCTTTCCTTCCCCGAAATATCCAAACCCCCCCCTTATATATATATATTTTTTTTAAGTTTAGTTGCCCAATATGACGGGCCGTGGGAGAGGGGGGATGGGTGGTGGTGGTGGGAAGAAGGGTGGGTTAGGGATGGGTGGTGGTGGTGGTGGGAAGAAGGGTGGGATAGGGAGGGGTGGCCGAGGAAGAGGCCGTGGTGCTGGCCGTGGGCATCCAACCCCACAACAGCCATGTGCCATGCCCAGTCTGGGCACTGTAAATCAGTCGCAGCACAAGCTGCCATCAAAGCAGCTGCCATCACAGCAGCAGCTGCAACAACAACAGCAGCAGCTGCAACAACAACAGCAGCAGCAGCTGCAACAACAGCAGCAGCAGCCGCAACAACAGCAGCAGCAAATGCCACAGCAGCAGGTGGCTGTGGGTCGCAGCAGCGGGGCAACTGGTCCACGTAGGACTGTGCCCGATTTTTTTGCCACTGCTTCGCGACCCATACGGTCGCAGCAGGCAGAGGCAGTGGTAGACTGGCTGACCCAGGCTACCTCATCTGCAGCAGGCACCAGTGAGCGGCAGGAGGTGGCATCACCTGCTAGCTCAGTGTGGGATGACACCCCATCCCTCTTATTTGATCCTGAGGTGGACTTGGGCCCAGACACCCAGGATCTTTTTGATGATCAGGCAGGAATGGGGGGGGCATTCATGTCTGATGAAGAGGAGGAGGTGGTCATATCACAGCCTACATCAATAGGGGATATTGGGCAGGGTCCCCTTATGGCAGGGCAGCAAGTTGCTGGTGTGGGGTCAGACACCAGCATGCTGGATGTGGGTATTGATGCCATGTATGAGGCAGGGTCTGGTCTGGGGGAGGACGATGACAGGGACAGACCCTGGGAGCCGGCTCCAGAGGATAACAGCAGCAGTTCAGGGGGGGAACTGTTTGTTGTTGATGAGGATGAAGAGCCGGCTCCACCGACCACTGCTAGGGGGGGCAGGCAACAGGGCAGCACTGCGCCTAGGTCCAAAGCCTATGTGCGTACGGGTGGGGACCATCCTCAACCCTCCACAGCAGGCAAGGCAGTGGCCCGCACTTCAGCAGTGTGGGCTTTTTTCACGTGCCAGGCAGAGGACCAGGCAATAGCAGTGTGCCAGCTCTGCCGGCAGAAGGTTCGAAGGGGGCAGGCAGGGTCACATATGGGAACATCAGCTTTAAGTTCCCATATGAAACGTCATCACAGGATGACGTGGGAGCAGCACCAAAGTGGCAGGGCACCGGGTGGCAGTGGTGCTTCCTGTCCACCTCCTCCCATTCCTCAGGGAAGAAGTGCTAGCTCCCCAGACCCTGCAGCAGGTGAAGAGGATTCTGGGGCTCACAGTCGGAGGCAGCCACTGTGTAGCTCAGCCTCTTCTGCAGCCTCCTCCTCCTCAATGCGGCCCCTGTCCCGCCAGGTTTCCCTCCCCCAGTTCCTCAGCCGCAAGACGCCTCTCTCCCCCAGCCACCCCCAAGTGCAGAGGCTTAATGGCTGCCTGGCAAAGCTTCTGGCAGTGCAGCTGCTGCCCTATCAGCTAGTCGAAGCAGCCCCCTTCCGACAGCTGATGGCTTGCGCTGCCCCTAACTGGCGGATCCCCAGCCGCCATTATTTTGCCAGGAAGGCTGTCCCTGCCATCCACCAGCATGTGGTTGAGAATGTGTCCCTGTCGCTGGATCATGCTGTTGGCGGCAGGGTGCACTGCACCACTGACACGTGGACCAGCAGGCATGGGCAGGGGAGGTACATAACCTACACTGCGCACTGGGTCACCCTCATGAGTGCTGGGGAGGGTGCAAGCCGGGGCGCTCCCCTCAGGCTACAGGTGCCTCCCCGTGGGGTACAGGGCAAACCCCACATGTCCACTTCCTCCTCCTCCTCCACTATGGATGAGCCACCCCTGAAGCGTCCCCGCAGCTACGCTTCAGTGCAGCACAGGCGATGTCAGGCTGTGCTGCAACTCCTCTCCCTGGGCGAGAGGAGTCATACTGCACCTGAGCTCATGGCTGCCTTCCAGACTCAGGTGCAGCGGTGGTTCACTCCCCGCCAGCTCCAAGCAGGTAATATTGTTTGCGACAACGGTCGCAACCTGCTGGCCGCCATCCGCCTAGGGCACCTGACCCACATGCCTTGCTTTGCACATGTCCTCAACCTTGTGGTGCAGCGCTTCCTCTAGAGCTACCAAGGGTTGGGTGACATGCTGGAGAAGGTACGTAGGGTATGTGCCCATTTGGCACGGATGCAGCGGCAGCATAGTCTGCCACCCCACCGGCTCATCTGTGACCTGCCGACGCGCTGGAATTCCACCCTGCACATGGTGGAGCGCCTCGTAGAGCAGCGCTGGGCAGTCAGCAATTACCTGCTGGAGCACAGTGCCAGGGGTACTCAGGGGGCGGATTTGGGGTACTTTAGTGCAGAGCAGTGGCAGCAAATGAGGCAGCTCTGCCAAGTACTTGCCCCCTTTGAGCAGGCGACACGCTTTGTTAGCAGGGACAATGCGTGTCTTAGCGATGTCATACCCCTGGTGTTCCTCCTCAAGCGCACGTTGGATGGGCTGCTAGAGGAGGGTGACGTGCCTGAGGAGGAGGAGGAGGAGAGTAGGCCCCGTAGGCAGGCAGAGGGGGCTGAGGAGGAGATGGTGCCTGATGAGGAGGATGAGGGAGAGGAGGACTGGGTGCCTGTGCAGCATGGGGAGCAGGGCACATGCCACCCAACCACCCCAGCTATTGTCGCGGCTGGGAGGGTACAGAGCAGGGGCAGGTCGAGCCAGATGACCTGCTGCATCTGGAGGGCAGTCAAGAAGAGGTTGGTCGGGGGCACCTCTTTTACATGGCTGCCCATATGCAGACTTGCCTCTGAAGCGATCCCCGGGTCTGTTCTATCAAAGACCGGGAGGATTATTGGGTGGCTACTTTGCTTGACCCACGGTACAAGGGAAAGGTGGGGGAGTTCCTTGTACCCAGCCAGAGAGAGAGGAGGATGGGTCAATTGAGGAAGGCTCTGTGCTCAAAATTAGTGGAGGCCTTCCCCCAGTCTGACACTTCTCAGGCCTCCACTACTCCACACACCCAGCAGAGACAGGGGCCTAGCAGCAGCAGCAGCAGCAGCAAGGGCGGAGATCTCATGGGTGTGTGGAAGAGCTTTTTCGAGCCTCAACGGCCAGCAGCAGGCCCAGTCAGCACCCAAAGCCACCACCAGCAGCGGGTGGAGCATATGGTGGCTGACTACATGGGGTCAGTCAGCGTGCAGGATGCCATTCGCCCTGACGATGACCCCATGCATTATTGGGTCTCGAGGCTCGACCAGTGGCCAGAACTGGCACAGTACGCTCTGGAGGTGCTGGCTTGCCCCCCTGCCAGTGTCCTGTCAGAGCGTGTCTTCAGTGCTGCAGGTGGGGTGGTCACTGAGAAGCGGACACGGCTATCCACTGGCAGCGTGGATAAGCTGACATTCATTAAAATGAATGAGGCATGGATAAGCGGGGATATCCAAGTGCCCATTGCAGACAGCAGAGACTAGCCTCCTCTCCTCCTTCTCCTCCACAGATTTATCCTCCTCTCTCCATTGCTGCCCATACTCTCCTCCTCAGTAGTATTGCCCATTCCCCATCTGTCTGCACCTGCTGCCCTTGCTGCTGCTGCTGCTGCTGCTGTAGCCTGCTACTAGCCCTAGTAGTACTGTTGCTGTGCTGCATTGTCGGCAATTTTTTTATGGTGGGGGCCTATCAAAGCTCCTACTGCTATCGTAGATACTACTGCTGCATTGTCGGCAAATTTTTTTAGTAGTTGAGGCCTAACATGGCCTCTAAATATGTTTCTTCGAATACTGCCACATTGTTGGCTAATTTCTTCTGGTTGAGGCCTAACATGGCTTCTAAATATGTTGCTTATAATTTTGCCGCTAAGTTGGCTAATTTCTTCTGGTTGAGGCCTAACATGGCTTCTAAAAATGTTTTCTCAAATACTGCCACAATGTTGGCTAATTTCTTCTCGTTGAGGCCTAACATGGCTTCTAAATATGTTGCTTATAATTTTGCCGCTAAGTTGGCTAATTTCTTCTGGTTGAGGCCTAACATGGCTTCTAAAAATGTTTTCTCAAATACTGCCACAATGTTGGCTAATTTCTTCTGGTTGAGGCCTAACATGGCTTCTAAATATGTTGCTTATAATTTTGCCGCTAAGTTGGCTAATTTCTTCTGGTTGAGGCCTAACATGGCTTCTAAAAATGTTTCTTCGAATACGGCCACATTGTTGGCTAATTTCTTCTGGTTGAGGCCTAACATGGCTTCTAAATATGTTGCTTATAATTTTGCCGCTAAGTTGGCTAATTTCTTCTGGGGGTTGAGGCCTAACATGGCTTCTAAATATTTTTCTTACAATTTTGCGGCTAATGTCTTCTGTTTGGGGCCTGCCTCATTTAATTCTTCTGGCTCTAATATTGAGTTGATTAAAAGTTACAAGTTACAAAATGACTGTTGCTGCCACTGCTGTTGCTATTAATGCCTCGTTATTTGGCAAAAGTCTTCTCTGTTTGGGGCCTGCCTCATTTAATTCTTCTGGCTCTAATATAGAGTTGATTAAAAGTCGCAACATGACTGTTGCTGACGCTGCTGTTGCTGCTAATGCCTCGTTATTTGGCAAAAGTCTTCTCTGTTTGAGGCCTGCCTCATTTAATTCTTCTGGCTCTAATATAGAGTTGATTAAAAGTTACAACATGACTGTTGTTGCCGCTGCTGTTGCTACTACTGCCTCATTATTTGGCAAACGTCTTCTGTTTGGGGCCTGCCTCATTTAATTCTTCTGGCTCTAATATAGAGTTGATTAAAAGTTACAACATGACTGCCGCTGCTGTTGCTACTAATGCCTCATTATTTGGCAAACATCTTCTGTTTGGGGCCTGCCTCATTTAATTCTTCTGGCTCTAATATAGAGTTGATTAAAAGTTACAGCATGACTGTTGTTGCTGCTGCTGTTGCTACTAATGCCTCATTATTTGGCAAACGTCTTCTGTTTGGGGCCTGCCTCATTTAATTCTTCTGGCTCTAATATAGAGTTGATTAAAAGTTACAACATGACTGCCGCTGCTGTTGCTACTAATGCCTCATTATTTGGCAAACGTCTTCTGTTTGGGGCCTGCCTCATTTAATTCTTCTGGCTCTAATATAGAGTTGATTAAAAGTTACAACATGACTGTTGTTGCTGCTGCTGTTGCTACTAAGGCCTCATTATTTGGCAAACGTCTTCTGTTTGGGGCCTGCCTCATTTAATTCTTCTGGCTCTAATATAGAGTTGATTGAAAGATACAACATGACTGCCGCTGCTGATGCTACTAATGCCTCATTATTTGGCAAAACTCTGGTGGGTGTCTATCAAGGCTCCTACTGCTGTGGCTGACACTACTGCTGCATTGTCGGCAATTTTTTTTGTAGTTGAGGCCTATCATGGCTTCTAAAAATGTTTCTTCGAATACTGCCATATTGTTGGCTGATTTCTTCTGGGGGTCGAGGCCTATCATGGCCTCTAAAAATGTTTCTTCGAATACTGCCACATTGTTGGCTAATTTCTTCTGGGGGTTGAGGCCTAACATGGTTTCTAAATAGGTTGCTTGTAATTTTGCCACTAAGTTGGCTACTGTCTTCTGGGGGTTGAGGCCTATCATGGCTTCTAAAAATGTTTTTTTCGAATACTGCCATATTGTTGGCTAATTTCTTCTGGGGGTTGAGGCCTATCATGGCTTCTAAAAATGTTTCTTCGAATACTGCCACATTGTTGGCTAATTTCTTCTGGTGGTTGAGGCCTAACATGGCTTCTAAAAATGTTTCTTCGAATACTGCCACATTGTTGGCTAATTTCTTCTGGGGGTTGAGGCCTAACATGGTTTCTAAATAGGTTGCTTGTAATTTTGCCGCTAAGTTGGCTACTGTCTTCTGGGGGTTGAGGCCTATCATGGCTTCTAAAAATGTTTCTTCGAATACTGCCACATTGTTGGCTAATTTTTTCTGGGGGTTGAGGCCTATCATGGCTTCTAAAAATGTTTCTTCGAATGCTGCCACATTGTTTGGCTAATTTCTTCTGGGGGTTGAGGCCTATCATGGCTTCTAAAAATGTTTCTTCGAATGCTGCCACATTGTTTGGCTAATTTCTTCTGGGGGTTGAGGCCTATCATGGCTTCTAAAAATGTTTCTTCGAATACTGCCATATTGTTGGCTAAATTTTTTCTGGGGGTTGAGGCCTATCATGGCTTCTAAAAATGTTTCTTCGAATACTGCCACATTGTTTGGCTAATTTCTTCTGGGGGTTGAGGCCTAACATGGTTTCTAAATAGGTTGCTTGTAATTTTGCCGCTAAGTTGGCTAATGTCTTCTGGTGGTTGAGGCCTATCATGGCTTCTAAAAATATTTCTTCGAATACTGCCATATTGTTGGCTGATTTCTTCTGGGGGTCGAGGCCTATCATGGCCTCTAAAAATGTTTCTTCGAATACTGCCATATTGTTGGCTAATTTCTTCTGGGGGTTGAGGCCTATCATGGCTTCTAAAAATGTTTCTTCGAATACTGCCATATTGTTGGCTAATTTCTTCTGGGGGTCGAGGCCTATCATGGCCTCTAAAAATGTTTCTTCGAATACTGCCATATTGTTGGCTAATTTCTTCTGGGGGTTGAGGCCTATCATGGCTTCTAAAAATGTTTCTTCGAATACTGCCATATTGTTGGCTAATTTCTTCTGGGGGTTGAGGCCTATCATGGATTCTAAAAATGTTTCTTCGAATACTGCCACATTGTTGGCTAATTTCTTCTGGTGGTTGAGGCCTAACATGGCTTCTAAAAATGTTTTTTCGAATACTGCCATATTGTTGGCTAATTTTTTCTGGGGGTTGAGGCCTATCATGGCTTCTAAATAGGTTGCTTGTAATTTTGCCGCTAAGTTGGCTACTTTCTTCTGGTGGTTGAGGCCTATCATGGCTTCTAAAAATGTTTTTTCGAATACAGCCCCATTGTTTGGCTAATTTCTTCTGGGGGTTGAGGCCTATCATGGCTTCTAAATAGGTTGCTTGTAATTTTGCCGCTAAGTTGGCTACTTTCTTCTGGTGGTTGAGGCCTATCATGGCTTATAAAAATGTTTCTTCGAATACAGCCCCATTGTTTGGCTAATTTCTTCTGGGGGTTGAGGCCTATCATGGCTTCTAAATAGGTTGCTTGTAATTTTACCGCTAAGTTGGCTACTTTCTTCTGGTGGTTGAGGCCTATCATGGCTTATAAAAATGTTTCTTCGAATACAGCCCCATTGTTTGGCTAATTTCTTCTGGGGGTTGAGGCCTGCCTCATTTAATTCTTCTGGCTCTAATACAATTGATTACAACAATGCTTGCTGCTTGGTTGTCAAATGTATTCACACTATTATTACCCCTGAAACGACTGCGGCCAAAAGTCCTTTGCCTCAGTCATTATTCTTTCTTTTGAAATGATAGGAGTGCTCTAAAAAATGTATACAGGGAGGGCATGTGTGTGTAGCAGTAACTGAGTGGAACATAGGTGTGAATTGCTCTTCCCATTGATTCCAAAGCAAAACATGACATATATACATTCATTACTGTGTACAAAAGTAAGGGAAATGTTTTAATGGTAGTCCCAAAGCCATGTCTGGTCTGGGAGTCAAAATAGGCCCTTGCATTCAAATTACACAGAGGCCCAAACAGGCCCCAAACATCAGCCCAGTAAATTTGACTGGAAACCAACCAACCTGGCAACCCTGGGTGACACAAACATAGCCATAAACTCTACTTAAATTCATGCTGTAAGTAATAATTTAGATTGAATTTGTCCTCTATGAATGATTTTGTCCTTGAGTTAAATAAACGAGACAACACAGTTTGCTTAATGGAAAGAGGAATTTCATTCCTAGATGATGTCCATCTTACATCCCACTTTCAGCTGCATGTGCTATTTTGCAACTTTCAACTTCACAAGCAGTCTTGTCCCAGTTTGCTGTCCATAACCTTCAAAGAGAACACACGCCATCCTTTGTTTCCAAACACTTTACACAACGTATTCATAGATCCAGTGCAAAGCCCTTAAAGGGGTGGTTCACCTTTAAGGTAACTTTTAGTATGCAATAGTATGGCAAATTCTAAGCAACTTTTAATTTGGTTTTACTTATTTGCCTTTTTCTTCTAAGTTCAGACTCTTTGCAGCTTTTAAATGTGGGTCAATGAGTTGACCCCAACTAAAAAGCAAATACTATGTCAGGCTACAAATGTATTGTTAGTCATTGCTACTTTTTTACATTTAGGCCTCTCCTATTCATATTCCAGTCTCTTATTTAAATCAATGTATGATTGCTAGGGGAATAATGGTACTTCTAATAGTGCCTAATTGCCAAATATAGTGTGACTTAATATCATAATTTATTTTAAAAAATCAATGTATTTGAGTGTTACAGTAGTCAATTTATCAATTTCGTCGCCATCGCGACGAGGTTCGTCGCCGTCGCGTCGAGGTTCGTCGCCGTCGCGACGATATTCGTCGCCGGGCGACGAGGTTCGTCGCCGCGCGACGAGGTTCGTCGCCGCGCGACGAGGTTCGTCGCGCGCCATATCAAAACTGTGTTTGCGCATGCGCGCACGTGCGTCATGTGACGCGCGTCGTGTGCGCGCACGCGTCATGTGACGCGCGTCATGCGCGCGTCAAAACTGGGCGTCGCCACTATAAATAGCCCCGCCCGTGCTTACATTTTTAGGAGTGCAGTTTGAAAATGGCAGGACCTGGCATGATGAACCGAGACCAGCTGCGGTACTTCGTCAGGTACCTGCACCAGGAGGGATATGACAATATCCCTCCTGGAGTGAGAGGAATCCAGGCGCTCCGGAGGAGCATAATGGAACGGCTGAGGCGCAGGCTGCGGAGGGAGTACCGCCTGCGCTTAAGTCTGAGGGAGCTCCAGAGGATCTGGAGCGATCTCAAAAGACGCCACAGCGCATTTGTTGATGAGCTGCGCGTGGAAGTGGAAGGTAGAGTTATTTAAAAAGAAAACATCTTATAATGATTTGCTATTTTACAGCAAAAATGTATTTAAGTGAATACTGTAATTAGGATTGGAACAGTTGACTTTGACTGACTGACATAATTGCAGACAAGTTAAATAACAAGTAAATGAGCTGTCAAATGGAGATTATTTAAACAGATTATAATAGATTTATTTAAATGCAATACATGAGTTTCCCTTCTTAACTACAATAAAGCCACTTGATTCCCATTTATTTTGGTATTTTGGAGCAAATGTGTAATTGTTTAGGCCTGTGACAAGGCTAATAAGAATTTTACTTCACATAAAGGTAGATTTATTTAAACGTAATAAATAGGTTTCCCTTCTTAACTACAATAAAGCCACTTGATCAGGCTCGGATCTGTGGAAAGGCCACCAAGGCCCGGGCCTAGGGCTGGAAGATTTTAGGGGGGCGCATGCTGCCCAACCACACCCATATTGGTTCAGAAACACTGGGGATGCACAGGAGATACAATAGTTTCCCATGCAGCAATCCCCATTGCTCCTGTCCAGATGATAAAAATTTTCCCGAATAAAGGGGAGGGGACAGGGGTGACGAATGGCAGTGGGCCTAGGGGTGCCTACTATGTAAATCTTGCCCTGCACTTGATTCCTATTTATTTTGGTATTTTGGAGCAAATGTGTATTTGTTTAGGCCTGTGACAAGGCTAATAAGAATTTTACTTCACATAAAGGTAGATTTATTTAAACGTAATAAATAGGTTTCCCTTCTTAACTACAATAAAGTTAATTTTCCTGTAGTTACAACATGACACCTTATCCTGTATGTATACTGTACAAATGCAATTGGTGTGTTACTCAAACTAAAATTTATTCATTGCCAGCTGAGTGGATCCAAGATGATCCTGATGATGATGATGATGGGGAAGTACCAGCACCACCACCACCTGACCAGGCAGCACTGCCTGTACCTGATGAGGCAGCACCGCCTCCACCACCTCACCAGGCGGCACCGCCACCTCACCAGGTGGCACCACCTCACCAGGCGGGACCACCACCTCACCAGGTGGCACCACCACCTCACCAGGCGGCACCACCACCTCACCAGGTGGCACCACCTCACCAGGCGGCACCACCTCACCAGGCGGCACCACCACCTCACCAGGTGGCACCACCACCTCACCAGGCGGCACCACCAGCGGACGACCAGGGGCTCAGTGTAGGCACTCAGACAGAGCATGCCTACTACGACCAGACTGAGCTCCTGGTCACCCTAGTTCATCAAGTAAATGCCATGCGGCAGGAGCTGGGAGAGGTTAGGGACATTGTTGACAACCTTCAGAGGGTTGTTGCTCCTCCTCCTCCTCCTCCACTTTAATTTATTTATTATTTGTTACAGCACCAGTTGTGCTATATGTTGTGAATTAAAAAAATTTTTTATATCTCTATATTTTGAGTTCATTTTTCATTTGACTAAACTAATACTCACATGGTACTTGGAATTGTTTGGATTCTAATAACACAACGATGACTATTCTTAATCGGAGTCATTAAAATTACATTACATAGTATTTCAGAATCATTACAATTACATGATGTAAATATAAGGTTCATTCACATAAACATATGGTTTATTCATTTTTATCTGAGATACAAAGCATCCAGATACTATCTGTTCAGATTTATTAGTTGTACTTGTGTTAGTAATCTACTATTAGATATTTGAAGTACAGATGGTACTTTTTGGTTAAACAGAGATATAGAGTAGTAGTAGATACCATTACCAGTTGACCAGAGGTAATGTGAAAAAATCCACAAACGTTAAAAGTTTAAGAAACTTGCAAAATGGGAGCCATTTTTTCAAGATAGGAGTCCTCTAACAATGCAGGGCATGTGTGTAGCAGTATACTAAGTGAAACACGCATGTGTATTGGTCTTCCCATGGAGTCCAATCCAATTCAGCACATTCAGACACAAAGCAAAAGATACCATGTTCATTTATCATCACAGACTACAAAGCTTGAAACTAAGGGGAAAATTTTTATTTGTAGGCCCAAAGATGAAAAAAGGTTATACAAACAAAACACCCATAGAAGATGGGCTTCATCAAATTGCACTGCGCGTCAAAAATAACGTCGCGCGTTAAAACACATACTTTACAAATATTTTGACGCGCGACAAAATCGGGCCACGCGACTCGTTTCGCGAATTTTTCGCCGTTTCGCGAATTTCGCTGGAAATTCGCGAATTATTCGGCGAAGCGAAACGCGACAGATTCGCCCATCACTATCCAGGAGTAAGATATTCGTCTGCCCTTGTGCTCTCATTAGTGTATAAATCTTCCCCTAAGCGCTCCGTGCTCAACTCAGTTTGTAAGAAATGTTTACGTAAGACCAACTTCCTAATAAATCTATTCACATCTAACAAAGTATCTAAAATTCCAAAATTACAAGTGTAGCACCCTATTATGTGTGCAGACTGTTTGAACATTATAATGCGGGACTATAATTAGTATTAATGGACAATGGATTACTAAATTGCTCCCCTGATGTGATAAGACAGAGACTGCAAACGTTTGATATTTCTGGAGGCAGAACTGTTGCTTGGGGTTAAGAACTACATTTCCAACAAGCCCTTGCTACAGGAAGTGCACGGGGACAGCCAATAGGAGCCCAGTCCAGGAACCGGAAGGGGAGGTGGAATTAACCAGCAAGGAGGACTGTGTTTGCTGGAAGACTTAGGCACTGGGGCAGTTGTGTTGCAGCCAGGATTAGTGAAGAGTCAGAAAGAGAAACTGTCACTAATCTGCAGAGGAAGACACAGCAGTTTTGCTGAAAGTTGGTTCCTGTTATTCCCTGGAGGGAAAGTGCACAAGGTCCCAGTAGCCAGTGTGATCCTGGGTTGTGGCCTTCCAGCCATTTTTGATCAGGAGGAAAATCCATTGAGAGGAGAAGCAGAGTTCCTGATAAACTGTGAGTCATCATTAACCCCTGCCCTGCCAGTTTGGAAGATTAATATTCAGCCTTATTCTATCTGTGAGACTGTGTGGTTTCTATGGACAGAGAAGCCCCTAAATTGCTGGATGTTTTCACATGAGTTGAGATGTGCCTTTTTTGTTATTACAATCATCAGCTGAGAGTGTTGCAATGAACCAGTAAAGTTACTGAAGGTGATTTCAGGGATTACATAGTCACCTCATCAACCTGCAAGGATTATAAGTAAGGCTGACAGCATTGCATTCATCACAAGGGGCCCCCACCGGTACACACACTATATCCAGCTGGCAACTTGTTGGGAGAGACTTAGGTGTGCACACCAGGGTTACACTGGGCTATTCTTACAGCTGTTATTGTTGTTATATTATTAATTACTACTATTCTAAGTAACTAATCTCTTTTCTTACAGCTTCAGCTCTCAAATAAAATAAGGCTGTGCCTATTGCATTACCATTCTTGTTTGTCTGTTCACTGGATCTGGGGTGTCATCAGTATACTTTGCAAGATCATACCCAATAGCACAATTTCATAACACACTCACGGGTGTGCTACATTTGGGGGCTCGTCCGGGATTGGGCTTCACTTACTGATACTGACTATGCCCATTTCCCTCAGAAGTTAGCAGACATTCCAAAGATTAAATATGGATCCTCAAGCTGTTGCACAGAGATGTGAAGCTGTAAATGCCAACCCAGATCATTGCCTGGCACTGCTACTTCCTACAAAGGATATGACTTCTAAACAGATATATCAGCTAATGGATGAGGTAATTCCCCAGAGCCGCTGCTTCATAAGAGGCATGAAAAGAGACCCTGTTACTGATACCACTAATGTATTATTGGAGTGGGATTGCCAGATACTAAACTTGGATGTGCTCCCTACTATAGAGTTTGGAAAGGAGGGTCACAAAGCTCAGCTAGTCTTTCCCCTAGAAAACCCACATGCCACTTCCACTGCTACTAGATTATCTTCAGCTGCATCTCCAACTATAGGTTCAGAATTTATAACTGCTCTTGGCATCCTTGTAGAGAAATGTAAAAAGAGCAGCGCTTCGTATCCTGGGTTTGGCTATCGCAAGCTGCGGTCCTTCTCTGGGTCACAGCCTGTTCCTACAGGGGAAGATGATTATGAGTCCTGGATGGAACAGACTATGCAAGTCCTGGATGAATGGGATATCCCTGAAGCCCACAAGAAACAAAGAATATCTGAGAGTTTGAGGGGAGCAGCTGCAGATACTGTGCGGAATCTGAAGCTCAGTAAACAAGACTACACTGCCTATGACTATTTGGAAGCCTTGCAGGATGTGTTTGGCAGAACTGAAAAAGCAGCTGACCTACTATACCAGTTTGAGCACACCTATCAGGAGCCTGGGGAGAAACTATCAGACTACATTCAACATCTAGATAAGACCCTACACCAGATATTGCTAAAGAAGGGTTTGGATCCCAAATTGGTGGACAAGGTAAGAGTGAAACAGATTTGGCAGGGGGCCCAACCCCTTGACCCCATCATGCTAAAGTTGAGACTGAAAGGAGGGGAAGAAACTCTTATTTACAATCAACTGATTAAAGAAGTCAGAGAGGAAGAGGCCAGACTGGAGGAAAAAGGATCTATGGTGAACTCTAGATCTGTACTAAAAGTTGGAGTCAAAACTATATGCCCTATGGAATCGAGCAAAGAGGTTACCCAGTTGAGGGCACAACTAGACATGCTAACTGAGCTAGTAACCCAATTAGCCAAGACTCGTGTATCTACTCCAGAGGTGGCTGGCACTATGCTCAGTACAGCAGCTGCAGAAACAGAGAAGCCTCTTCATACCCAAGCTCACTCTGGTGGAAACACAGAGATATGTTACAAGTGTGGCGAGCCAGGCCATTATAGAAGACAATGTTGCAATGAACCAAATCCAAAGAAGGTAATTGACAAATTATCAAAATTATTGAATGAGGAGAAGAAAAAGACACAGGGAAACTACAAAGTACAAGCTGGGTGCCCATCTAAAGAAAGTTCCAGGAAAACCTACAGGATTTCTAAAGGGCGAGAGGCAGCCACCCCAAACAAAAAGATTGACTCGTTTTCACAACCTCCAATACCTCCCCATCAAATTCCAAAAAAATATAAATGTGATAGTAATCCACTCAAATGGCATACTGACACAGCAAAAGGACACCTACGAAATTGAAAGAACAACATCATAGTTAACTGTCAACAAGGTGGACCAGACCAAGATAAACTGTTGCAAAAGCCAAGGTCACCAAAAAGCTTGGTTGGTCCACCTCTCATTGTACCTGTGCAAATTGAAGGTGTTTACTCTGAGGTACTCCTAGATACAGGAGCTCAAGTGACACTACTGTACAGAGATTTTTATAAGAAGTACCTATCACACATACCTCTAGAGAAGTTGGAACATCTGGAAATATGGGGTCTTGGTGAAACCAAATTCCCCTATGATGGTTATGTCAACATTAAATTAGAATTTTCTCCTCTTGTGGCAGGGACCAAAGAAGTATTTGAAACATTGGCGGTAGTGTGCCCCAGACCTCCAGGAGCCCTGCAGAACTCTTAAGTGGTGGGCACAAATACGGATTTGGTGAGGCGAATGTTAGCTCCTCAATTGCAGTTGAAATGGAAATAGAGAGCCCCCATACACCCATTGCTACAGCCAGTACTGACTTCCCTAACTCAACAGAAGGAGGAACCCTCAGATGGAATAGAAAATGTGTGGTCACTTCAGAGGAAAGAATGTCTAGTACCACCTGGAAAAATCACCTGCATGAGAGCAGGTGGGAACATACTGGACCGAATTTGATGATTGAAGGTGGGCAAGGCATAGATCTACCTACTGGAGTAGAGCTGATTCCTGAAACCTTTCCAACTGATTGTCTGAAGAAGAACCAAGGCACTGTCATTGTTGGGCTGAAAAATACTACGAGTGAACCTGTTGTTATTCATTCACATATACTCTTAGGAAAATCTACTCAGCTAGTCCTATGCCTATGGGTAGCCTGGTGAGTGATAGAGCAGAAGCCATAGATGAAGACGAAGTCTTCAATTTTAGTAATCCTTTCATTCCCCTTGAGTGGAAGAAGCGCTTACAGAAGCATTTGAAAGAGCACAGTGATTTATTCTCCAAAAGTGACATTGATATGGGATGCGCTACCAGCACACAGCACAGAATCCGTCTCAGAGAAGATAGACCCTTTCGTGAAAGATCACGGCGCATTGCTCCAGGAGACTTAGAAGATCTTCGCAGGCACCTGGAAGAGCTAAAAGCTGCTGGAATCATTAAAGAATCACGAAGCCCTTATGCATCCCCAATAGTAGTGGTATGTAAAAAGAATGGTTCAATCCGGATGTGTGTGGATTATCGCACTTTAAATCAGCGTACCATTCCAGACCAGTATACCACTCCCAGGATTGAGGATGCCCTTAACTGCTTGGTTGGGAGCAAGTGGTTCAGTGTATTGGACCTGAGAAGTGGATACTATCAGATCCCTATGCACCCAGAAGACAAGGAGAAGACAGCATTCATATGTCCTTTGGGTTTATATGAATTTAATAGGATGCCCCAAGGCCTCTGTGGAGCACCTGCCACCTTTCAACGCCTCATGGAACGCACAGTAGGTGATATGCACCTTTTGGAAGTATTGGTATACTTAGATGACCTAATAGTCTTTGGCAAGACCTTAGAGGAGCATGAACAGAGACTGTTGAAGGAAGGCCTGAAGTTGTCCCCAGAAAAGTGCCAATTCTGTCAGCCCTCAGTGAACTATGTGGGCCATGTGGTGTCATCAGAAGGAATAGCCACTGACCCCAGCAAGATTGAAGCTGTCTCATCATGGCCCAAACCCAGAACAATTACTGAACTGAGGTCCTTTTTGGGTTTCTGTGGGTATTACAGGAGATTTGTGAAGGGGTTCTCAAAAGTGGCTCAACCGTTGAATCAGTTGCTTCAAAACAGCTCTGAGACAGAAGAATCGAATGAAGGCAAGAAGTCCCGAGGCCAAGGATGGGCCAGAGAGTCCATAGAAGGTAGATGGACTCGAGAATGTGAACAAGCTTTTGACCAGCTAAAGTATTGCCTTACTCATGCACCTGTGCTAGCCTATGCTGATACATCTAAGCCCTATGTGTTGCATACAGATGCCAGCAGGGAGGGCCTTGGAGGTGTTCTATACCAAGAGTATAATGAGGAACTAAGACCAGTAGGTTTCATCAGTCGAAGCTTGTCACCCTCTGAGAGGAACTACCCTGCTCATAAACTTGAATTCCTTGCACTAAAATGGGCAGTGGTGGATAAGCTACACGATTACTTATATGGAGCAAAATTCGAAGTACAGACCGACAACAATCCACTGACTTATATCTTAACCACTGCAAAGCTGGATGCCACTGGTCATAGATGGTTGGCCGCACTAGCACACTACAAGTTTAGTTTGCGCTACCGACCAGGTCGGAATAATAAGGATGCTGATGGCCTGTCTAGACGACCTCATGAAAATCTGCATCCTGATGATGAATGGATTGAGATTCCAGCACCTGGAGTGAGAAGCATGTGTCAAGGGGTGACTTTTAGACTAACAAGTGAATGTTTTGCAGAGAAGGTTGGGATGACTTCCAGCAGGATTCCTAGGCTTTATTGCAATGTGACTTCTGTTGAGACATCCACCATCCCAACTCTCAGCAAAGGAGACATCAAGAGAGATCAAAGTGAGGATCCCCTATGTCAACTAGCCCTGGAGGCCTTAAGGAAACAACAAGCTGATTTACTTAGAACTGATCTTCATCCTCTGGCCAGATTGCTTCTGAAAGAGTGGGACAGACTGCAACTACGAGGTGGTTTAGTATACAGACGGGCTCCAAGTATAGCAGACACTGAGAAATGGCAATTGATGCTACCACAGAAACACAGAGATTCTGTTCTTATGGCCCTTCACGATGAACATGGTCATCTGGGGTATGAGAAAACTCTAGGCCTTGTAAGGGATCGTTTCTATTGGCCATGTATGAAACAAGATGTAGAAGACTATTGTCGTACCTGCCTCAGATGTATACAGAGGAAAACTTTGCCAACAAGGGCTGCTCATCTTCTGCATATGGAAAGCCATGGGCCCATGTATCTAGTTTGCATTGACTTTCTATCCATGAGGGTGGTATTAGCAATGTTTTGGTGGTAAAAGACCATTACACCAGGTATGCCCAGGCCTTTCCCACCAAAGATCAAAGAGCCATTACAGTTGCAAAGGTTCTTGTGGAATGTTTCTTCATTCATTATGGCTTACCTAGAAGAATCCATTCGGATCAGGGAAGAGACTTTGAAATTAAGCTAGTGCATGAGCTGTTATCAATGCTGGGAGTTCAGAAGTCAAGAACCACTCCTTACCATCCACAAGGTGACCCTCAGCCTGAAAGGTTCAACAGGACCCTGTTAGACATGCTAGGCACCTTGCCCAAAGAGAAGAAATGCCACTGGAGTCACTATATTGCCACAGTTGTTCATGCATTCAACAGCACAAGAAATGATTCCACTGGGTACTCACCTTACTTCCTAATGTTTGGGCGCGAGGCCAGATTACCTATTGACATAATATTTGGGGTCACAGTGGATGACACTCCTGTCAAATCGCATCAGAGCTATGTAGAAAGGCTAAAGAAAAACCTCCAGCAAGCCTATGAAAGAGCTGAGACAGCGGCTGGTAACAAATGCAAGCAAAACAAAAGTAGATATGACAAAAACGTGAAATATCATGATTTGCAGCCAGGTGATCGAGTACTTCTAAGGAATATGGGAATCCCAGGCAAACACAAGCTGGCTGATTGATGGGGATCACAACCATATATTATTTGCTCCCAACTACAAAATCTACCAGTATACCAACTTCGCCCAGAAGGGAAGGACAGTCCTATAAAAACCTGGCACAGAAATCACATTTTACCTTTAAGGGAAGCCACACGGGAGACAAGGTCTCAACCAGCAAAGAGACAAATGAATACTAAACCGAGAAGATCTCAGAGGCTACAAGGACAGACTCCCTCAAGGAATGATAATACCACATCTGAACAGCATTGTGAAGATAACAGTGATGATGATGATGATGATTGGGGGTTAGATTACTTCTTCTCAGATGGTGCAGTGGAAGGAACTCTCCATGATAACTCTGAAGTCAACAGGAACTTAAATGCCAATGCACCTGAGTTTGTCCCATGTATGCCAGAGTTACATATAGTAAATTCAGGGGCTTCTCAATCAGCCTTCAGAGAGCTTGAATGTGACTCAAATGGCGTAATACATTCTACAGAGACTGATCCCTCTTCAAGAGATCAGCTTGGACTCAATTGTCAAGATGAAGGTCAAGATTTAAGAGACTTAAATGAGGCCCAAGTAGTCAATCCAAGGGAGCCCAGAACTATTAAACCTCCTCAAAGACTGACTTACAATTCTCTAGGAACTAGTACTGAAGAGAGCGTTCTCACCTCACACAGATTGGTTTCTACCCATGAACCATTCGTTGGAGAAAAATCTGGTGGCACCCCATATAAGACTCATGTTTGCAATGTGAAACCTAAGATTGAAACAACCGTATAAAGTATTTTATGGTGTACTATTATGTACGTGCTAGATAATATGTATGTGGTTAATATAGTAATGCCATGTTCATCTTGATGGGGCTCAAGAGTTATGGTGGGGGGAGAGTGTAGCACCCTATTATGTGTGCAGACTGTTTGAACATTATAATGCGGGACTATAATTAGTATTAATGGACAATGGATTACTAAATTGCTCCCCTGATGTGATAAGACAGAGACTGCAAACGTTTGATATTTCTGGAGGCAGAACTGTTGCTTGGGGTTAAGAACTACATTTCCAACAAGCCCTTGCTACAGGAAGTGCACGGGGACAGCCAATAGGAGCCCGGTCCAGGAACCGGAAGGGGAGGTGGAATTAACCAGCAAGGAGGACTGTGTTTGCTGGAAGACTTAGGCACTGGGGCAGTTGTGTTGCAGCCAGGATTAGTGAAGAGTCAGAAAGAGAAACTGTCACTAATCTGCAGAGGAAGACACAGCAGTTTTGCTGAAAGTTGGTTCCTGTTATTCCCTGGAGGGAAAGTGCACAAGGTCCCAGTAGCCAGTGTGATCCTGGGTTGTGGCCTTCCAGCCATTTTTGATCAGGAGGAAAATCCATTGAGAGGAGAAGCAGAGTTCCTGATAAACTGTGAGTCATCATTAACCCCTGCCCTGCCAGTTTGGAAGATTAATATTCAGCCTTATTCTATCTGTGAGACTGTGTGGTTTCTATGGACAGAGAAGCCCCTAAATTGCTGGATGTTTTCACATGAGTTGAGATGTGCCTTTTTTGTTATTACAATCATCAGCTGAGAGTGTTGCAGTGAACCAGTAAAGTTACTGAAGGTGATTTCAGGGATTGCATAGTCACCTCATCAACCTGCAAGGATTATAAGTAAGGCTGACAGCATTGCATTCATCACAAGGGGCCCCCACCCGTACACACACTATATCCAGCTGGCAACTTGTTGGGAGAGACTTAGGTGTGCACACCAGGGTTACACTGGGCTATTCTTACAGCTGTTATTGTTGTTATATTATTGTTATTTACTACTATTCTAAGTAACTAATCTCTTTTCTTACAGCTTCAGCTCTCAAATAAAATAAGGCTGTGCTTGTTGCATTGCTATTCTTGTTTGTCTGTTCACTGGATCTGGGGTGTCACCAGTATACTTTGCAAGATCATACCCAATAGCACAATTTCATAACACACTCACGGGTGTGCTACACAAGTAGGGCTAAAGGACAAGCTTTTTCCTAAAAGCGATAATTGTGCATCTGTTAAGTTAATGTCCGATAAGTTCAATACATTACAGTCCGTTTCTTGTCCATGCGATCCCTCAGTGTGTATTTCCGATCGTCTGTTCTTCATTCTTCTCTTTCCTCTCCTTGTCGCTCCTTGTCTTGTCGTTTGTAGCCTGAATTCTGTAGCCTCTGTTCCCCGCTGGTCATCTCCCTTTTATGACCTTTGCTTTAGATCTTTCTCCATTTTTTGGTGTACTTTGTCTTCCCCCGGAAAACACATCCAGGGCTCTTTGGTTCCTCTGTTCCTGAGCGCTGCGGAGGGAAGAAGAGGACAACAAGGAAACAGCCGACTGATCGAAACTGGTATCAGTATATTCAGTATCATCATTAGAAAAACTGACATGTTTTTTATCATTCCATTCATTATTTTTTAATATTGATTTGACTCTCCTTATATGATGGTTTAACATGCCTAACATAGACTCTGTCTTCTTCATAATCACCACTATCCCGATTAAATTTAGATGTTTTTGCCAGTATTATTTTTGACTCCACTTCAGCTAGTTTAGTTTTCATATCATGTTCCCATTTCTCAAATCTAGCATGTTCCCCACCGATGCCCGCCATTGGTAATTTAAAACACTCCTGAGTCTCTTGTATATCCGCATTTAATTTGCTCAGCGTTTCTTGATTATGTTCAACCAATAACTGCATCAGTTTTAATGAGCATTCTGTTAACGTGTCATTCCACTTTTTTAAAAACACATCATCTTTTATTTTATATGCGGGGAATTTTTTGATTCGTAATCCCCTAGGGATCATTCCCTTCGTAATATACTTCTCCAAAGACATCATATCCCACCAGATTTTAAGTTCTCTTATGATTAATTTCGCTAATTTCCAAAACAAATTGGTATCTGTTTCCTGAGAGGGATTGATGTAATCATTATTGAAGACAGCTTCAGCTCGCTTACGGCGTTCAGCTACTTGATTACTGTAGGTGTCTGACATGTTGCCAAAAAAATTTACACAAAAATTGCCAATGGAATACTTAACAAATGTAGTCCTTTTTAAATAGGCTCTATGTGCCGGTTTCCTAGTATTTAACCAATTTATTCTGAACAAAAAAAAAGAATTCCGGCTCCATTAATGACTTCACTCTCCTTAATAAAGATGTCTTGTGGGTTCAGTTACCACTGTTAATGAATTACAGACCTAACCCTGCTCACCATAAATAACAGTTGGTCCGGGTGCTGGACGCCCCAGACCCTGCACTTAAACTTTAAAGACAAGATCTCCACAGTCTTCAGTAGTGCATATAAATCAAAGTGAATGAAGTTGAAATCTTACCCTGCAGTCCTTGTGACCCGGGTGCAACCAGCCCAGAGTCCGTCTCTAGGGGGAATGCCAACAGCAACACAATGGAATAAAGGCAGCGCACTCCTGGGTTTCAAAAATTGATCGCTTGTCTCCAGGTTGGTTAAAAAAATGTTATACTTTATTTAAACATAGTATCAATCTAGTAAACATAGCGTCTGAGGTCTGACGCGTTTCGTGATACAACACTTCCTCAGAGACCTAATTTCCTGTTATGACACAATAGATTTAAATACCCCCCAACACACCTGTGTATTAATTAATTAATCACACAATTTCATGTTACATATTTACAGGTAAATACACATCTGTTAAAAAATCACGTCAGTTTAATCAATTATGAGAAACATTTAAAAACAAAACAGCCCTTTGCAGGAAACTCTCTTTTGAGAGCAGACTCTTGCCATCCACGACATCTAAATGGGGGAATTCCCAAAGGGCAGTTTCTGCGTTTGTGCAGAAATTGCAATACAGTAGAGAAATTTATAGAAGAATCCTGTATATTGAGAGACAAGTTTTTATGTAAAGGATATAGCTTTAAGAGCTTACAGAAGGCCTTTATATCAGCATTGAATTCAAACAGGAAGGAGTTAATAAAAGATAAAAAAAGGATAGATAACAGTGTACAAAGACAGAGCAATTCCCCTAGAGAAGATCAGATTGAAAGAGTAGGAATGAACAGAAAAGACACAAATAAAATAATAATGAGCATGAGATATAGTGCACAATTTGATAAGATTAAAAGTTTATTAAACAAACATCTTCCAATATTATATGGGGATTCAGGGTTCAAACAGTTACTAGAGCCAGGCATCCAGGTAGTAGCAAGAAGGGCTCCAACATTAGGTATGATATTAGCGCCCAGTATGTTTAGTAAAGAAGCTAAATCCAGCACATGGCTGGATAATCCTGGAATGTTAAGGTGTGGATCCAAAAGGTGTGTCACGTGTGGAGTACTTCAAGTATCTGACAATTTTACCTGTAGTGTAACAAAGGAGATATACAGAATTAAGAGCTACATAAACTGCAATACTAAATCAGTTATATATCTGATAACTTGTCTTAAATGTTACAAACAGTATGTTGGTTGCACGATTAGGAATTTAAAAAATAGGATACGAGAACATCTCAATGATATTAGTTCTGACAAAGCAAATACTCCAGTGGCGAGACATTTCAGAGAATGTAATGGTGGCGATACTAAATGGATATCTGTGTAAGGAATAGAAAGAGTTAGTTTAGGCCCGAGAGGTGGTTATTTACAAGCAAAAATTTTAAAAACAGAAGTGAAATGGATTTTCCAATTACATACTAGACAACCAGAAGGGTTAAACTCCATTTTTGACATTAGTTGCCATTTCTAACGTTAATATCTTTAAAGAATAGCACCTGCCTGTCTACGTTGGGAGTGACAGGAGCTGCTCTCACCATCCTCCACCTATGCCACCTTGCCCTACGTGTTTCGCCGCATCACCGGCTTCCTCAGGGGCATAAGTGAGTTGCGGTCGTGGAGTCACCGTTTAAATACCATCTTGCCGGTATCTCCTAGAGGCACTTGCGCTGTATTACGTCATTTGCGGAAGTGTATTGGATTAGTGCGGTTCAGCTTGGTTGCGGTCCCACTGTGCATGCGTGTACTGCGCCAGTCTCCTCTATGATTCGCCGTATTACAGGTTCTACTGCGCATGCGTATTCAGCGCGAATCCACCTGAGAAATACAAAGAGCATCTATTAATCTTACGAGTCATAAGGGGACTACTCCAGCCCGGAATATGTATATACAAATATACTGCTTAGTATACATTGTCACGCACTTTGCCCTGTCAGTAGTATAGTTAACTCAAAAATAAAAAAAGAGAAAAAGAAAATAAAAAATACTGTATATAAATGTATGCATGGGGAAATAAAGTAAGTATATACAAAGGAGCAATACAATAAACTGCTCCAAGGAATCACAAAAATGGTGAAAAAGTAAATCCTTCATTAAGACCATTAGGGGATTTGCTATTCGTGGCATAAATCCATCTAGCTTCCGCTTGCAGTAATTTTTTGTTGACATCTCCTATTCTTGAAGTTTGTTTTAATTGCTCCACGGCGATTTCAGTGCAAAACATAATGAAATTAAACACATAGTGAATAAACATTGGCATATATTGCAGCAAGATCCACAACTAAAGGAAGTGATTGGTGAATCCCCGCTAATAACTTTTAGACGGAGCAAAAATTTGAGAGACAAACTTACAAGGAGTCATTATACTCGAGCCACTAAAACAACATGGTTAACATCTAAAATGAAGGGCTGTTACAAAAGTGGTGACTGTCTAGCCTGTGGTAAAAACACTTAATGTCATTCAATCACGGGATAACGTAGATTACACGATAAAGAACTACATTAATTGCAAAAGCACATGTGTAGTATACTTAATGCAATGTGCATGCGGAAAAGTGTATGTAGGTAAAACTCTACGTGAATTTCGCAGGAGGATCTTGGAGCATGTGGGGGATGTGAAACATAAGCGCAATACTTCGATAGCAGTACACATAAATGAATGGCAACATCAAAGTAATGCAGTTTTCTGCAGTGGAGCAATTAAAACAAACTTCAAGAATAGGAGATGTCAACAAAAAATTACTGCAAGCGGAAGCTAGATGGATTTATGCCACGAATAGCAAATCCCCTAATGGTCTTAATGAAGGATTCACTTTTTCACCATTTTTGTGATTCCTTGGAGCAGTTTATTGTATTGCTCCTTTGTATATACTTACTTTATTTCCCCATGCATACATTTATATACAGTATTTTTTATTTTCTTTTTCTCTTTTTTTATTTTTGAGTTAACTATACTACTGACAGGGCAAAGTGCGTGACAATGTATACTAAGCAGTATATTTGTATATACATATTCCGGGCTGGAGTAGTCCCCTTATGACTCGTAAGATTAATAGATGCTCTTTGTATTTCTCAGGTGGATTCACGCTGAATACGCATGCGCAGTAGAACCTGTAATACGGCGAATCATAGAGGAGACTGGCGCAGTACACGCATGCACAGTGGGACCGCAACCAAGCTGAACCGCACTAATCCAATACACTTCCGCAAATTACGTAATACAGCGCAAGTGCCTCTAGGAGATACCGGCAAGATGGTATTTAAACCCCTGAGGAAGCCGGTGACGCGGTGAAACGCGTAGGGCAAGGTGGCATAGGTGGAGGATGGTGAGAGCAGCTCCTATCACTCCCAACGTAGACAGGCAGGTGCTCTGTATGGGACTGGAAGGGAGGAGGGGGGGCAGACCATTATGGCCGGTTACTTACCTGACCATCATGCATGGTACCATTTAAGCCTAACTTTTTGATTTAAACGAAGCTCTTTCCATCTGTCCACCTTTGCGGTGTTTTAATTGTGTGTTTTATGGACATGGTCCAGCACTGTGTAACTATATACAGTGAATTTGTCATTGTGGTAGTGGGGTGTCATGGGGTTCACGCTTGATGCGTCTATATAATTTTAAAAGGAATTATTAAAAGTTACATTTTAGGAAGCTTTGTCAGTGCACTAGACTGTAGCAGGGGTTCTGAACTGGGTTGCTGGGGGGCGGGACCTGATGTACTTGGCTAGCTGAGTGCACTGCTCCAACCCCATTATTTCTATTTAAAATTGTTACTTTGTATACAACCTTGCAGAACAGCCTAGTTCATACAATTTAGTTACATCGTGGATGCTGTTTATTCGACTAAGTACTGAATATATTGATCAGAAATCATAACCACATGTAGAACAACAATACTATTTACTGAGTAGTTACTATTTACTGAGAACTACAGAAATACCCACAGATGTTAGAGTTACCTGTCTGGCTTCAGCCTGTACAATATTCACTAATATTCACATACACTATTGTTATACAGTGTAAATGGGATGTTCCACTTCCAACACTTGTTTCAGTTCAGTTGGTTTTAGACATTCCCCAGAAATAAAGACTTTTTCTAATTGATTTCCATCTTTTTATTTTTCTAAATTAATGTGAGTGTGAGTGGGGCAGCTCAGTGATCCATTAGTTGATCCATTTCTCAGTATGATCTATGGGGAATATAAGTGTAACTATTGTATCAAGTCTAACAGTTGCCTTTAATGACACTCAGGGATTGTGCTCAGCAGGGACAAACACATGGATCAACTCATGGATCAGTTACAGGGTCGCTGACCCCCCTCCCTCCCACAGCTGCTTCACAAACACATAAGAAGGGGAACATGAAACATGTAACTGTAAGAAAATAGAAAGTATTTGAAAAAAGAATCCTCCCAGTGGCCTCAAATCAAGGGCTTATGTTTACATTCCAGACTTGGGGCATAAAAACCAGTTGTTCTGCCAAACAGAACCTCCTGTAACTGCCATTCCTCATATGGGCTACCAAATAGCCAATCACAGTCCTTATTTGACACCCCAGGAACTTTTTTATGCATCTGTTGCTCCACGACTCTTTTACATTTGAATTGATCTCATAGGTAAAAAAAGGTTGGGGAGCCCGAATAAGAGCTTTGGTTGTTGCTTGTGAGAGAAAGGGACAGGTTTGGTCAATTCATATGATTGGTGAAAGAAAGGCTAATGGGGCAGTATGTGGGATCAATAAGGTTAATAATAATATTGTAAATGTGTCATTGAAATTGTAAGAGGGGGCAGAGTCATGTTTAGCTGTTTCATTTGATGAATTGGCCCCACATATTAAAAAAGCCCTGGGGGGTCACTGCTCAATGTGAGACGAAAACAGTCATTTGGTTTTATGTAAATCATTAGATTTGTCCCCAACAGGCAGTTTTGTAGCCGAATAAACTGTTTGTGTATTTGCTAAATGTGATAGAAATGACTCCAGAGGGGAGAAAAAACATTTGTTATTGGCTGGAAGGTGACAGTTCCCACTATGTAATGAGCCCCCCCAGCAAATCCATTTGCCCCATCACAGTCACAAGTGCAAAATGGTTTTATGTCACAGGTTATTGAGGAGCCAATGAGAAGCTCATGTTGTACTGGATCTAGTAATCCCTAATGACCCAGAACCTGTAGCAAATGTGCAAGTCATTGAACCCCTGTGAAATAGTGACCATAATGTCATTTAAAAAAATAATATACACTGGGGCAACAAAGACTTCCAGGAAGAATTTCAAGTGAACTGTAGCCCCTTAAGATCAGAACTTCAGAGCATAGATTGGGTTAGAAATGGTCTGTCTTTTATCCTTTAAAATATTATTGAACCATTATTGCTCTTAGTTTAGTCTTTAAAAAGAAAAAAATATTCCAGGAAGGAAGGAAACAGAAAGAAGAAAGAGTTTAAAATGTGTAAATCAGAGGGGGTTAAGAAATAATTTAGGCCCAATAAATATCACAAGAGATGTACAAGCAGCAGCCAATAAGGCAAAAATACATCATGAGGAACTGATTGCTTCACTAGTAAAGGCTGATCCCAAAAGAAGGTTCATCGCTGCAAAATAGGAATCAGTGTCTGAGAATTAGCTTTGTAGTAGAAGAGAAGGTTTAGCACAAACGAGTTTTGACACATGATACAGTGCCCTGTACTTATGTACATACTTATATGTAACTAGTCTATTATTATTAACATTTATTTATATAGCACCAACATATTTCACAGCGCTGTATAATATATATTATTTATATATATAAAGTCCTCAGAGAATAAGCAGTTCTAGGGCCTTGGTGTAAAATCAGAATACAATTATCCACCTCCAACAGAAAGGATCCGCACTCGCAGGTCTTCAAAAAATATATAAAAGCAAAATATGGGGAGTGACGTTTCAGCCTCCTCACAAGCCTTTCTCAAAGTCATCAAACAAACAAACCATGTGCCTTTAAAGCCCCAACTAGTGGGAAACAAACTCCAGGTGACGCCATACAATCATCATTGTAACTAACAAACATATATTCCACAATAAATACACGTGTTATGTATATAAATCTCCACATCTCACTGTTTAATACAAACAATTCACAACATAACAAACACGTGAACACTTTCAATTCAAGACGCGCGACAAACTAAACGTCACCCACAGCAGCCAATAAGATGTGAGCCATCCCTGAGCCATCCCACTGTCTATATAAGGAGCTGCAGAGGCGGCCATTACTCGTGGCATTTCTGGTAGAGGTAGAGAGAGCAGGATAGTGAGAGATTTGTGTGTGATTTAGCTAGTGGAGTTTGTGTAGAGAGCTTTTCTTTTTCTGAGTCAGTGCAAGTGGAGGTTGTGGATTTCAGTTTACTGTTTTCCCTCTTCTGCTTGCCTGCTCACCACCCAATAGCCCTTTTTAGGGCTAACTGTCTTTCTTTGTCTGTGCTGGTGTGTGTACTCCTTGTGGGTGCACACTTCTGCTGAGGGGATTTAGTTGAGGGTTTTATTTTTTTCTCCTTTCCTTCCCCCAAATATCCAAACCCCCCCTTATATATATATATTTTTTTAGTTTAGTTGCCCAATATGACGGGCCATGGGAGAGGGAGGAGGGGTGGTGGTGGTGGTGGTGGGAAGAATGGTGGGATAGGGAGGGGTGGCTGAGGAAGAGGCCGTGGTGCTGGCCGTGGGCATCCAACCCCACAACAGCCCAGCCCATGTGCCATGGCCAGTCTGGGCACTGTAGCGCAGCACAAGCTGCCATCAAAGCAGCTGCCATCAGAGCAGCAGCTGCAACAACAACAGCAGTAGCAAATGCCACAGCAGCAGGTGGCTTTGGGTTACAGTGAGGCAACTGGCACATGTAGGACTTTTTCAGATTTTTTTGCCACTGCTTCGTGACCCATACGCTCGCAGCAGGCAGAGACGGTGGTAGACTGGCTGACCCAGGTTACCTCGTCTGCAGCGGGCACCAGTGAGCGGCAGGAGGTGGCATCACCTGCTAGCTCAGTGTGGGATGACACCCCATCCCTCTTATTTGATCCTGAGGTGGACTTGGGCCCAGACACCCTGGATCTTTTTGATGATCAGGCAGGAATGGGGGGGCATTCATGTCTGATGAAGAGGAGGAGGTGGTCATGTCACAGCCCACATCAGTAGGGTATATTGGGCAGTGTCCCCTCATGGCAGGGCACCAAGTTGCTGGTGTGGGGTCAGACACTAACATGCTGGATGTGGGTATTGATGCCATGTATGAGGCAGGGTCTGGTCTGGGGGAGGACGATGACAGGGACAGACCCTGGGAGCCGGCTCCAGAGGATAACAGCAGCAGTTCAGGGGGGGAACTGTTTCTTGTTGATGAGGATGAAGAGCCGGCTCCACCGACCACTGCTAGGGGGGGCAGGCAACAGGGCAGCACTGCACCTCGGTCCAAAGCCTATGGGCATACAGGTGGGGACCATCCTCAACCCTCCACAGCAGGCAAGGCAGTGGCCCGCACTTCAGCAATGTGGGCTTTTTTCACGTGCCAGGCAGAGGACCAGGCAGTAGCAGTGTGCCAGCTCTGCCGGCAGAAGGTTCGAAGGGGGCAGGCAGGGTCAGATATGGGAACATCAGCTTTAAGTTCCCATATGAAACGTCATCACAGGATGACGTGGGAGCAGCACCAAAGTGGCAGGGCACCGGGTGGCAGTGGTGCTTCCTGTCCACCTCCTCCCATTCCTCAGGGAAGAAGTGCTAGCTCCCCAGACCCTGCAGCAAGGGAAGAGGATTCTGGGGCTCACAGTCGGAGGCAGCCACTGTGTAGCTCAGCCTCTTCTGCAGCCTCCTCCTCCTCAATGCGGCCCCTGTCCCACCAGGTTTCCCTCCCCCAGTTCCTCACCCGCAAGACGTCTCTCTCTCCCCCAGCCACCCCCAAGTGCAGAGGCTTAATGGCTGCCTGGCAAAACTTCTGGCAGTGCAGCTGCTGCCCTATCAGCTAGTCGAAGCAGCCCCCTTCCGACAGCTGATGGCTTGCGCTGCCCCTATTTTGCCAGGAAGGCCGTCCCTGCCCTCCACCAGCATGTGGTGGAGAATGTGTCCCTGTCGCTGGATCATGCTGTTGGCGTCAGGGTGCACTGCACCACTGACATGTGGACCAGCAGGCATGGGCAGGGGAGGTACATAACTGGGTCACCCTGATGAGTGCTGGGGAGGGTGCAAGCCGGGGCGCTCCCCTCAGGCTACAGGTGCCTCCCCGTGGGGTACAGGGCAAACCCCACATGCCCACTTCCTCCTCCTCCTCCACTATGGATGAGCCACTCCTGAAGCGTCCCCGCAGCTACGCTTCAGTGCAGCACAGGCGATGTCAGGCTGTGCTGCAACTCCTCTCCCTGGGCGAGAGGAGTCATACTACACCTGAGCTCATGGCTGCCTTCCAGACTCAGGTGCAGCGGTGGTTCACTCCCCGCCAGCTCCAAGCAGGTAACATTGTTTGTGACAACGGTCGCAACCTGCTGGCCACCATCCACCTAGGCCACCTGACCCACGTGCCTTGCTTTGCACATGTCCTCAACCTTGTGGTGCAGCGCTTCCTCTAGAGCTACCAAGGGTTGGGTGACATGCTGGAGAAGGTACGTAGGGTATGTGCCCATTTTCACTGGTCCCCAACTGCCAGCGCGTCTTTGGCACGGATGCAGCAGCAGCATAGTCTGCCACCCCACTGGCTCATCTGTGACCTGCTGACGCGCAGGAATTCCACCCTGCACATGGTGGTGCGCCTCGTAGAGCAGCGCTGGGCAGTCAGCAATTACCTGCTGGAGCACAGTGCTCAGGGGTACTCAGGGGGCAGATTTGGGGTACTTTAGTGCAGAGCAGTGGCAGCAAATGAGGCAGCTCTGCCAAGTACTTGCCCCCTTTGAGCAGGCGACACGCTTTGTTAGCAGGGACAATGCGTGTCTTAGTGATGTGATACCCCTGTTGTTCCTCCTCAAGCGCACGTTGGATGGGCTGCTAGAGGAGGGTGACGTGCCTGAGGAGGAGGAGAGTAGGCCCCGTAGGCAGGCAGAGGGGGCTGAGGAGGAGATGGTGCCCGATGAGGAGGATGAGGGAGAGGAGGACTGGGTGCCTGTGCAGCATGGGGAGCAGGGCACATGCCACCCAACCACCCCAGCTATTGTCCACAGCTGGGAGGGTACAGAGCAGGGGCAGGTCGAACCAGATGACCTGCTGCATCTGGAGGGCAGTCAAGAAGAGGTTGGTCGGGGGCACCTCTTTTACATGGCTGCCAATATGCAGACTTGCCTCTGAAGCGATCCCCGGGTCTGTTCTATCAAAGACCGGGAGGATTATTGGGTGGCTACTTTGGTTGACCCATAGTACAAGGGAAAGATGGGGGAGTTCCTTGTGCCCAGCCAGAGAGAGAGGAGGATGGGTCAATTGAGGAATGCTCTGTGCTCAAAATTAGTGGAGGCCTTCCCCCAGTCTGACACTTCTCAGGCCTCCACTACTCCACATGCCCAGCAGAGACGGGGGCCTAGACGTTATTTGGCAAAAGTCTTCTCTGTTTGAGGCCTGCCTCATTTAATTCTTCTGGCTCTAATATAGAGTTGATTAAAAGTTACAACATGACTGCCGCTGCTGTTGCTACTAATGCCTCGTTATTTGGCAAAAGTCTTCTGTTTGAGGCCTGCCTCATTTAATTCTTCTGGCTCTAATATAGAGTTGATTACAACATGACTGCCGCTGCTGATGCTACTAATGCCTCATTATTTGGCAAAAGTCTGGTGGGGGTCTATCAAGGCTCCTACTGCTGTTGCTGACACTACTTCTGCATTGTCGGCAAATTTTTTAGTAGTTGAGGCCTAACATGCCCTCTAAATTTGTTGCTTATGATTTTGCCGCTTAGTTGACTAATTTCTTCTGGTGGTTGAGGCCTAACATGGCTTTTAAATATGTTTCTTCGAATACTGCCACATTGTTGGCTAATTTCTTTGGGTTGAGGCCTAACATGGCTTCTAAATATGTTGCTTCTATTTTTGCTGCTTAGTGGGCTAATTTTTTCGGGTTGAGGCCTGCCTCATTTAATTCTTCTGGCTCTAATACAATTGATTACAACTGTTGGTTGTCAAATGTAGTCACACTATACTGCTGCTTGGTTGTCAAATGTAGTCACACTATTATTACCCCTGAAACGACTGCGGCCAAAAGTCCTTTGCCTCAGTCATTATTCTTTCTTTTGAAATGATAGGAGTGCTCTAAAAAATGTATACAGGGAGGGCATGTGTGTGTAGCAGTAACTGAGTGAAACATAGGTGTGAATTGCTCTTCCCATTGATTTCAAAGCAAAACATGGCATATATACATTTATCACTGTGTACAAAGCTTAAAAGTAAGGGAAATGTTTTAATGGTAGTCCCAAAGCCATGTCTGGTCTGGGAGTCAAAATAGGCCCTGGCATTCAAATTACACAGAGGCCCAAACAGGCCCCAAACATCAGCCCAGTAAATTTGACTGGAAACCAACCAACCTGGCAACCTCGGGTGACGCAAACATAGCCATAAACTCTACTTAAATTCATGCTGTAAGTAATAATTTAGATGGAATTTGTCCTCTATGAATGCTTTTGTCCTTGAGTTAAATAAACGAGACAACACAGTTTGCTTAATGGAAAGAGGAATTTCATTCCTAGATGATGTCCATCTTACATCCCACTTTCAGCTGCATCTGCTATTTTGCAACTTTCAACTTCACAAGCAGTCTTGTCCCAGTTTGCTGTCCATAACCTTCAAAGAGAACACACGCCATCCTTTGTTTCCAAACACTTTACACAACGTATTCATAGATCCAGTGCAAAGCCCTTAAAGGGGTGGTTCACCTTTAAGGTAACGTTTAGTATGCAATAGTATGGCAAATTCTAAGCAACTTTTAATTTGGTTTTCATTATTTATTTTTTTTTGGTTTTTTAATTACTTGCCTTTTTCTTCTAGGTTCTGACTCTTTGCAGCTTTTAAATGTGGGTCACTGACCCCAACTAAAAAGCAAATACTATGTCAGGCTACAAATGTATTGTTAGTCATTGCTACTTTTTTCCATTTAGGCCTCTCCTATTCATATTCCAGTCTCTTATTTAAATCAATGCATGATTGCTAGGGGAATAATGGTACTTCTTATAGTGCCTAATTAGCAAATATAGTGTGACTTAATATCAAAATTTATTTAAAAAAATCAATGTATTTGAGTGTTACAGTAGTCAATTTATCAATTTCGGCGCCGTCGCAATGAAATTCGGCGCCGCAGGACGAAATTCAACACCGCGCGACGAGATTCGGCGCGCGACATAGCAAAACTAGGTTTGTGCATGCACATGCGTGCGTGCGTCAAAAACGGGCATCACCACTATAAATAGCCCCGCCCTTGCTTTCAGTTGTAGGAGTGCAGTTTGAAAATGGCAGGACCTGGCATGATGAGCAAAGAACAGTTATGGTACTTCGTCAGGTACCTGCACCAGGAGGGATACGACAATATCCCTCCTGGTGTCAGAGGAATCCAGGCGCTCCGGCGGAGTATCATGGAGAGGTTGAGGCGCAGGCTGCGGAGGGAGTTCCGCGTGCTCTTAAGTCTGCGGGAGCTCCAGAAGATTTGGAGTGATCTAAAAAGACGCCACAGTGCATTTGTTGATGAGCTGCGCGTGGAGGTGGAAGGTAGAGTTATTTAAAAAGAAAACATCTTATAATGATTTGCTATTTTACAGCAAAAATGTATTTAAGTGAATACTGTAATTAGGATTGGAACAGTTGACTGACTGACATAATTGCAGACAAGTTAAATAACAAGTAAATGAGCTGTCAAATGGAGATTATTTAAACAGATTATAATAGATTTATTTAAATGCAATACATGAATTTCCCTTCTTAACTACAATAAAGCCACTTGATTCCTATTTATTTTGGTATTTTGGAGCAAATGTGTATTTGTTTAGGCCTGTGACAAGGCTAATAAGAATGTTACTTCACATAAAGGTAGATTTATTTAAACGGAATAAATAGGTTTACCTTCTTAACTACAATAAAGCCACTTGATCAAGCTCGGATCTGTGGAAAGGCCGCCCAGGCCTAGGGCTGGAAGATTTTAGGGTGGCGGCATGCTGTCCAACCACACCCATATTGGTTCAGAAACACTGGGGATGCACAGGAGATACAATAGTTTCTCATGCAGCAATCCCCATTGCTCCTGTCCAGATGATAAAAATTTGCCCGAATAAAGGGGAGGGGACAGGGGCGACGAATGGCAGTGGGCCTAGGGGTGCCTACTATGTAAATCTTGCCCTGCACTTGATTCCTATTTATTTTGGAGCAAATGTGTATTTGTTTAGGCCTGTGACAAGGCTAATAAGAATTTTACTTCACATAAAGGTAGATTTATTTAAACGGAATAAATAGGTTTCCCTTCTTAACTACAATAAAGTTAATTTTCCTGTAGTTACAACATGACACCTTATCCTGTATAATTCATACTGTACAAATGCAATTGCTGTGTTACTCAAACTGAAATGTATTCATTGCCAGCTGAGTGGATCCAAGATGATCCTGAATCTGATGGGGAAGTACCACCACCCCCTGACCAGGCAGCACCGCCTCCACCACCTGACCAGGCAGCACTGCCACTTGTCCAGGCGGCACCACCACCTCACCGGGCAGCACCACTACCCGAACGGGCATCGGCACCACCACTGGACCAGGCACCACCACCACCTAACCAGGGGCTCAGTGTAGGCACTCAGACTGAACATGCCTACTATGACCAAACTGAGCTCCTGGTCACCCTGGTCCACCAGGTCAATGCCATCAGGCAGGATCTGAGAGAGGTCAGGGAGATTGTGGAGTCCTTGCAGAGGGTCGTTGCTCCTCCTCCTCCTCCACTGTAATTTTATCACATCTGTTGGCCTAGCACCGTTGTGCTATTTTGTATATTAAAAAAGTTTTTATATATCTATATTTTGAGTTAATTTTTCATTTAACTAAACTAATACTCACATGGTACTTGAAATTGTTTGGATTCTAATAACACAACGATGACTATTCTTAATCAGAGTCATTAAAATTACATTACATAGTATTTCAGAATCATTACAATTACATGATGTAAATATAATGTTCATTCACATAAACATATGGTTTATTCATTTTTATCTGAGATACAAAGCATCCAGATACTATCTGTTCAGATTTATTAGTTGTACTTGTGTTAGTAATCTACTATTAGATATTGTACAGGACTCCAGGGGTGGGTCCTGGACAGCAGGTATATTTCCCCTTTATTCAGGTACCTGGAGGGTGCACAGCAGGGCTAATTACTGCAGCAGTGCAGGAGTTAAGAGAGCCCTGAGAGTTCAGGAGGGAGGTTGGTAGACACACGTGAGGTCTGCACAAGAGAAGTGTGTTTGGGAACTGCTCTCCTGACTGGGAGTTCAACATTTTGCAAGGCTACCTGAGCCTGATCCCTGAATGGGAAAATGAACTGTTTAATTTGTCAGTTTTGCTGAGCATGAAAGCCAATGTTAATTTATGCTGAAAACTGTGTTCAAACTGCCATTTTTACCTGCTGAAGATACAGCCTGTTTAAGTTGTCATTTATACCTGCTGAAGATACAGTTTGTTTAAGTTTGACTGCGAAATAAAAGGACATTTATACTACTATTGTGTTGTGGCCGTAGTGCATGGGCGATCCCTCTCCCCCTGAACTTTACAACTGGTGGAGGATGCGGGCATTTGCACTACAGAAAAGGCCAAAAAGGAAAATTTGCCGTTTAAAAAGTGACATTTAAAGGGCCAGGCTCCTGTTTATCATGGAGGAGTTGCTACGGCAAGTGGCCATGGCAACAGTGCAGTTGCAGCAAAGCATGGCAGCTCAGCAGAAAACCACAGAAGTGCAACTGGCTGCACTCAGGGAAGCTACTACAGCTCAAGCCACTGCCCTGCGGGATTCTACAGAGGCACAGTCCAAAATGAGGCAGTACAACAGCTAGCTCATGGGTGAGAATCAGCAGTGGTTAACCCTAACAGCCAGACAATAATAAGGGCAAGCCATTTCCTGCAAAAGATGATGCCCACAGATGATGTGGAAGCCTTTCTGATGACCTTTGAAAGGACTGCAGAGTGGGAAGGATGGCCCCCGAGACAAATGGGCTGGTCTCCTTGCCCCATTCCTGACTGGGGATCCGCAGAAAGCTTACTATGACCAGAGATCCTTGCCCGTCTGGGAGTGACCACAGCAGTCAGGGCACAGAGGGTGTACAGCTGGAATTATCGGAAAAATATTCCACCGAGGTCACAAATGTATGATTTAATAAAGCTGGCTGCAAAGTGGCTGCAGCCTGAGATACTCACCGGCCCACAGATGGTGGAACGCTTCACGCTAGACCGGTTTCTGAGGTCGCTGCCAGTTGAACTACAGCGCTGGATCAGTCATGGAGACCCTAAAACAGTGGACCAGCTGGTGGAGATGGTGGAGAGATATACCACAGTGGAGGAGCTACTAACCCCGACAAGTCATCTAGACCCCACTCCAACCCGAGCTGCAAAGTTCACCTCCGCGGGAAAGAGTTCTTCACGGATCCCTGGAACCAGCATAAAGGACCTGGAGGGTGCACAGCAGGGCTAATTACTGCAGCAGTGCAGGAGTTAAGAGAGCCCTGAGAGTTCAGGAGGGGGGTTGGTAGACACATGTGAGGTCTGCACAAGAGAAGTATGTTTGGGAACTGCTCTCCTGACTGGGAGTTCAACATTTTGCAAGGCTACGTGAGCCTGATCAATCTCAATCTAGTCAGTGGCTGACTCAGGATATGATCCATAAAGCTTTAATAAAAATTAATGTAAACAAGGCTCCAGGGCCTGATGGCATACACCCCCGGGTTCTAAGAGAGCTTAGTTCAGTTTTAGACCAGCCCCTATTTCTGATTTTCTCAGATTTACATACATCTGGTATGGTGCCTATGGATTGGAGAAAAGCTGATGTTATTCCAATATTTAAAAAGGATTACGATCTCAGCCTGGCAATTATAGGCCAGTAAGTCTGACATCTGTGGTGGGCAAATTATTTGAAGGCTTGTTAAGGGATCACATTCAAAATGTTGTCCTAATGAATGTCATTATGAGCAGCAATCAGCATGGCTTTATGAAGGATAGGTCATGTCAGACTAATTTGATTGCTTTTTATGATGAGGTAAGTAAGATTCTGGACAGTGGGGGGGCAGTAGATCTATTTGGATTTTGCCAAAGAGTTTGATACTGTGCCCCAGAAACGACTGCTTTCTAAACTAAGGTCTGTTGGGCTTAATGAAGTCGTTTGCACATGGATAGGAAACTGGCTACAGGATCAGGTACAGAGGGTGGTTGTTAATGGGACATTCTCTACTTGGAGTAAGGTTCTTAGTGGGGTCCCTCAGGGCTCGGTATTGGGTCCACTTTTATTTAACTTGTTTATTAATGACTTAGGGGAGGGTATTGTAAGTAATGTATCAGTGTTTGCAGATGACACAAAACTATCAGCATGTATGTATGTAAATATGTGGCACTTGCAACAGGATCTTGACTAACTGGCAATCTGGGCAGCTAAGTGGCAAATGAGATTCAATGTTGATAAATGTAAAGTCCTGCACCTGGGATGTAACAATATCCACTTATACCCTTAATGGGACTGCACTAGGCAAATCCATAATGGAGACGGAGCTTGGAGTCCTTGTAGATAATAAACTTGTCTGTAGCAAGTAATGCCAGTCAGCAGCATCAAGGGCAAATAAGGTCTTGAGTTGTATTAAATGGGGCAGAGAGTCACGGGAGGAGGGGGTCCCACTGTATAGAGCACTGGTAAGGCCCCATCTAGAATATGCCGTACAGTTTTGGTCTCCATCACTCAAACAGGACATTATTGTATTAGAGAGGGGACAGAGAAGGGCAACTAAGCTGGTAAAGGGAAAATCTTAGCTTTGAGGAAAGACTGGCCAAATTGGGGATGTTCACGCTGGAGAAGAGGTGTTTAAGGGGTGATATGATAACTATGTATAAATATATAATGGGATCATATAATAATCTCTCTAATGATTTATTTACCAGTAGGTCTTTCCAGCTGACACAAGGTCACCCATTCCGATTAGAAGAAAAGAGGTTCCAGCTAAATATTGGGAAGGGGTTTGTTACAGTGAGAGCTGTGAAGATGTGGAATTGTCTCCCTGAATCAGTGGTACAGGCTGATACATTAGATAGGTACAAGGAAGGGTTGGATGCTTTATTCACCAGTAGCTCCTCCCAGCAGACAGGAGGGAGCCAATGAGATTAGAGGAGGGAAAGGGGTGTTACAGGGAGAGCTGGGAAGTGAATCAGTGGTACAGGCTGATACATTATATAGGTACAAGGAAGGGTCGGATGCTTTATTCACCAGTAGCTCCTCCCAACAGACAGGAGGGAGCCAATGAGATTAGAGGAAGGAAAGGGGTGTTACAGGGAGAGCTGGGAAGTGAATCAGTGGTACAGGCTGATACATTAGATAGGTACAAGGAAGGGTCGGATGCTTTATTCACCAGTAGCTCCTCCCAGCAGACAGGAGGGAGCCAATGAGATTAGAGGAGGGAAAGGGGTGTTACAGGGAGAGCTGGGAAGTGAATCAGGGGTACAGGCTGATACATTAGATAGATACAAGGAAGGGTCAGATGCTTTATTCACCAGTAGCTCCTCCCAGCAGACAGGAGGGAGCCAATGAGATTAGAGGAGGGAAAGGGGTGTTACAGGGAGAGCTGGGAAGTGAATCAGGGGTACAGGCTGATACATTAGATAGGTATAAGAAGGGGTTGGATGGTGTTTAGCAAGTGAGGGAATACAGGGATATGGGAAATAGCTCATAGTACAAGTTGATCCAGGGACTGGTCCCATTTTGGAGTCAGGAAGGAATTTTCCCCCTCTGAGGCAAATTGGAGAGGCTTCAGATGGGGTTTTCACCTTCCTCTGGATCAACTGACAGTTAGGCAGGTTATATATAGAGTTAAAGTTAAACTTGGTGGACTTTTTACTATGTTACTATGTTACTATGTTACTATGTTACTATGTAAGGATGGATTATATGGGCTTTCCAAACACTTGTATGATTGTTATAGATTGAAACTACTGGTCTAAAGGTGATGGGCATTGAACAGGTTAATATTAATAATAAGGAATATAATAAGTGAATTACTGGCTTTATAAACTACAGACCTTGATCCCAAATGATCTTAATGAAATATCTGACTTTATTATCATTTCATTTATTTCTCTATATATGATATACAATTTGTGTATATCATTTTATCTTTATGACAATCATTTTATACAATTAGTTTGTGCAAATTATATGTAAAAACCCGCTCAGTTTCTGAAAAGTATTCTGCTCAATTTAGGAACTAATTTTTAACTCAACATAGATAAGTCTTTTAACCTTTTAAGTGCCAGCAGAATTTCACATTTTGGTTACGCGAAATGCCAGCCGTTTTTGAAACATTTTGTGCTCTCTCACTTTAGGGGCATTTTCTGAGGGGAAACCTATAGTTTACCTAGGAAAACTACACATTGTTTTTTTCAGTAGAAACTGAGCTTTCTAAATCTGCCTGAGTCTTCATGTATTTCCACCTGTGCAAAAAAATTTATAGTGCTAAATACCAAAAAAAAATGAAAAATTACCATTTTTCATCGTATATCAATTTATACCAGAAAAATATTTCATTTTACGGAGGAAAATCCAACTGATTTGGAAAGCCTTATGTCTCTTGAATGTGCCAATACCAGATATGTATAGTTTTAGGGAGATTTAGGACTTCTGTACCTCAAAAACTCCCGGCAGTATATTACCGAATTTTGAAAGCACTAATGCAGAAAACGGCATGCTTTAGATTCCAAGGCAAAAAATCCTGAAACCGTAGGTTTACCCCAGAAAACCATACATTTTTGAAAAGTACACATTCTGCCGATTACAAAATGGGTAACTATGTCTCTCTACTCCCAACTACCAAACATAAAAGCTTGTCTGAACATAGCGGTTTTTCATAAAAAAATTCAAAATTCTGAAAAATCATTTCAAAGGTTTTATTTTGCTGTTCCGCATATCCCAAACTATATTAGGTACCAAGAAAAAGCACCTGAAATATGATTGCCAGGGGTCCACTGAACAGTTTGATACCCATTATGCATAGGTTTACCAAAGTATCTGGCATTTAGAGACACCAATATGAAGTTAGCACATCCAAATTGTTCAGGACTTTACTTCAGCTATTGAGAAATCAACACATTGACTGCATTTTTTGTGGGGCAAAAACACAGAAATATATGTTTACCCCCAAAAACCCATATATTTTTGGAAAGTACACATTCTACTGAAGCTAAAATGGGTACCCATGCCTTTCTGCTCCAAACTACTGAGTCGCAAGGCTTTCCCAAAATTGTCGGTTTTGGTGAAATATCTGAAAATTGCCTCAAACCTTCAGCTTCCCAGCACCATATCGCCCATGTATCATTACGTACTAAGAAAAAGCACCCTAAATATGATTGCCAGGGTTCCTCTGAACATTTTGGTAGTCATTGTTCATAAGTTTACCAACGTATCTGGCATTTAGAGGCCCCAAAATGAAGTTAGCGCATACAAATAGTCCTGTGGGCAACTTCAGCAAATGAAAAATCCACACATTGACTGCATTTTTGTGGGGTAAAAACACAGAAATATATGTTCACCCCCCAAAACCCATATATTTTTGGAAAGTACACATTCTACCAAATCTAAAATGGGTACCCATGCCTTTCTGCTCCAAACTACTGAGTCGCATGGCTTTCCCACTGTCGGTTTTGGTGAAATATCTGAAAATTGCCTCAAAGCTTCAACTTCTCAGCACCATATCACCCATGTATCGTTACGCACCAAGAAAAAGCACCCTAAATATGATTGCCAGGGTTCCTCCAAACATTTTGGTGGCCATTGTTCATAGGTTTACCAAAGTATCTGGCATTTAGAGGCCCCAAAATGAAGTTAGCGCATACAAATAGTCCTGTGGGTAACTTCAGCAAATGAAAGATCAACACACAGGAGAAAGCTCTCTGTTTAGTGCTGAATAGAGATGTCGCGAACTGTTCGCCGGCGAACTTGTTCGCGCGAACATCGGGTGTTCGCGCTCGCCGGAAGTTCGCGAACGTCGCGCGACGTTCGCCATTTTGGGTTCGCCATTGTTGGCGCTTTTTTTTGCCCTCTCACCCCAGACCAGCAGGTACATGGCAGCCAATCAGGAAGCTCTCCCTTGGACCACTCCCCTTCCCTATAAAAACCGAAGCCCTGCAGCTTTTTTTCACTCTGCCTGTGTGTGCTGAAGAGATAGTGTAGGGAGAGAGCTGCTGCCTGTTAGTGATTTCAGGGACAGTTGAAAGTTTGCTGGCTAGTAATCGTTTTGATACTGCTCTGTTATTGGAGGGACAGAAGTCTGCAGGGGTTTGAGGGACATTTAAGCTTAGGTAGCTTTGCTGGCTAGTAATCTACCTTCTACTGCAGTGCTCTGTATGTAGCTGCAGTGGGCAGCTGTCCTGCTTCTGATCTCATCTGCTGACTGCTGCAATAGCAATAGTCCTTGTAAGGACTGCTTTTATTTATTTTTTTGTTGTTTTACTACTACTACTACTACTACTACTACTACTACTACTACTACTACTATAAGAGCCCAGTGCTATTAGTCTAGCAGTGTTGGGGAGTGGGACTGGTGTGCTAATCTGCTGCTCCTAGTAGTTCAGCAGCACCAACTTTAATTTTTTTTTTTTAATATTCATTCTTTTTTTATTTAACTTTTTTTTTATTTTACTACCGCTGTAGTAGTGTATAAGTTGACCTTTTAGGCATTATTTGCCCTGTAGGCATTTTTTGCCCAGTGTGTTATTCAACCAACTGCTATCTAGCTGTGTGCCCGTGTTCACATTCTGTCTAAATATCCATAATATTACCGTCTCCAGAAAAAACACCGGAGTGACTTTTTTCAAGCAGCCATAATAAATTTTACGTAATCCGTATCCATCGCTGTAGTAGTGTATAAGTTGACCTTTTAGGCATTATTTGCCCTGTAGGCATTTTTTGCCCAGTGTGTTATTCAACCAACTGCTATCTAGCTGTGTGCCCGTGTTCACATTCTGTCTAAATATCCATAATATTACCGTCTCCAGAAAAAACACCGGAGTGACTTTTTTCAAGCAGCCATAATAAATTTTACGTAATCCGTATCCATCGCTGTAGTAGTGTATAAGTTGACCTTTTAGGCATTATTTGCCCTGTAGGCATTTTTTGCCCAGTGTGTTATTCAACCAACTGCTATCTAGCTGTGTGCCCGTGTTCACATTCTGTCTAAATATCCATAATATTACCGTCTCCAGAAAAAACACCGGAGTGACTTTTTTCAAGCAGCCATAATAAATTTTACGTAATCCGTATCCATCGCTGTAGTAGTGTATAAGTTGACCTTTTAGGCATTATTTGCCCTGTAGGCATTTTTTGCCCAGTGTGTTATTCAACCAACTGCTATCTAGCTGTGTGCCCGTGTTCACATTCTGTCTAAATATCCATAATATTACCGTCTCCAGAAAAAACACCGGAGTGACTTTTTTCAAGCAGCCATAATAAATTTTACGTAATCCGTATCCATCGCTGTAGTAGTGTATAAGTTGACCTTTTAGGCATTATTTGCCCTGTAGGCATTTTTTGCCCAGTGTGTTATTCAACCAACTGCTATCTAGCTGTGTGCCCGTGTTCACATTCTGTCTAAATATCCATAATATTACCGTCTCCAGAAAAAACACCGGAGTGACTTTTTTCAAGCAGCCATAATAAATTTTACGTAATCCGTATCCCTCGCTGTAGTAGTGTATAAATTGACCTTGTAGGCATTATTTGCCCTGTAGGCATTTTTTGCCCAGTGTGTTATTCAACCAACTGCTATCTAGCTGTGTGCCCGTGTTCACATTCTGTCTAAATATCCATAATATTACCGTCTCCAGAAAAAACACCGGAGTGACTTTTTTTCAAGCAGCATTCTTATATTTTACGTAATCCGTATCCACCGCTGTGTATACGTTGACCTTGTAGGCATTATTTGCCCTGTAGGCATTTTTTGCCCAGTGTGTTATTCAACCAACTGCTATCTAGCTGTGTGCCCGTGTTCACATTCTGTCTAAATATCCATAATATTACCGTCTCCAGAAAAAACACCGGAGTGACTTTTTTTCAAGCAGCATTCTTATATTTTACGTAATCCGTATCCACCGCTGTGTATACGTTGACCTTGTAGGCATTATTTGCCCTGTAGGCATTTTTTGCCCAGTGTGTTATTCAACCAACTGCTATCTAGCTGTGTGCCCGTGTTCACATTCTGTCTAAATATCCATAATATTACCGTCTCCAGAAAAAACACCGGAGTGACTTTTTTTCAAGCAGCATTCTTATATTTTACGTAATCCGTATCCACCGCTGTGTATACGTTGACCTTGTAGGCATTATTTGCCCTGTAGGCATTTTTTGCCCAGTGTGTTATTCAACCAACTGCTATCTAGCTGTGTGACCGTGTTCACATTCTGTCTAAATATCCATAATATTACCGTCTCCAGAAAAAACACCGGAGTGACTTTTTTTCAAGCAGCATTCTTATATTTTACGTAATCCGTATCCACCGCTGTGTATACGTTGACCTTGTAGGCATTATTTGCACAGTGTTTTCTTCAAACCGCCATCTAGCTGTGTGAGCTTGTTCACATTTTGTCTAAATATTGATAATATTATCGTCTCTAGAAAAACCACTTGAGTTACTTTTTTTCAAGCAGCATTCATATATTTTACGTAATCCGTATCCACCGCTGTAGTAGTGTATACGTTGATCTTGTAGGCATTATTTGCACACTGTTTTCTTCAAACTGCCATCTAGCTGTGTGTATTATCGTTTCCAGAAAAACCAACTGAGTTTTTGTTGTTGTTGTTTTTTTAAAAATAATGCCAGGCAAAGGCAGGCCGCCACGCAGAGGCCGTGCTAGGGGCCGTGCTGCTATGCAATCCTGTGGCCCTAGCAAATTGCCCAGTTTTAAAAAGCCAATGACCCTGAACTCCCAAAATGCTGAAGAGGTAGTTGACTGGCTTACACAGCACACCCCATCCTCTACCGTTTCTAACTTTACCACAACATCCTCCTCATCCTCCACTGCTATGGCCACCCCACGTAACACTTCCTCCACCACCGGTGCCCCATCTTCACTGGAGTCAGAGGAGTTATTTTCCCATGAGTTTCTTGAACTGAGTAATGCGCAACCATTATTGGCAGAAGAAGATGAAGGAGATGAGGACGTTACACCAGATTTAATTCTGGCAGAGAACACGACAGAGATGGACATAATGATGAGTGATGAGGAGGAGGAGGAGGTCCCCGCTGCTGCTTCCTTCTGTGATGTGTCAGAAGAAATTGATGCATCTGAGGAGAATGATGATGAGGAGATTGATGTTTTGTGGGTGCCTAGTAGAAGAGAGCAAGAGGAGGGTAGTTCAGATGGAGAGACGGAGAGTCAGAGAGGCAGTAGGAGAATAAGACTTAGAAGAAGCAGGGAGGCCAGCCCGCAGGGATCAGTAGGGCAACAACATGTATCGGCACCTGTGTTCAGCCGGCCAACGCACCCGCCATTGCCGCCAATGCCGCCAACTTCTACTGTTACCGCCAGATCGCAGACTTCCAAAAAGTCAGCAGTGTGGCATTTTTTTAATGTGTGTGCCTCTGACAAAAGCATTGTAATTTGCAATGAGTGCAGTCAGAAACTGAGCCTTGGTAAGCCCAACAGCCACATAGGTACAACTTCTATGCGAAGGCACATGAGCGGCAAGCACAAAGCACTTTGGGAGCAACACCTCAAAGGCAACAGGCAAACTAAAAGTCACACTCCTTCTGGTCCAGCATCTTACTGCTCTACCTCTGCTCTCCTTGACCCATCTGAACCACCCTCCACTCCGCCTTCCACCTTGACCACCTGTTCCCATTCCCAGTCATCTGCCACCAGCCAAGTTTCTGTGAAGGCCATGTTTGAGCGTAAGAAGCCAATGTCTGACTGTCACCCCCTTGCCCGGCGTCTGACAGCTGGCTTGTCTGCACTCTTAGCCCGCCAGCTTTTACCATACCAGCTGGTGGACTCTGAGGCCTTCCGCAAATTTGTAGCAATTGGGACACCGCAGTGGAAGGTACCCAGCCGCAATTTTTTTTCTAAAAAGGGAATACCACACCTGTACCAACATGTGCAGAGCCAAGTTACCGCATCTCTGTCACTTAGTGTTGGGCCAAAGGTCCATATGACTACTGACGCATGGTCCTCCAAGCATGGTCAGGGCAGGTATGTCACCTACACTGCCCACTGGGTGAACTTGGTAATGGCTGGGAATGGGAAGCAGGGAATGGGTAGCTCAACAACAACAACAACAGTGGAGTTGGTGTCACCGCCACGGATTGCACGCGGTTCTGCCACCACCTCTACTCCTCCATCGCTCTCTACCTCGTCTTCTTCCTCTTCTTCTTCTTACTCTGCTGCTGGGTCCTCCTTCTCCTCCTCCACACCTGTGCACCCCCAGCTCCCCCTAGGCTATTCGACGTGCCAGGTACGCCGTTGTCACGCTGTCTTGGGGATGACGTGCCTGGAAAGCAAAAACCATACCGGATCTGTACTCCTGTCATCTCTGCAGTCACAGGCCGATCGGTGGCTGACCCCACACCAACTGCAGATCGGAAAAGTGGTGTGTGACAATGGAAGCAATCTGTTGGCAGCGTTGAGACTGGGAAATTTAACACATGTGCCCTGCATGGCACATGTGTTAAATTTAATAGTCCAACGTTTTGTCTCCAAGTACCCAGGATTCCAGGACGTTCTCACCCAGTCCAGAAAGGTGTCGGCCCATTTCAGACGTTCCTACACAGCCATGGCACGCCTTGCTGACATTCAGCAGCGCTACAACATGCCAGTCAGGCGTTTGATTTCTGACAGCCAGACTCGCTGGAATTCAACGCTCCTTATGTTGGAACGTCTGCTGCAACAACAAAGGGCCGTCAACGAGTACCTTTTTGAACTGGGTGGTAGGACTGGATCTGCAGAGCTGGGGATTTTTTTCCCCCGTTACTGGGTGCTTATGCGCGATGCCTGCAGGCTCATGCGACCTTTTGAAGAGGTGACAAATATGGTCAGTCGCACCGAAGGCACCATCAGCGACCTAATACCCTTCGCTTTCTTCCTGGAGCGTGCCGTGCGACGAGTGACAGATGAGGCTGTAGACCAGCGTGACGAGGAGCTGGAAGCGCACGATTTATGGTCGCAATCACCAGAACGAACCCAGGCACCTGCTGCAACGCAGGGAGAGGTGCCAGAAGTGGAGTCAGAGGAGGAAGGTGGCTTTGTGGAGGAGGACCAACAGGAGCAGGCTTCCCAGGGGGCTAGTGGTGACCTTTTGGGGACCCCTGGTCTTGTACGTGGCTGGGGGGAGGAGACCGTGGATGATGCAGTCCTTGATAATGAGGAAGCGGAGATGGATAGCTCTGCATCCAACCTTGTGAGAATGGGGTCTTTCATGCTGGCATGCCTGTTGAAGGACCCCCGTATCAAGAGGCTTAAGGAGAAGGACCTGTACTGGGTCGCAACGCTACTAGACCCTCGGTACAAGCATAAAGTGTCAGAAATGTTACCAACATACCACAAGTCCGAAAAGATGCGGCATTTACAAACCAGCCTGCAAAACATGTTGTACAATGCTTTTAAGGGTGATGTCACTTCAGGAACTCATCAACATTCCAGGGGCAGAGGTGCCAGTAATCCTGCCACGAGCACACCTGCAAGGACAAAGCCCTTTGGCCGGTCTGTAACGTCAGACATGCAAATGTTTTTCTGTCCAAGGCAGCGCCACAACCCTTCGGGATCCACCCTCAAAGAACGCCTCGACCGGCAGGTAGCGGACTACCTGGCATTAACTGCAGATATCGACACTCTGAGGAGCGATGAACCCCTGGACTACTGGGTGCGCAGGCTTGATCTGTGGCCAGAGCTGTCACAATTTGCCATGAACCTCTTGTCTTGCCCAGCCTCAAGTGTGCTCTCAGAAAGGACCTTCAGTGCAGCAGGAGGGATTGTAACTGAGAAGAGAACTCGCCTAGGTCACAAAAGTGTCGATTACCTGACCTTTATTAAAATGAATGAGGGGTGGATCTCGGAGGGTTACTGCACGCCGGAAGACTTGTTCTGACTTCTATGCAGCTGTCCTTCTCTTCAAGCCTCATGACTCCACACACAGCTGTCCTTTAGCGTCCTCCTCCCTCCGCCACCGTTACAAACTAGGGTGCAAACCCTACTGGTTTAATTTTTTCTGGCCTCTGTGCTTCAGTGGCTGCAACCAAAAAAACTGGGCAAACAATGTCTACAAGGTCAACGTATGGCGAAAAATGACTATTTTCAGCATTTATATGGCATATTTTTTCTGGCAACTGTGCTTCAGTGGCTGCGTCCAAAAAAATGCATATTTTCTGCATTTATATGGCATAATTTTTCTGGCCTCTGTGCTTCAGTGGCTGCAACCAAAAAAATGCATATTTTCTGCATTTATATGGCATAATTTTTCTGGCCTCTGTGCTTCAGTGGCTGCAACCAAAAAAATGCATATTTTCTGCATTTATATGGCATAATTTTTCTGGCCTCTGTGCTTCAGTGGCTGCAACCAAAAAAATTTATATTTTCAGCATTTATATGGCATAATTTTTCTGGCAACTGTGCTTCAGTGGCTGCGACCAAAAAAATGACTATTTTCAGCATTTCTATGGCATATTTTTTCTGGCCTCTGTGCTTGAGTGGCTGCGGCCAAAAAAACTGGGCAAACAATGCCTACAAGGTCAACGTCGTTGACCTTGTAGGCATTGTTTGCCCAGTTTTTTTGGCCGCAGCCACTCAAGCACAGAGGCCAGAAAAAATATGCCATAGAAATGCTGAAAATAGTCATTTTTTGCCATACCTTGACTCAACGTATATGGCAAAAAATTTATATTTTCAGCATTTATATGGCATATTTTTTCTGGCAACTGTGCTTCAGTGGCTGCGACCAAGAAAACTGGGCAAACAATGCCTACAAGGTCAACGTATGGCAAAAAATGACTATTTTCAGCATTTATATGGCATATTTTTTCTGGCCTCTGTGCTTCAGTGGCTGCAACCAAAAAAATTTATATTTTCAGCATTTATATGGCATAATTTTTCTGGCCTCTGTGCTTCAGTGGCTGCAACCAAAAAAATTTATATTTTCAGCATTTATATGGCATATTTTTTCTGGCAACTGTGCTTCAGTGGCTGCGTCCAAAAAAACTGGGCAAACAATGTCTACAAGGTCAACGTATGGCGAAAAATGACTATTTTCAGCATTTATATGGCATATTTTTTCTGGCAACTGTGCTTCAGTGGCTGCGTCCAAAAAAACTGGGCAAACAATGCCTACAAGGTCAACGTATGGCAGTTGTTTAAAGAGAACAGTAGATTACTAGCCAGCAAAGCTACCTAAGCTAAAATGTCCGTTCGCGAACCGCTCGCAATTTTGCGCAAGTTCGCGAATATGTTCGCGAACTTTTTTTCCGACGTTCGCTACATCCCTAGTGCTGAATTAAGCATTGAAATTCCTGTTTGAGACTGGATTTTTTGTTATCACTTGGTGTGTGAATGTGTTGTCCACTTGGTGGGTGAAATTTGGGAAGTTTTGAGTTGGTTTTCTTTACTAAAAATCGATTTGTCTTTTGACCCTGAAGGTGAGTGATTCCTAGCCCAGTTCCTTTCACTTGCTCTGGGCTACAAACTCACTGTTAGATCCCCTACCCCTCCCCCGCACCTGGGTGTCAGTTTCATTTGCATTTTTCTCTTGTTTCAGCACAAATTGTTTAATTTTTGTACAGATTGAGTGGATATTTTGATTTTGCACTCAGTTCTGTGAGGAGAGAAAGCTAAAGGGAGAAGGATTTAATATAAGTATAAATATAAAATCTTTTCCAGCAGCAGCAGTGCAGCTCCCAGGCACCTGCTCACATTAACCCTCTCTCTGCCACAGCTTCTCAACTTTTTTTTTTTTTGTTAATCAATAGTATAAAGCTTTCTTTTTGTGTGGTGTTGTGTAAAATAATGGGAGGGAATAAAAAGGAAAGTTATAAAAAAACATCTCTTGGTTCTAAAGCAAAAGGACCTGAAAAACCCAGCTGTAGCTCTGCAAGGAAACACCAGTCAGAGCCCATGTCAAAAAGCCCCATTGCCTCTACTTCTGCTGCTGCAGCCAATGTGACCCCTGCTAAAACATTTGCACACGCGGTAGCTACTGGCAGCAACCCAAGCCAAGTCACTGCTGGGGTAGAGAAGCTTACAAGGAAGCATGGGGTCAGATGCCTAATGTCAAGCACTCATGGCATAGAGGCTTATATAAAGGCTGCAGCTGAAGTGGTGGGCCACTCTGCAGTAGTGGCAGCAAGTAAAATGTATGGGAAAGCCATAATCTTTGCCCGTACTCTAACTGCAGTGCATACTCTGGTACAGAGGGGTATCACAGTGGGAGGGAGTTATGTCCCTGTAGAACCCCTAGAAGGATTGGGCACAAGGGTGGTTTTATCTAATGTGCCCCCCTTCCTGCAAGACCACTTATTGTACCCCCACCTGCAAGCCCTTGGGGAGTTAAAATCAAATATGTCTAGAATTCCCCTGGGATGTAAGGAGAGCAGACTGAGGCATGTCCTTTCCTTTAAAAGGCAGGTGCAACTACTTTTACCTCGGGGGCAAGACACTATTGAGGGGTCTTTCGGGGTTCCATTTGAAGGGGTGCTGTATAAAATTTTTTACAGCACAGAGGAAGTGAGGTGCTTCCTTTGCAAGAACCTGGGGCACACTCGCCAGAGTTGCCCCAAAGGGCAAATTAAGACCTCAGCCCCTGTTCCTGCTCCCAGTGCCTCAAATAAAACATCTTATCCTGCTGGGACTATTTCAGCAGGGTCCTCAAAGGGGATATCTCCTTCACTAAAGAACCTCAAGGTGGCTGTTACACAACCCACCTCTACAACATCCAAACCTCCTTCTTCTTCACTGAAGACATCTAAGGCTGCAGCATGTCTTACAATTGTGGCAAAAGAGAAGGGGGGAAAACATGTCAAAGCTTCCCCCAGGGTCACAGTTGTTCCTACCACAAAAGGGTGTACCCCTGTTATGGGCACCCCTGAAGGTGTGGGGGTACCCATGATTGCAACACCTGTTGGGGTTGGGGCGGATAGTGGCCTTTCCTTTTCAGATACCAAGAAAAAGAGGAAATTTAAATCAAACTGGCTGGTACCTGAGGAATGGGCATCAGTGGTTAATGATGGGGCACCCCCATCCAAGGGTAAAAAGGGCAGCAAAACTTCTGCTCCTCATGTGGTGACATTGTCTGGCCCAACTGTTGGTCACGATCAACCGGTATCAGACCATGCACTCTTGCCTCCAGACCAGGTGGGGAATAATGAGGTTAATGGTCTGCATGGCCTTGAACATGGCAGTGTTGGTTTCCCCACAGAGTCAGGAGTGCAGTATCTGCCTCAAAATCATTTGGAAGATCTTCCCTTGGAGTGTAAAGAGACACCTAATGAGACTCCTGCAGAGTGGGCAGTCAGTGTTCCTGAAGTGCTGAGATTTGGCAACTGCAACCAGCCTCAGTTTTTAGTGCCTCAGGGTATTTCACTCCAGGAGGGGGACAATATTGGGCTAACCCCCATACAGGACCCTGCAGATAAAACTGCTGGGAAGGATGGTGAGGGTGGAGTTGTAAATACGGAGGAGGGTAGCCAGACAACCTCTACTGTTCATGCTAAAATCTCTCCTCCCTTGTCTTCAACTGACCCAAATGTTATTGCCATCCAGAAAGCACAGGAGGTAGTAGAGAGGGCAGAGGCTAACCATCGAGCCTCCAAAGCTCTACCTGTTGCTGGGGAGCTAATTAGTTCTGTTGCTCCTGTGTCAAACACTTCCAAATGTGTTTCAAGTGAAGTTGAGGGAACACCTGAGCCATTGCAGGGTCTCCAGAAAAGTGATTCTGATACTTTTCCTGTAACAACTTGTGGAGAGATTCTCAAAGCTCTAGTGGAGAGGGGAGATTATCAATCCCTTAGCCAGGAAGAGCTCATGGATGAGGGGAACATCGAAGAGGAGGTTGACATAGGAGTGGCAAATCCTTCTACCCCAATCATCCCTGCTGAGGAACTCAAAACGTTTCTTGAGAGCACCCTTGGTGTTAAATTAGAGAAGAAGATGCACATGGCTCTGGAGAAGTGGCATGATTTGCCTTTAGTTATCAATTCTGTGAGACAATACATTAAGGTCATAAAAGAGGCCAAGAACTATGGAACAGCGGAATATCTCCGTATAATGAAGTTTCACAAAAAATGTTTGTCTCATCAGACCTTGATGAAGGTTAAAGCACTTCCTAAGACTCAGTAATGGCCTTGAGTATAAGCACACTTAATACTAATGGCTGTCGGAATCCTTTCCGAATGTTTCAGGTACTTTCCTTTCTTCGTCAAGGAGGGTACTCTGTGAGTTTCCTCCAAGAGACCCACACCACTCCAGAGCTTGAAGCAAGCTGGAATCTGGAGTGGAAGGGAAGGGTCTTTTTTAATCACCTCACTTAGACATCATGCGGGGTGGTGACCCTTTTCTCAGATTCCTTCCAGCCAGAGGTCCTGAGTGCTACCTCTGTCATCCCTGGCCGTCTATTGCATCTTCGGGTCCGGGAGTCAGGTAGAACATATAATCTAATGAATGTGTATGCTCCTACTACCGGACCAGAGAGGGCACGGTTCTTTGAAAGTTTGTCAGCCTACATGGAGACAATTGACTCTGATGAAGCCTTGATTATAGGGGGTGATTTTAATTACACCCTTGATGCTCGAGATCGCAATGTACCCAAGAAAAGAGACTCGTCTGAGTCCGTTTTGCGAGAACTAATTGCTCATTTCTCCTTGGTTGATGTCTGGAGAGAACAGAACCCAGAGACGCTTGCCTTTACCTATGTCAGGGTGAGAGATGGTCATGTTTCTCAATCCCAGATTGATAGGATATATATATCGAGCCATCTCATGTCATGAGCCCAGTCGAGCACCATTAGATTGGCACCATTCTCAGACCACAATTGTGTATCCCTGAGAATGTCAATCGCACCATCTCTGCCAAAAGCTGCTTACTGGCACTTTAACAACAGTTTATTAGAAGATGAGGGTTTTGCAAAGTCAGTCCGGGATACATGGAGAGGCTGGAGGGCCTTTCAGGATGAATTTGCCACATTGAACCAGTGGTGGGATGTAGGCAAGGTTCACCTAAAGCTCTTGTGTCAAGAGTATACCAAAAGTGTGAGCGGGCAGCGCAATGCAGAGATTGAGGCACTGAATGGGGAGGTGCTTGATCTTGAGCAAAGGCTATCAGGCTCTGAAGACCAAGCCCTTCAGTGTGAATATCTAGAAAGGAAAGAAGCGCTGCGTAACATGGAACAACAACAGGCTCGTGGTGCCTTTGTGCGAAGCCGGATGCAGTTACTTTGTGATATGGATCGTGGTTCCCGATTCTTCTATGCTCTGGAGAAGAAGAAGGGGAACCGAAAACAAATCACATGCCTTTTTGCGGAGGATGGAACCCCCCTTGAGGATCCGGAGGCTATCCGGGACAGAGCCCGGTCCTTCTATCAAAACCTTTTTTCTCCAGATCCCATCTCTCCAGATGCCTGTGAGGAGCTATGGGATGGGCTTCCAGTGGTCAGTGAGAGGAGAAAAGAGAGGTTGGAAACACCAATCACTCTAGATGAACTCTCTCAAGCACTCCGTTTAATGCCCCACAATAAATCTCCTGGGCTTGACGGACTGACCATAGAGTTCTTCCAGTTCTTTTGGGATACTCTGGGCCCTGATTTCCATAGGGTCCTAACTGAGGCCTTCAAGAAAGGTGAGTTGCCACTTTCATGTCGTCGAGCAGTTTTATCACTACTTCCTAAGAAGGGGGATCTCCGTCTTATTAAGAACTGGAGACCAGTCTCACTGCTTAGCACAGACTATAAGATCGTGGCCAAAGCTATCTCACTTAGGCTCAAATCAGTGCTGGCAGAGGTGATTCATCCTGACCAGTCCTATACAGTCCCCGGTCGGACAATTTTTGATAATGTCTTTTTAATCCGAGACTTACTACATTTTGCGAGAAGGACTGGTCTATCTCTTGCTTTTCTCTCTCTGGATCAAGAGAAGGCATTTGACAGGGTGGATCACCAATATCTTATAGGCACTCTGCAAGCCTGTAGCTTTGGCCCACAGTTTGTGGGCTACCTGAAAACAATGTATGCCTCTGCAGAGTGTTTAGTTAAAATCAACTGGTCTCTGACTGCACCTCTGGCCTTTGGACGAGGAGTTCGGCAAAGATGCCCCTTGTCGGGACAACTGTACTCGCTGGCCATTGAGCCCTTCCTGTATCTCTTAAGGAAAAGGCTCACGGGACTGGTGCTCAAAGAACCTGACATGAGGGTGGTTCTCTCAGCCTACGCTGATGATGTAATTCTTGTGGCCCAGGACCTAGTTGATCTTGAGCGGGCACAAGAGTGTCAAGAAGTCTACGCTGCTGCCTCATCTGCCCGTATCAACTGGTCCAAGAGCTCAGGCCTTCTGGAGGGTTCTCTAAAGGTAGATTTCCTGCCTCCTGCTTTCCGTGACATCTCGTGGGAGAGTAAAATCATTAAATATTTAGGCGTCTACCTATCAGCTGAGGAGTATCCTGTCTCACAGAATTTCATTGAACTTGAGGAGTGTGTTCTAACGCGCCTTGGAAAGTGGAAGGGTTTTGCTAAAGTACTTTCTATGAGGGGGAGAGCTTTGGTGATTAATCAGCTGGTGGCCTCTCAGATCTGGTACCGGCTGATATGTCTTAGCCCAACCCAAGAATTCATTACTAAGATCCAGAGAAGGTTACTGGACTTTCTCTGGATAGGAAAGCATTGGGTTTCTGCAGGTGTCTCAAGCCTCCCGTTGAAAGAGGGAGGGCAGGGAGTCGTGTGTATACATTCTCAAGTGCACACCTTCCGTCTCCAGCAAATACAGAGATACTTGTATGCAGATCCTTCTCCACAGTGGTGTACTCTAGCATCGAGTTTTTATCGCCAGGTACGAAATATGGGATATGACCGGCAATTGTTTATAATTGAACCTGAGGGTTTCCTAAGAAACCTTTCAACCCTGCCGGCTTACTACCAAGACACGCTAAAAACCTGGAGCATGGTATCCGTGTTAAGGCAAGGAGCCATTGAAGGGGAAGACATTCTAAATGAGCCCCTACTTTACAATCCATCTTTTAAGACTAGGATGTTAGAATCCATCAGCATCCGACGTCGCCTTTGCCAGGCTCGGTTAACCAGAGTTGGAGATCTCCTGGATTTTGAGAAATCAGATTGGGTGGACTCTCAAGCAGTTATGCAACGCATGGGATTCCTCACCACTAGGGTTCCACACCGTCTTCTCAAGGAAATCAAGGACACAATCTCTCCTGATTCTCACACCTTCATTGATGGGGTTTTACATGCTGGAGAGCCACGTCCACCTTGGAACTCCTCACCTCCAGACATAATAATAGCACCTAAAACCCGTCAATCCCGCCAAGCACCTCCTTCCCCCAACTTGAGCCAGTTGGAGAATTTTCCATTGACACGCTTTCATGATATAACAAGAAAGTTGTTGTACTCTCTAATGCTTCACACTGTACACTTCCTTGCCCTCATCTCCCGATATGATACCATCTGGAGACGTGTGCTTAATGAGGGTAAAAGACCTCAGTGGCGAGCTCTTTATTCCAGTTTGGTGCCTAGACCAACTGGAGACTTGAGTTGGAAAGTGCTGCATGGTGCATTGAGCACGGGAGAGTATTTAGCTCGTTTTACAGACTCCCCAGCTGCTTGTCCATTCTGTGGCAAAGGAGAGTATGTGTTTCATGCTTATTTTACGTGTGCCAGACTGCAACCTCTATTGGCTCTTTTGAGAAAGCTTTACCTGCAGTTCTGGTTAAATTTTTACCCTCATGTTTATATTTTTGGACGCCCAGTATCCCGGGACAATAAAGAGAAAGACCTTCTCTCCAACTTGCTCCTGGCTTTAGCTAAATTAGTCATCCATAAATCTAGAAAGCAATGTTTGGAAGGTGGGAATCCTCTGCCAGCAGAGGTCTTGTTCCGAGTGCTGGTGCGTTCCCGCATCCGAGCAGAGTACACCCAAGCAGTGTTTACTGGTCGGTTGAAAGAATTTGCTGACCAGTGGGCAATAGATGGGGTACTTTGCTCAGTATCCCCAGACCTGGTTTCTGTTCAGACAATTCTCACACTCCATATTTAAGTGCACTTTAATTTAAGTGACAGTTGTATTTTAATCAGTTAATTATCTCCTTTGAGATGTGATTAACTTTGGTGAGCAATCACTGACCTGCAATTTGAATAATATATCAGCTAATGAAAAATCCACACATTGACTGCATTTTTGTGGGGTAAAAACACAGAAATATATGTTTACCCCCCAAAACCATATATTTTTGGAAAGTACACATACTACAGAATCTAAAATGGGTACCCATGCCTTATTGTTCCAAACTACTGAGTCGCAAGGCTTTCCCAAAGTTGTCGGTTTTGGTGAAATATCTGAAAATTGCCTCAAAGCTTCAACTTCCCAGCACCATATCACCCATGTGTCATTACGTACTAAGAAAAAGCACCCTAAATATGATTGCCAGGGTTCCTCCAAACAGTTTGGTGGCCATTGTTCATAGGTTTACCAAAGTATCTGGCATTTAGAGGCCCCAAAATGAAGTTAGCGCATACAAATAGTCTTGTGGGTAACTTCATCTAATGAAAAATCAACACATTGACTGCATTTTAGTGGGGGAAAAACACAGAAATATATGTTTACCCCCCAAAACCATATATTTTTGGAAAGTACACATTCTACAGAATCTAAAATGGGTACCCATGCCTTTCTGTTCCAAACTACTGAGTTGCAAGGCTTTGCCAAATTTGGCGGTTTGGGTGAAATATCTGGAAATTGCCTCAAAGCTTCAACTTTCCAGCATCGTATTGTCCATGTATCATCAGGGCCGCCATCAGGGGGGGACAGGGGGGACAAGCGTACCGGGCCCGGGCATGAAGGGGGGCCCGGCAGCGCTGCATTTTTTGAAGATCCGGGCCCCCCTTACGAGCGCCCGAGCCGTACGTCTTGCCTCTGTGCTGCCGAATGCGGAAGTGCCGAAAAGCCGAAGCCGATGCGCCGAAAAGACCCGAAGTCACGGAAAAAGCCAAAGTCACGAAGCGCCGAAAAGACCCGAAGTCACGAAAACAGCCGAAGTCCTGAAGCAGCGCAAATACCCGAAGTCACGAAAACAGCCGAAGCCGAAGTCCTGAAGCGGTGAAAAGACCCGAAGTCACGAAAGGAGGTGAAGTTGAAGTACTGAAGCCGTGAGTTCAATTCTACTGAACACCAGTTTGTGTATTTTTTTTTTTTTTAATCTCCTGGCCACCAATGTATTATTTTAATATTCTATAGGCCCCTGCAACCAATCTTTTTTTTTTAAAACATGTTTTTTTGGGGCCCCAATTTTTTTTTAACTCGTAAGGGGCCCCTGCCACCAGTTTTTTTTTTTTTTTTTCAAAAAAAAACTTATTTTTTTTTCAAATTTTTTTTTGGGGCCCCAATTTGTTTTTAACTTATAAGGGGGCCTCTGCCGCCAATGTTTTTTTTTTTTTTTTCAAAAAAATTTTTTTTTTTTTTCAAATTTTTTTTTGGGGCCCCAATTTGTTTTTAACTTATAAGGGGGCCCCTGCCGCCAATGTTTTTTTTTTTTTCAAAAAAAATTTTTTTTTTTTTTAAATTTTTTTTTGCCCCAATTTGTTTTTAACTTATAAGGGGGCCCCTGACGCCAATGTTTTTTTTTTTTTTCAAAAAAAAATTTATTTTTTTTTAAATTTTTTTTTGGGGCCCCAATTTGTTTTTAACTTATAAGGGGGCCCCTGCCGCCAATGTTTTTTTTTTTTCAAAAAAATATTTTTTTAAATTTTATTTGGGGCCCCAATTTGTTTTTAACTTGTAAGGGGGCCCCTGCCACCAGTTTTTTTTTTTTTTTCAAATTTTTTTTTGGGGCCCCAATTTGTTTTTAACTTATAAGGGGGCCCCTGCCACCAATGTTTGTTTATTTTTTAGTTTTTTTTACATTTTTTTTGTTGGGGCCCCAAGTTTTTTTTAACTTATAAGGGGGCCCCTGCCACCACATTTAATTTTTTTTTTTTTTTGTGGCCCCAATTTTTTATAAGGGGGCCCTGACCATCAATAGCTTTTTACAACTTGTGTGGGGGGGTTACTTTTTTAGCGCTGATGTCTGTGTGGTCTTTTAACTGCGATGTGGAGTGGGTGGGAAATGGGGTGGAGCTTGGTCGTCAGTGTGGGCGGGGCCCAGGGGGCCCCAAAAATTTTGTTGTACGGGGCCCCGCGATTTCTAATGGCGGCCCTGTGTATCATTACCAGCATAAAGCATCCTAAAAATAAACATAGGGGTCTACTAAACAGTTTGATGCCCAATGTGCATAGATATACCAAACTATGTGGCGCACAGAGACCCCCAAATGACAATAGTGTATATACATTTTCAAGGCTGACGCGCTGGCTGCTGCAATATGAGCACCTGGTGTGTGTATTATGCGACATTAGACCCCCCTAACAGTACAGAGACCCCAGAAAACCATATATTTTCAGAAAGTACACATTCTGACGAATCCAATATGGGTAAATATGTGTTTCTACTGCAAACTGCCAAACTGCAAAGCAATGCTGAACATAACGGTTTTTATCAAATTTCTGAAAATCGTCACAAAGCTTGAATTTTACCCCATTATATGCCCCACATTTCGTAACTTATCAGCATAAAACATCCTAAATTTGAACGCCAGGGGTCTACTGAACACTTTGATGCCCAGTATGCATAGATATACCAAACTATGTGGTGCACAGAGACCCCCAAATGACAATAGTGTATATACATTTTCACGGCTGACGCTCTGGCTGCTGCAATATGAGCACCTGGTGTGTGTATTATGCAACATTAGACCCCACTAACAGTACAGAGACCCCAGAAAACCATATATTTTCAGAAAGTACACATTCTGACGAATCCAATATGGGTAAATAAGTGTTTCTACTGCAAACTGCCAAACTACAAAGCAATGCTGAACATAACGGTTTTTATCAAATTTCTGAAAATTTTCACAAAGCTTGAATTTTACCCCATTATATGCCCCACATTTCGTAACTTATCAGCATAAAACATCCTAAATATGAACGCCAGGGGTCTACTGAACACTTTGATGCCCAATATGCATAGATATACCAAACTATGTGGCGCACAGAGACCCCCAAATGACAATAGTGTATATACATTTTCACAGCTGACGCGCTGGCTGCTGCAATATGAGCACCTGGTGTGTGTATTATGCGACATTAGACCCCCCTAACAGTACAGAGACCCCAGAAAACCCTATATTTTCAGAAAGTACACATTCTGATGAATCCAATATGGGTAAATAAGTGTTTCTACTGCAAACTGCCAAACTGCAAAGCAATGCTGAACGTAACGGTTTTTATCAAATTTCTGAAAATCGTCACAAAGCTTGAATTCTACATCATTATATGCCACACATTTCGTAACTTATCAGCATAAAACATCCTAAATATGAACGCCAGGGGTCTACTGAACACTTTGATGCCCAATATGCATAGATATACCAAACTATGTGGTGCACAGAGACCCCCAAATGACAATAGTGTATATACATTTTCAAGGCTGACGCGCTGGCTGCTGCAATATGAGCACCTGGTGTGTGTATTATGTGACATTAGACCCCCCTAACAGTACAGAGACCCCAGAAAACCATATATTTTCAGAAAGTACACATTCTGACGAATCCAATATGGGTAAATAAGTGTTTCTACTGCAAACTGCCAAACTGCAAATCAATGCTGAACGTAACGGTTTTTATCAAATTTCTGAAAATCGTCACAAAGCTTGAATTTTACCCCATTATATGCCCCACATTTCGTAACTTATCAGCATAAAACATCCTAAATTTGAACGCCAGGGGTCTACTGAACACTTTGATGCCCAATATGCATAGATATACCAAACTATGTGGCGCACAGAGACCCCCAAATGACAATAGTGTATATACATTTTCAAGGCTGACGCGCTGGCTGCTGCAATATGAGCACCTGGTGTGTGTATTATGCGATATTAGACCCCCCTAACAGTACAGAGACCCCAGAAAACCATATATTTTCAGAAAGTACACATTCTGACGAATCCAATATGGGTAAATAAGTGTTTCTACTGCAAACTGCCAAACTGCAAATCAATGCTGAACGTAACGGTTTTTATCAAATTTCTGAAAATCGTCACAAAGCTTGAATTTTACCCCATTATATGCCACACATTTTGTAACGTATCAGCATAAAATATCCTAAATTTGAACGCCAGGGGTCTACTGAACACTTTGATGCCCAGTATGCATAGATATACCAAACTATGTGGTGCACAGAGACCCCCAAATGACAATAGTGTATATACATTTTCACGGCTGACGCTCTGGCTGCTGCAATATGAGCACCTGGTGTGTGTATTATGCAACATTAGACCCCACTAACAGTACAGAGACCCCTGAAAACCATATATTTTCAGAAAGTACACATTCTGACGAATCCAATATGGGTAAATAAGTGTTTCTACTGCAAACTGCCAAACTACAAAGCAATGCTGAACATAACGGTTTTTATCAAATTTCTGAAAATTTTCACAAAGCTTGAATTTTACCCCATTATATGCCCCACATTTCGTAACTTATCAGCATAAAACATCCTAAATATGAACGCCAGGGGTCTACTGAACACTTTGATGCCCAATATGCATAGATATACCAAACTATGTGGCGCACAGAGACCCCCAAATGACAATAGTGTATATACATTTTCACAGCTGACGCGCTGGCTGCTGCAATATGAGCACCTGGTGTGTGTATTATGCGACATTAGACCCCCCTAACAGTACAGAGACCCCAGAAAACCCTATATTTTCAGAAAGTACACATTCTGATGAATCCAATATGGGTAAATAAGTGTTTCTACTGCAAACTGCCAAACTGCAAAGCAATGCTGAACGTAACGGTTTTTATCAAATTTCTGAAAATCGTCACAAAGCTTGAATTCTACATCATTATATGCCACACATTTCGTAACTTATCAGCATAAAACATCCTAAATATGAATGCCAGGGGTCTACTGAACACTTTGATGCCCAATATGCATAGATATACCAAACTATGTGGCGCACAGAGACCCCCAAATGACAATAGTGTATATACATTTTCAAGGCTGACGCGCGCTGGCTGCTGCAATATGAGCACCTGGTGTGTGTATTATGTGACATTAGACCCCCCTAACAGTACAGAGACCCCAGAAAACCCTATATTTTCAGAAAGTACACATTCTGACGAATCCAATATGAGTAAATAAGTGTTTCTACTGCAAACTGCCAAACTGCAAAGCAATGCTGAACATAACGGTTTTTATCAAATTTCTGAAAATCGTCACAAAGCTTGAATTTTACCCCATTATATGCCCCACATTTCGTAACTTATCAGCATAAAACATCCTAAATTTGAACGCCAGGGGTCTACTGAACACTTTGATGCCCAGTATGCATAGATATACCAAACTATGTGGCGCACAGAGACCCCCAAATGACAATAGTGTATATACATTTTCACGGCTGACGCTCTGGCTGCTGCAATATAAGCACCTGGTGTGTGTATTATGCGATATTAGACCCCCCTAACAGTACAGAGACCCCAGAAAACCATATATTTTCAGAAAGTACACATTCTGACGAATCCAATATGGGTAAATAAGTGTTTCTACTGCAAACTGCCAAACTGCAAATCAATGCTGAACGTAACGGTTTTTATCAAATTTCTGAAAATCGTCACAAAGCTTGAATTTTACCCCATTATATGCCACACATTTTGTAACGTATCAGCATAAAACATCCTAAATTTGAACGCCAGGGGTCTACTGAACACTTTGATGGCCAATATGCATAGATATACCAAACTATGTGGCGCACAGAGACCCCCAAATGACAATAGTGTATATACATTTTCACGGCTGACGCTCTGGCTGCTGCAATATGAGCACCTGGTGTGTGTATTATGCAACATTAGACCCCACTAACAGTATAGAGACCCCAGAAAACCATATATTTTCAGAAAGTACACATTCTGATGAATCAAATATGGGTAAATAAGTGTTTATACTGCAAACTGCCAAACTGCAAAACAATGCTGAACATAACGGTTTTTATCAAATTTCTGAAAATCGTCACAAAGCTTGAATTTTACCCCATTATATGCCACACATTTTGTAACGTATCAGCATAAAACATCCTAAATATGAATGCCAGGGGTCTACTGAACACTTTGATGCCCAATATGCATAGATATACCAAACTATGTGGCGCACAGAGACCCCCAAATGACAATAGTGTATATACATTTTCAAGGCTGACGCGCGCTGGCTGCTGCAATATGAGCACCTGGTGTGTGTATTATGCGACATTAGACCCCCCTAACAGTACAGAGACCCCAGAAAACCCTATATTTTCAGAAAGTACACATTCTGACGAATCCAATATGAGTAAATAAGTGTTTCTACTGCAAACTGCCAAACTGCAAAGCAATGCTGAACATAACGGTTTTTATCAAATTTCTGAAAATCGTCACAAAGCTTGAATTCTACCCCATTATATGCCACACATTTCGTAACTTATCAGCATAAAACATCCTAAATATGAACGCCAGGGGTCTACTGAACACTTTGATGCCCAATATGCATAGATATACCAAACTATGTGGCACACAGAGACCCCCAAATGACAATAGTGTATATACATTTTCACGGCTGACGCGCTGGCTGCTGCAATATGAGCACCTGGTGTGTGTATTATGTGACATTAGACCCCCCTAACAGTACAGAGACCCCAGAAAACCATATATTTTCAGAAAGTACACATTCTGACGAATCCAATATGGGTAAATAAGTGTTTCTACTGCAAACTGCCAAACTGCAAATCAATGCTGAACGTAACGGTTTTTATCAAATTTCTGAAAATCGTCACAAAGCTTGAATTTTACCCCATTATATGCCCCACATTTCGTAACTTATCAGCATAAAACATCCTAAATTTGAACGCCAGGGGTCTACTGAACACTTTGATGCCCAGTATGCATAGATATACCAAACTATGTGGCGCACAGAGACCCCCAAATGACAATAGTGTATATACATTTTCACGGCTGACGCGCTGGCTGCTGCAATATGAGCACCTGGTGTGTGTATTATGCAACATTAGACCCCACTAACAGTATAGAGACCCCAGAAAACCATATATTTTCAGAAAGTACACATTCTGACGAATCAAATATGGGTAAATAAGTGTTTATACTGCAAACTGCCAAACTGCAAAACAATGCTGAACATAACGGTTTTTATCAAATTTCTGAAAATCGTCACAAAGCTTGAATTTTACCCCATTATATGCCACACATTTTGTAACGTATCAGCATAAAACATCCTAAATATGAATGCCAGGGGTCTACTGAACACTTTGATGCCCAATATGCATAGATATACCAAACTATGTGGCGCACAGAGACCCCCAAATGACAATAGTGTATATACATTTTCAAGGCTGACGCGCGCTGGCTGCTGCAATATGAGCACCTGGTGTGTGTATTATGTGACATTAGACCCCCCTAACAGTACAGAGACCCCAGAAAACCCTATATTTTCAGAAAGTACACATTCTGACGAATCCAATATGAGTAAATAAGTGTTTCTACTGCAAACTGCCAAACTGCAAAGCAATGCTGAACATAACGGTTTTTATCAAATTTCTGAAAATCGTCACAAAGCTTGAATTTTACCCCATTATATGCCACACATTTCGTAACTTATCAGCATAAAACATCCTAAATTTGAACGCCAGGGGTCTACTGAACACTTTGATGCCCAGTATGCATAGATATACCAAACTATGTGGCGCACAGAGACCCCCAAATGACAATAGTGTATATACATTTTCACGGCTGACGCTCTGGCTGCTGCAATATAAGCACCTGGTGTGTGTATTATGCGATATTAGACCCCCCTAACAGTACAGAGACCCCAGAAAACCATATATTTTCAGAAAGTACACATTCTGACGAATCCAATATGAGTAAATAAGTGTTTCTACTGCAAACTGCCAAACTGCAAAGCAATGCTGAACATAACGGTTTTTATCAAATTTCTGAAAATCGTCACAAAGCTTGAATTTTACCCCATTATATGCCCCACATTTCGTAACTTATCAGCATAAAACATCCTAAATTTGAACGCCAGGGGTCTACTGAACACTTTGATGCCCAGTATGCATAGATATACCAAACTATGTGGCGCACAGAGACCCCCAAATGACAATAGTGTATATACATTTTCACGGCTGACGCTCTGGCTGCTGCAATATAAGCACCTGGTGTGTGTATTATGCGATATTAGACCCCCCTAACAGTACAGAGACCCCAGAAAACCATATATTTTCAGAAAGTACACATTCTGACGAATCCAATATGGGTAAATAAGTGTTTCTACTGCAAACTGCCAAACTGCAAATCAATGCTGAACGTAACGGTTTTTATCAAATTTCTGAAAATCGTCACAAAGCTTGAATTTTACCCCATTATATGCCACACATTTTGTAACGTATCAGCATAAAACATCCTAAATTTGAACGCCAGCGGTCTACTGAACACTTTGATGCCCAATATGCATAGATATACCAAACTATGTGGCGCACAGAGACCCCCAAATGACAATAGTGTATATACATTTTCACGGCTGACGCGCTGGCTGCTGCAATATGAGCACCTGGTGTGTGTATTATGCAACATTAAACCCCACTAACAGTATAGAGACCCCAGAAAACCATATATTTTCAGAAAGTACACATTCTGACGAATCAAATATGGGTAAATAAGTGTTTATACTGCAAACTGCCAAACTGCAAAACAATGCTGAACATAACGGTTTTTATCAAATTTCTGAAAATCGTCACAAAGCTTGAATTTTACCCCATTATATGCCACACATTTTGTAACGTATCAGCATTAAACATCCTAAATATGAATGCCAGGGGTCTACTGAACACTTTGATGCCCAATATGCATAGATATACCAAACTATGTGGCGCACAGAGACCCCCAAATGACAATAGTGTATATACATTTTCACGGCTGACGCGCTGGCTGCTGCAATATGAGCACCTGGTGTGTGTATTATGCAACATTAAACCCCACTAACAGTATAGAGACCCCAGAAAACCATATATTTTCAGAAAGTACACATTCTGACGAATCAAATATGGGTAAATAAGTGTTTATACTGCAAACTGCCAAACTGCAAAACAATGCTGAACATAACGGTTTTTATCAAATTTCTGAAAATCGTCACAAAGCTTGAATTTTACCCCATTATATGCCACACATTTTGTAACGTATCAGCATAAAACATCCTAAATATGAATGCCAGGGGTCTACTGAACACTTTGATGCCCAATATGCATAGATATACCAAACTATGTGGCGCACAGAGACCCCCAAATGACAATAGTGTATATATATTTTCACAGCTGACGCGCTGGCTGCTGCAATATGAGCACCTGGTGTGTGTATTATGCGACATTAGACCCCCCTAACAGTACAGAGACCCCAGAAAACCCTATATTTTCAGAAAGTACACATTCTGATGAATCCAATATGGGTAAATAAGTGTTTCTACTGCAAACTGCCAAACTGCAAAGCAATGCTGAACATAACGGTTTTTATCAAATTTCTGAAAATCGTCACAAAGCTTGAATTCTACATCATTATATGCCACACATTTCGTAACTTATCAGCATAAAACATCCTAAATATGAATGCCAGGGGTCTACTGAACACTTTGATGCCCAATATGCATAGATATACCAAACTATGTGGCGCACAGAGACCCCCAAATGACAATAGTGTATATACATTTTCAAGGCTGACGCGCTGGCTGCTGCAATATGAGCACCTGGTGTGTGTATTATGTGACATTAGACCCCCCTAACAGTACAGAGACCCCAGAAAACCATATATTTTCAGAAAGTACACATTCTGACGAATCCAATATGGGTAAATAAGTGTTTCTACTGCAAACTGCCAAACTGCAAATCAATGCTGAACGTAACGGTTTTTATCAAATTTCTGAAAATCGTCACAAAGCTTGAATTTTACCCCATTATATGCCCCACATTTTGTAACGTATCAGCATAAAACATCCTAAATTTGAACGCCAGGGGTCTACTGAACACTTTGATGCCCAGTATGCATAGATATACCAAACTATGTGGCGCACAGAGACCCCCAAATGACAATAGTGTATATACATTTTCACGGCTGACGCTCTGGCTGCTGCAATATAAGCACCTGGTGTGTGTATTATGCGATATTAGACCCCCCTAACAGTACAGAGACCCCAGAAAACCATATATTTTCAGAAAGTACACATTCTGACGAATCCAATATGGGTAAATAAGTGTTTGTACTGCAAACTGCCAAACTGCAAATCAATGCTGAACGTAACGGTTTTTATCAAATTTCTGAAAATCGTCACAAAGCTTGAATTTTACCCCATTATATGCCACACATTTTGTAACGTATCAGCATAAAACATCCTAAATTTGAACGCCAGCGGTCTACTGAACACTTTGATGCCCAATATGCATAGATATACCAAACTATGTGGCGCACAGAGACCCCCAAATGACAATAGTGTATATACATTTTCACGGCTGACGCGCTGGCTGCTGCAATATGAGCACCTGGTGTGTGTATTATGCAACATTAAACCCCACTAACAGTATAGAGACCCCAGAAAACCATATATTTTCAGAAAGTACACATTCTGACGAATCAAATATGGGTAAATAAGTGTTTATACTGCAAACTGCCAAACTGCAAAACAATGCTGAACATAACGGTTTTTATCAAATTTCTGAAAATCGTCACAAAGCTTGAATTTTACCCCATTATATGCCACACATTTTGTAACGTATCAGCATAAAACATCCTAAATATGAATGCCAGGGGTCTACTGAACACTTTGATGCCCAATATGCATAGATATACCAAACTATGTGGCGCACAGAGACCCCCAAATGACAATAGTGTATATATATTTTCACAGCTGACGCGCTGGCTGCTGCAATATGAGCACCTGGTGTGTGTATTATGCGACATTAGACCCCCCTAACAGTACAGAGACCCCAGAAAACCCTATATTTTCAGAAAGTACACATTCTGATGAATCCAATATGGGTAAATAAGTGTTTCTACTGCAAACTGCCAAACTGCAAAGCAATGCTGAACGTAACGGTTTTTATCAAATTTCTGAAAATCGTCACAAAGCTTGAATTCTACATCATTATATGCCACACATTTCGTAACTTATCAGCATAAAACATCCTAAATATGAATGCCAGGGGTCTACTGAACACTTTGATGCCCAATATGCATAGATATACCAAACTATGTGGCGCACAGAGACCCCCAAATGACAATAGTGTATATACATTTTCAAGGCTGACGCGCTGGCTGCTGCAATATGAGCACCTGGTGTGTGTATTATGTGACATTAGACCCCCCTAACAGTACAGAGACCCCAGAAAACCATATATTTTCAGAAAGTACACATTCTGACGAATCCAATATGGGTAAATAAGTGTTTCTACTGCAAACTGCCAAACTGCAAATCAATGCTGAACGTAACGGTTTTTATCAAACTTCTGAAAATCGTCACAAAGCTTGAATTTTACCCCATTATATGCCCCACATTTTGTAAATATGAATGCCAGGGGTCTACTGAACACTTTGATGCCCAATATGCATAGATATACCAAACTATGTGGCGCACAGAGACCCCCAAATGACAATAGTGTATATACATTTTCAAGGCTGACGCGCTGGCTGCTGCAATATGAGCACCTGGTGTGTGTATTATGTGACATTAGACCCCCCTAACAGTACAGAGACCCCAGAAAACCATATATTTTCAGAAAGTACACATTCTGACGAATCCAATATGGGTAAATAAGTGTTTCTACTGCAAACTGCCAAACTGCAAATCAATGCTGAACGTAACGGTTTTTATCAAATTTCTGAAAATCGTCACAAAGCTTGAATTTTACCCCATTATATGCCCCACATTTTGTAACGTATCAGCATAAAACATCCTAAATTTGAACGCCAGGGGTCTACTGAACACTTTGATGCCCAGTATGCATAGATATACCAAACTATGTGGCGCACAGAGACCCCCAAATGACAATAGTGTATATACATTTTCACGGCTGACGCTCTGGCTGCTGCAATATAAGCACCTGGTGTGTGTATTATGCGATATTAGACCCCCCTAACAGTACAGAGACCCCAGAAAACCATATATTTTCAGAAAGTACACATTCTGACGAATCCAATATGGGTAAATAAGTGTTTGTACTGCAAACTGCCAAACTGCAAATCAATGCTGAACGTAACGGTTTTTATCAAATTTCTGAAAATCGTCACAAAGCTTGAATTTTACCCCATTATATGCCACACATTTTGTAACGTATCAGCATAAAACATCCTAAATTTGAACGCCAGCGGTCTACTGAACACTTTGATGCCCAATATGCATAGATATACCAAACTATGTGGCGCACAGAGACCCCCAAATGACAATAGTGTATATACATTTTCACGGCTGACGCGCTGGCTGCTGCAATATGAGCACCTGGTGTGTGTATTATGCAACATTAAACCCCACTAACAGTATAGAGACCCCAGAAAACCATATATTTTCAGAAAGTACACATTCTGACGAATCAAATATGGGTAAATAAGTGTTTATACTGCAAACTGCCAAACTGCAAAACAATGCTGAACATAACGGTTTTTATCAAATTTCTGAAAATCGTCACAAAGCTTGAATTTTACCCCATTATATGCCACACATTTTGTAACGTATCAGCATAAAACATCCTAAATATGAATGCCAGGGGTCTACTGAACACTTTGATGCCCAATATGCATAGATATACCAAACTATGTGGCGCACAGAGACCCCCAAATGACAATAGTGTATATATATTTTCACAGCTGACGCGCTGGCTGCTGCAATATGAGCACCTGGTGTGTGTATTATGCGACATTAGACCCCCCTAACAGTACAGAGACCCCAGAAAACCCTATATTTTCAGAAAGTACACATTCTGATGAATCCAATATGGGTAAATAAGTGTTTCTACTGCAAACTGCCAAACTGCAAAGCAATGCTGAACGTAACGGTTTTTATCAAATTTCTGAAAATCGTCACAAAGCTTGAATTCTACATCATTATATGCCACACATTTCGTAACTTATCAGCATAAAACATCCTAAATATGAATGCCAGGGGTCTACTGAACACTTTGATGCCCAATATGCATAGATATACCAAACTATGTGGCGCACAGAGACCCCCAAATGACAATAGTGTATATACATTTTCAAGGCTGACGCGCTGGCTGCTGCAATATGAGCACCTGGTGTGTGTATTATGTGACATTAGACCCCCCTAACAGTACAGAGACCCCAGAAAACCATATATTTTCAGAAAGTACACATTCTGACGAATCCAATATGGGTAAATAAGTGTTTCTACTGCAAACTGCCAAACTGCAAATCAATGCTGAACGTAACGGTTTTTATCAAACTTCTGAAAATCGTCACAAAGCTTGAATTTTACCCCATTATATGCCCCACATTTTGTAACGTATCAGCATAAAACATCCTAAATTTGAACGCCAGGGGTCTACTGAACACTTTGATGCCCAGTATGCATAGATATACCAAACTATGTGGCGCACAGAGACCCCCAAATGACAATAGTGTATATACATTTTCACGGCTGACGCGCTGGCTGCTGCAATATGAGCACCTGGTGTGTGTATTATGCAACATTAGACCCCACTAACAGTATAGAGACCCCAGAAAACCATATATTTTCAGAAAGTACACATTCTGACGAATCAAATATGGGTAAATAAGTGTTTATACTGCAAACTGCCAAACTGCAAAACAATGCTGAACATAACGGTTTTTATCAAATTTCTGAAAATCATCACAAAGCTTGAATTTTACCCCATTATATGCCACACATTTTGTAACGTATCAGCATAAAACATCCTAAATATGAATGCCAGGGGTCTACTGAACACTTTGATGCCCAGTATGCATAGATATACCAAACTATGTGGCGCACAGAGACCCCCAAATGACAATAGTGTATATACATTTTCAAGGCTGACGCTCTGGCTGCTGCAATATGAGCACCTGGTGTGTGTATTATGTGACATTAGACCCCCCTAACAGTACAGAGACCCCAGAAAACCCTATATTTTCAGAAAGTACACATTCTGACGAATCCAATATGAGTAAATAAGTGTTTCTACTGCAAACTGCCAAACTGCAAAGCAATGCTGAACATAACGGTTTTTATCAAATTTCTGAAAATCGTCACAAAGCTTGAATTCTACATCATTATATGCCACACATTTCGTAACTTATCAGCATAAAACATCCTAAATTTGAACGCCAGGGGTCTACTGAACACTTTGATGCCCAGTATGCATAGATATACCAAACTATGTGGCGCACAGAGACCCCCAAATGACAATAGTGTATATACATTTTCACGGCTGACGCGCTGGCTGCTGCAATATAACCACCTGGTGTGTGTATTATGCAACATTAGACCCCCCTAACAGTACAGAGACCCCAGAAAACCATATATTTTCAGAAAGTACACATTCTGACTAATCCAATATGGGTAAATATGTGTTTCTACTGCAAACTGCCAAACTGCAAAGCAATGCTGAACATAACGGTTTTTATCAAATTTCTGAAAATCGTCAGAAAGATTGAATTTTACCCCATTATATGCCCCACATTTCATAACGTATCAGCATAAAACATCCTAAATATGAACGCCAAGGGTCTACTGAACACTTTGATGCCCAATATGCATAGATATACCAAACTATGTGGTGCACAGAGACCCCAAAATGGATATATAGTAGATAAAATTTACAAGGCAAAACAAAATAAGGCAGTTAAGTGTGAAATGCAAAAAAATCCAATAAAACCACAAAAATCAATGTTTTTTTTTCCAGACTAGTGTTATCAGCCGTCAGAATCACAGTTTGAATATTTTAGCTGGGCCAAACAGGTTCTACGGCTAGAAACAAGTGAACACAACATATGCAGAGCTGAAAATGCAATAAAATGGCTAAAAATTCAATAAAATGGCTAAAAATGCACCAAAATACCCAAAATTACAATATAATCACCAAAATAATATACAAAAGGTATTGCACAGTACGGTTAGTGAATACGCTATTCGTAATGGCAATAAAACATTTTTTTCAGCCAAAAAAAGAGACGATGCGATAAGAAAAAGAAAAAAAAAGCCACAATGCCATGTATGTGCGTGTGCGTGTGTACAAATGGTAAATTACATGTTATGTGTGCGTGTGTGCGTGTGCACATGTGTGTAAGTGCAGTGAGTGTAAGTGACCCCTCCAATCCCCAAAAATGTATGTGTAAGTGTGAATCTAATGTGTATTACTGTAATAAGTGTGTGTTGGTGTGTTTGTGTGTGTAATTGTTGCACTAACCTGAAAAAATCGCTGGAGACTGTTGCAGGCGATCAGGAAGAGCCCCTGGAAGACATCTGCCTCGTGGTTCCTGTCTGTGTACTGTGGGGGCGGAGATCGATGATCCAGTGCAGGCTGCAGCAGCAGGACAGGTAAGTAACACGTGCCTGCTGCTGTTTTTGGGCCCCATGGCGATCGCGCCCCAGGGGCCACTCGATCCCCTGCTCGTTGCCTAGGGGCAGGGGATCGAGCAGGAACGGAGCGAGCGGCTCTAACAGCCGCTCCTCCGCTTCTGAACCCGGAAGTGCTGCAGAACGTAGAATCTACGTTCTGTGGCATTTCAAGTACCTTTGCCACAGAACATAGATTCTACAATCTGTGGCATTTAAAGGGTTAATCGACTTGATGCCTTAAGGATCCCTTGTTTCTGTGTTGCTAGGGAGATAGACTAGCAATGTTTGTATCCCCTTGGTTGCTATGGTTACACCGTGTCTCCTCATTGGGACACGCCCATCACGTGATTCTGATGGAATTTGGATATTAATTCCTATAACCTTATTCACAACACCCCCTATTTTAATTGTTTATTGGTATTTTTATTTTTCAAGTCAGAAATTTTTATAAAATGATTCAGCCAAGAGACACAGAGTTTTGAAAAGATTTGTATTTTTGACCATATAATAAAATGTATTTCTAAACATTGATCTATATTATGAATAATGAATGCTTATAAAATATTTGGGGTATTTAGACTGATATATTATTCTTACAGAAGTGCAATAATATAAACATTCAGACAGTTATTATTTACAAACTTGTAACAAACGAGAGTACCGTGTTTACTCCACACACTTCATCACTTTGTTACTAGCTGAGCAGTTCCCATAGTGATTGTAACAATGTATATAAAACGTAACCTTTACTCCTTGTTACATTAAAACATGTTGTCCATTCACATATAGACACACTGCTTTATAAATGAAAAGCAGTACATTGTAGTCAATATTTTACACTTAATGAATTGCCAGTGTTAAATTGCTTAATGCAATGAAGTAATTAGAGCACAATACCCATCCCCCTCCCTTCCAATGTTCCCACACCCACAAACCTGCCTGTCTACGTGGGGAACAAGTGGGAGCTTGTTTAGTAACAATCTGTCGGAATATCCACAAAACATCCCTCTATGGCTCTGTTACATTGATGATATTATATTCATGTTACATTCATGTGGTCAGGAACACAGGATCAGTTCCAAGAATTTGTGAACAAAAGTAACAGCTGAAATTAACAATAACTCAACAATAAACAATAAAGTTAACTTTTTAGACATACGCATTTTTCGTGGTCTAGCCAATAACATACAAACATCGATATTTAGAAAAGAGCCACCAACAATCTTTTATTTCCCCGTAGTCAACACCCCCAAAAGACTATTAGTGGAAACCAATAGGTCAATATCTGAGAGTTAGACGATTGTGTAGCTTTTTGAATGACTTCAAGATAGAAGCCAAAAAGTTGTACACTAGATTCAAACAAGGGGTTATAAGAGATCACTGGAAGCAGACAGAACAGATTTGCTAATTCCACGGAAAACTGTGACAAAAAAAGATAATGGATGTCTGCACTCTATTAAATGAATAGGTGATTACAGGACACAACATAAAGAAATAACACAAATATTGAACAAATATTGACACATCTTAGAACAGGATGATGACCTAAAAAAAAGTTATAGGTGCGAGACCCCACATTCAGGAGAAGTCGTCATTTGAAGGACAGATTAACACATAGACATTATAGATACAATTTAAAACCTACATGGCTTCCGAATAAACTAAATTGTTGCTTCAGATACGGAAACTCTCAAGTCTGTCCATGGGTCAACAAAATATCCTCAATTAAAGGGAGATGTGACATTAATGAGAACAAACTGAAACTTTTCATGAACTGTAAAACTGAGGACATTATATATGTTATGTGTGTGTGGAAAAAACGTTGTGGGAAAGACCAAAAGAGAATTCAGAAGAAGGATTGTAGAGCATGTTGGAGATGTCAGACATAAGAGGAACACTTCTGTCACAAATCACGTAAATGAATTTAATAAAGGCGATACTGATGTCATGAAATTTAGCTCTGTGCCCCATATCAGTCCAACATGTAGAAAAGGGGACATAGATAAAAAGCTTCTTCAATGTGAAGCACAATGGATATATTGGTTTAAAGTAAGGTCTCATACGGTCTAAATGTAGGCTTTACCTTCATACCATTCCTGTAAAATAATGGTTTTATTGATAAACACTAAAATAAATAAGTACATACACTAATATGAGTTCTTTCTGCCCATTGCCCCTTTGAATTCTAAACGTTTCCAATAAAGATAAAAATCCAAGGCTGGAGCTGGATAATCATTGCAGGGAGTAACAGCCACAAACCCTCAGTTGTTGGGGTACAAGGATTCAGAGTGGAGCTGTACCCACATATTGGTCATTGAAGATTCAGCTAACAACTATAGTTTGAGGGGGTAAAAAAGAGAATTAATTGCCCTTGCTTCTTCAAGTTAACAGTGAAATCCAGCTCCTCCCTAGAATAAACAACATTAATTGGGGTACAATATATTTGGCTGATGAGTTGTCCTAATGTGACAGAGGAAAGTGATTGGGTAACACAGCTCACCTTATAGACTGTAATTATGTTGCTCTTTATATTTCCTGATCATTTTCTGTATATTTCCTATTATTTCCCAGCCATCGAATTACAGGAAGTAATCCATGGCTGTGACCTTGAGTGGGTGTGGTTATAGGGGTTGGCCAAAAAAAGGTGTGGTCTATTAAAAATTCCCACGGCACACTAAGCACACCGACCTCTGAGGGTGTCCCCTCATAATATTGTACTAAATAGTGATTTGGCACTAAAAGGGTTACCGTGTCACATGATAATGGGATTAGTTACTACTCTCCATAGTAACCGTCCCAATTGAGGTTCCAGCATAAAAAGAGTTAACTGTTTTAAGAACCAAGTTAATAAAAAAGATAGAAACCTTCCGTCCAGCGAGGGCCCATCAGTGAGAGACTCCTGTGTAATGTATACTCTGCTGGGAGTTACAGGGAGTTGTAATGTGCCAGGCTGGTATGAGAAGGGAAAAGGCAAGAAATATTAAATAATCCACTTTCTAAATTGTGTCAATAGTCAATAAATGTCATTCTGGGGGGGGGAGAAATTACTTTTTAGTTCTGATTTAGAAACACAGGGGCTAAATTGCATATTTGCAGTTGTCTGTAGCAGCCAATCAGCAATTAGAGTTGAACGGTCTGTTGAAAGCAAAATCCTTATTGGTTGCTATTGGCAACTGCACTTTACTATCTGTATTTGTAAATCAGTTAAAATGACTGCCCAAATTCTAGATAGACTGCCCAATATCAATGTGTCTCCTGTACTCCCTTCCTTTCATGGTATCACTGGGTAAGGGCAACTCTGGGAATGGGTTTCCTGCTGGGCAGTGCCCTAACTAATGATTCTCACACTGGTATTATGCCCCCATACACAGAATGCAGCATGAAGGGGCTCAGTGAATGTGACAGTGAAGGTGTGTAAGTGTCTGATTGGCTCACTCAGCTCATAAAAGGACAGACGTCCGGCCTCATAGTCCAATGAGATCCTGATTCTCCTGCAGGAAGGGACGTGGGGTAACCATGTGTCTTTACTGTTATGTGTCACTGTATAGGTATTATTATCCCATCTGCACAAACACCAGGACTTGTTATTATTCCCAATACAGGACTGAACTCCTCTCCTCTTTATACTGGGATAGGCCACCCCTACCCTCCACTTCCCTGCTCCACTGCCCTCCACCTCCCAGTAATGTCGCCCTGAGGAGAAACTCCTTCTGCTTAAAGTCTGAGGATATTTCTGAAATCTCTCTGGGGTTTTTAGGCGAAACTTGTATGTACGTGAGTAGGAAGCAGATTTCCTGTGTACAGATACACGATTCCCAGCTGTTTTTTTATCCAGTAACAGGTCTGTAGCCTCCTGCCCATAGATCCTTCCCTTTACCCCAGTCACAATGGCAGCTAAGCCTGTGAGTAATGTCTCTGAGATCAGATCCACATCCAGATCCCCTACAGCAGGGACCTTTATATCATGTCTCTCTCTGCCCCCCTCATTATCTGCAGCTCCATGTGATTCCCGTTCCTGTAGGACAGTGAGTGGATCTGCCATGTTGCACAGCTCCTCAATGTGACGGATTTTCCTGGACAGCTCGTCCTTCTTTATTTCCAGCTGATCCATCAGATCAGTGAGTGTGAGTGAGAGCTTCTTTTTCTGGCTGGAAATGTTGCTCAGGAGTCGCTTCTCTAGGGCTTCCAGCTGTTCCCTGATGTCTCTAAACAGGGCAGTGACTCTCTCTGTCTCACCGGCTGATTTTTCTGCCACTTCTCTCCTGCGCTCCTGCAGTCTCTGGGCTCCTCTCTCAGTCTCCTCTCTCTCTGGCCTCAGTTTCTCCAGAACTTTCCTCAGTGTCTCTTTCTTCTTCTCAGAGGCCTCACTCAGCAGCTCCACCCTGTGGCCCCTGTGCTCTCCAGCCAGATAGCAGGACACACATATACAGGCCTCACAGCAGAAATACTCCAGAATCTTGTTGTGTGAGGAGCATTTTGAGTGTCCAGAGGTCCCAGTCCCATCCTGCTGTGGGTCAGTAGAAAGGAATTGCTCTGCTATGTTCCTCAGCCTCAGGTTCCTTTGCAGTTCAGGGTTTCTCCTGTAAGTTCTTCTACATTCAGGACAGGAGGGATCTTCCTTTATGCTCTTCTGCCAGTACCATGTTCTCTCAATACAGCCCTGGCAGAAGTTGTGCCCACATGGCAGGGATACAGGATCAGTATAAATGTCCCGGCAGATGGAGCAGCTCAGCTCAGCTCTCAGATCAGCAGCCGCCATCACTGAAATCAGGAACAAGAAACGAAACAGAACTTTACTCTTTCTCACTCTCTCTCTATAACCAGTTGGACTTGTTTTATCTCTCTTTCTCACACAGGGTGGGGCAAGGTCTTTATTTGGATTTTAGTTTCCTGTTAACTCTTAATTTCCCATTCACTCCCTAGAAGGGCCAAGTGACAGCTCTGCACATTTACAGGACCCATCAGATTAGCAGATAATGGGGAACAAACCCAAACAATCACACTGGTAGTATAGGGGGACATTTATTTATTTCCTGGTCTATTTATATCACTTGTAAGACTCCTTTTGGATATAAATTATTACTAATTGTTGTGTAACTTGCTGTCACTATATAAATAATTAATTAAGATACAGGGGGTGAGGGGAGTGGTCTGCATGGAGAGCGGATAGGAGACACTTGCTCCACACTCTAAAGCTAAAGCTGCCCATAGATGTTGAGATTTTTATAAGATCAGATCCTCATCGCGAGACCACGATTTTCTCAGAAGGATCGTACGAATTGTCAATCAACTAAAAAGACCAATTTGGCAGGAAAACAAAGGGGGGCTGCTTGGCCCTGCAGACATAGATACATTGCACTGGGACCCACAAAGATTTTTTGACCTGGCCGATCAATTTCCTGACAGATGTCGGCCGAAAATGGTAAGATGTACGATTGTTCAAATCCCACTAACCGCATCATAATTTCGAAGGATTGGTTGGACTTTGCTTAAATCGGTCATTCGGCAAGAAGAATCGTCGCGTCTATGGGGAGCTTAATACTGCAAATAATCTGCACAATATTAGGAAAAACTTGGACCTGCCTGATCCAAGAAGCATCCGGAATCACGGTCCATTGCTGTGATGGTGCAGAAAAGCCAGAGAAGATATGTAGTGAGGTCTCCAGTCTCCCTGTGCACCATGCAAAAATAAAATGGAGCCGAGTCCCACACACCGCGCTCCAGCCAGGAGGAAATGCCGGACAAAGATGCTGCTGGAGGGAAATTGTCGAATTTCGCCAGAGACAAACTACCACAGCGCACAAAAGGAGGTACGTCCCCCGCAAAACAAGGGGCAGTAAAAGAGCTAACAGTAGAGGCTGACGGGACTGTACCCTCCACACTAACAACCTCACAAACACCCCCAGAACCCACCCTGACAAAAGTGCTACATGCCATAACCTCAAACCACACTACCCTAGTGAGGAAAATGGACAAATTAAGATTGATTTTGCCATATTAAAGCATGATGTGTAAAAACTGAGAGAGAGAGAGAGAGAGAGAGAGAGAGAGAGAGAGAGAGAGAGAGAGAGAGAGAGCATGGGAGGTGGAAAGGAGGGTCAGTGATATTGAAGATAACACAGCACCACTTCTGAATCACATAATGGCTACAGAAAAACAACTGGTAATGCTAGAAAGCGAAGCAGACAATCTGGAGAACTGTCTACGGCGTAACAATATAAAGATACTGGGTCTCCCGGAAATTGCAGAAGGGGCAGAAATGGAAACATTTGTGGAACAGTGATTGACAAGTACGTTCAGCCAAACAACTTTCTCCACAGTGGAAAGAGCTCAGAGAGTGCCGGCCAGACCCCTCCACTGGGAGCACCCCCACCCATTAATAGCTCTTCACCGCAGGATTTCAATCTACCTGGACTTTTCCATGGAGGTACAGAAGCAAAGAGCAAAGTTTATGGAAGTCAAGAAACAGCTGCGACAAATTCCATATGCCATGATGTGTCCTGCAAGGCTGCGAGTAACAGAAAATGGGAAAGCCCATTTCTTTAATACACAGGAGGATGCCATAAGGCGGTCACCAAGAAGAGACCAGTGAAGTCACTCGTTCAGCACCGTGCCAGAACCTGGGACTTAACAACAACAAGTTAATTACAAGAGACCTCCACACTACCTGCCCATGAGGAGAACTTATCAGTCAGTAATAATCTTGCACATAACACAACGCAGGACATTCTGATATAATAATATTTTCCCCCTAACGTGGAAGCGACAGGAATATGAACAATAAGTGCAACTAAGTGCGGACACTAACCACCGATTACAGTTTAATTTACAATAGGTAACTCACCCCAAATGGTTATGGAGAGGGTGGGGAGGGTGTGAGTTAAAGTTGCAGGAACTGCATTAATAGTTAATGTTTTAAGTTATTATGGTGTCCTGATGCATACTAATCTATACTGGACTGGTAACAGAGAAGGGCTCCCCCCCAAAACCAGGGCCAGACTGGGAGTAAAAAGCAAATCAAAGCAGCCCACATATAAATGCCTGCTGGTGTTTTATATATGTATATATAGATATCCTTATCATTTACAGTCGGGGGTACATTATCCCTTATAATACATGAGTGATACTCAGAGTTCCCTGTATAACTCAGCCTGCAGCCTTGTGCCTTTATATGGTCACAGAACAACCCCTCAGTGACTTCTAATATCCTTATCATTTACAGTAGGGGGTACATTATCCCTTATAATACATGAGTGATACTCAGAGTTCCCTGTATAACTCAGCCTGCAGCCTTGTGCCTTTATATGGTCACAGAACAACCCCTCAGTGACTTCTAATATCCTTATCATTTACATTAGGGGGTACATTATCCCTTATAATACATGAGTGATACTCAGAGTTCCCTGTATAACTCAGCCTGCAGCCTTGTGCCTTTATATGGTCACAGAACAACCCCTCAGTGACTTCTAATATCCTTATCATTTACAGTAGGGGGTACATTATCCCTTATAATACATGAGTGATACTCAGAGTTCCCTGTATAACTCAGCCTGCAGCCTTGTGCCTTTATATGGTCACAGAACAACCCCTCAGTGACTTCTAATATCCTTATCATTTACATTAGGGGGTACATTATCCCTTATAATACATGAGTGATACTCAGAGTTCCCTGTATAACTCAGCCTGCAGCCTTGTGCCTTTATATGGTACACGGTAGTGTAATTTTTAATTGATGTAATGAAGTGGAAATTCTCAGAAAATTTATTCGCCAGGTGCGAATTTGCGGCGAATTTGCGCAATTTGCCGCTAGCGAATTTTTTTTCAAAAAATGGACGCCGGCGTCAAAAACGGACGCCGGCATTAAAAAAACGGATGCCAGCGTCAAAAAAACGGCCATCAGCATCAAAAACAAGACGCCGGCGCCGTTTCGCGAATTTCGCACAAAATTTGCGAATTTTCCGGCGAAGTGAAACGGTGCAAATTCGCCCATCCAATCCTGAACCTTTGCCTGTCCTCCGATAATTCTACGATCTCTAATCCTGATTGTGGCCTGTCTGACTAATCTAACTGCTTGTGCTGGTCCAGCCTGTCTGTTCCTGGTGGTGGTTCTTCCTTCCAGTATCCTGGTGAGACGATCGTGCCCCTTTGCTCGTCCAGAACCGTTAGCTTTGCTCCTCTCTCTGTTAAGACCTGGCGGCATCCGATTAGCCGAGGGCTCCTCCTGAGGTGAAAGGTGGTGGTGAAAGGCAGAAGTGAGAGCCGAGACCAGGGAGCTTAGCTTGGGTTCTGGATATAGGGTGCTGAATGTGACACTTCCAAAGGGAACTCAAAATAATAAAAACAGCACTCCCCAAACGTTGTCCCTAGGCACTACTCTGACTACCCCTTGTTCTGGCCCTCCCGTAGGGTGTGATATATCTGTCTCCTCAGTTATTCAAGGTTTTGCTCTGCTTGACATCTTTCTACTCACAGTCAGTGATGGGCAAATTTGTCCCAAAAAAATTGAGAAGTGCATTGAAGTCGTCAGTGGCGAAAAATGGAAACTTGTTGCATCTTCATGGCTGCTGATTTTTTTTTGCCCATCACTGCTCCCAGTAATTAAGCTACGCACACAGACAAGTACTTTGTGATGGTTCCCCCCATTGCTGACTTACCCATGAACAATCATATGTGAGAGTTAACTCAGAGTCATGAGAAATGTGCCAGTGTAGGAAGGGTCTTGTTCTTTTGCAGAAAAAAGGGTCATAACCTGTTCATATCATATCAATGTGTTGCATGTATTCCACGGCTGGAAGATATTGGGCTATACCTACAATGGTATAGACGTGTATATCTACATTACATACATATGTTATCAGATGCATTTCTGTACCATTATCCATATGCTGCAATGACAGACCCGCTGGCTCAGGAGGCACCAGAACACACTTGGTTCAGTCTATAATGTCAGGTTGAGGGGGGCGTGTGAGTAAAAAGGAATGAGTTTTAGTTAAATTTCACTGACTTGTCACTTTCCCTTTTCATATGACTCTGGAGATATTTGGGAAGAAATCTTGTGAAATGCATAAGAGCCACTGGAAATTTTGAAATGCAAGAGATTTTATTAGGAATATGGAGAATATGGAACTATTTTGATGTCATTACATTTGTACGTGTGGATTGTCCCACTGCAGCAGCTTTCCATTTTGAAGATAAATAAATGTGATTTCTTCTACGTCCCTTCGTATCAGTACACATGGGCATTGCCCCTCCCAGACCTGGAGGTAGGGCCTATAACACAGCCAATCAAAATGAATCATGACCTATAAGATCACATGACTTCCTCCTCACCACAGTTATTTTTTGTCCTACTGGATAGGGAGGTAGGATCTCCCTCCTCACTCTTTTTTTTGGTGAATTGTGATAGAAGTCAAACACAGTTTTTCTTTTTTCTTTTGTATTTTTTGTTTATTTTTTACTTCTGTGTGGGCACAGAGAGATGATTTCCAGGTAATGGAGAAGAATTTACCTGATGCCCCAAGACCCATAATCTGTAAATTATCACTTATTGGGAAGAAGTGCAGGTGTGGATATATCCATAGTCCTAGCCCTTTGCTAAAATAGCCCCCCCCCTGCTGTATGTCCAGCGAGGCACAAGTTCCAATCTAGTGCTTTTTGGGAACAGACACAGGTGTGGGCTTCGCATATTGTTACCTGTGAGCTTTTTGGACTCCCCTTTTCCTTTGAGTTACGTGAGGCTTTACAGAACTTCTGCAAAAGGGCCATGGGTATGTATATGGACTAGTTGTAACAGCCTGAAGCTGGTGAGTCTGATTCTTCACTATACACTGTGTGTTTAAAATGTTCAGTACACCGGGAAGTCTGCAGGCTAATTAGCTAATTATGTCCCTCAGCTGAGAGCTATTGGGGTTTTGGCTGGAGTTTCCATCCAGCTAATTAGTCACTATCTGAAAAGGTGTAGGAGTGCCTTTCGGCCCCATTGCTGTTTAATATTTTAAGCTTTGTATGAGTGAACCTGCATCTTCAGTGTTTGCACTGCTCAAGCAGTATGGCACCTCCTTCCTTTCTTATGAGTCTGCTCTTAACAAGCAGTGTATCACCTGTCTGGATATTCCTGCTGACAAGTCTGAGCTATCTGGTAAGGTGCCTGTGTTCCTTTGACTTCTTGTATTATCTGAAGTCTTATGTTGTGAGCAGCAGTCCTCTGTGCAAAATGCAGCATTGGCTCTTGTTACACAAGGTACTTTCAGTACTGGCTGGTGAATCTCTCTGCTGAAGCAGTGTGGTACCTGAATCCAGTGAGTTTGATTTCTCAGTATCCACTGTGTGTTGGAACATTCATTTCACTGGGAAGTCTGCATGTTAATAAACTTAACGTGTCCCTCAGCTGAGAGCTATCAGGGCTTTGGCTGGAGTTTCTATCCAGCTAATTAGTCACTATCTGGTAAGGTGCAGGTGTTCATTTTGGCTCTGCTGCTATTTCTGTTTAATATTTAAAATTTTGTATGGGTGAACCTGCATTGTCTGTGCAGACACAGAGGTTATATTGGCTCATGTTATTAAGGCTCCTCCAGGACTGGCTAGAGGTTGCACTGCTTAAGCAGTATGGCACCTCCTTCCTTTCTTATTAGTCTGCTCTTAACTTCTTGTATTAACTGAAGTCTTATGCTGTGAGCCGGAGTCCTCTGTGCAAAATGCAGTTACAAAAGGTACTTTCAGTACTGGCTGGTGAATCTCTCTGCTGAAGCAGTGTGGTACCTGAATCCGGTGAGTATGATTTATCAGTATCCACTGTGTGTTTGAAACATTCAATTCACTGGGAAGTCTGCATGTTAATAAGCTAATTATGTCCCTCAGCTGAAAGCTATCAGGGTTCTAGCTGGAGTTTCCATCCTGCAGACTAGTCACTGCTATCAGGTAAGGTGCAGATACTCCTCTGGCCTCTTTGCTACTGTTGTTTCTATTGTCCTCTGTGCAGACACAGAGGACATATTTGCCTTTTATTACACAGGGTGCTTGCAGGGTTGGCTGGAGACTTGCACTGCTGAAGCAGTATGGTAGCCCCTTCCTTCCTTACAATGAGTCTGCTCAGTGCTGTAACCTGATGTCATTTGGCCCCACAGCAGATTCATTTTAGGGCCCCTAACATATCCAGAGGTTGTGCTTTTTTACCAATATATATTGAAATTGATCTTTATTTGGGCCTCATGGGGTCCCTATACCTTTTGGGCCCACCTGCAGCCACAGGGTCTGCTTCCTCTGTAGTTACACCCCTGAGTCTGCTCCTAAGAAGCAGCCTGACACCAAGGATCTGACTGGATTATTCCTCCTGACTAGTGCATATTATCTGGTTATGTGCCGGTGTTCCTCTGACTTCTTGTATTGATCTCATCTGAGGTCTTAGGTTTGTGAGCCTGAGTTCTCTGTGCAGACACAGTAGGTAAGTGTGATCTTATTACACCTGGTATTTGTGCATCATTGCTGCTTGGTACCAGTGTTTGTAGGCTATAAGCTTCTGGCATGCCTGATTTTGTATTGACCCCAGCTGTTTGCTGGTTCAATAGCTTCTATGTATGGTCACAGGTTTGATTCAGTTTTGCATAAACTGTAGCATTGGGCAGCTTGAGATGTAGTGGCATCAGCTTTTGTTTTGTGTTTTCTAGCAATGTAATTGGCTTGGGTCCCATTTGTTTGCTTGTGTAGCAGTTGGCTGGGGGCATATCTTACTGGTAGATGGCCTTAAGTCACATTGGTTGGTCCAGTAGCTTATCCTTGTGCTGTTGTATGCCCAGTTTAGATTTGGTGGTTGGTGGAGCTACTGGGCTGTACCAGCGTGGCTCTACAATGGTTACAATGATATGCTGATTTAGGATAAGCCAGAGTTGGTGTTCATCTAGTTAAGTCTTTATTAGATATTATTAGCATGGAGTTGGTGGATCTTGGGCTGATCTCTGGTGTGGAGTTGACTCCGGTCAGCACTGGTGTGAGCTGCTTCCATTAAGCTGCAGGACTAGACTAATGTGGCCAAGTCTTTTTAGGGCCACTCGCTATTGCTGAGGATCGTGTATTTCTCCAGCACTGGTGACAGATGCATTCAAGTTGTGTTTAGTTTCTGATCTGGTTGGTTTCCTGGTGGTTTCTATGGTATTTTAGTTCTGAGATGGCCGTTGCCATCATTCTGGTTGTGTCCTAGGGAACCTTTTGTTTTAACAGTTGCAGGATTGTTGTTCTTCCCCAGGTGGGGTTTTGTCAGATAACCATATTGCAGGTATCTCTCTAGTCTCTGAGGGAACCTTTTTAAGCAGAATATGGATATTCCTAATCTGCAATGCTTGATCCTCAAGTGCCGGTCTCTGCAGTGGTTGGTTTTGTAGCTCTTGTTGTCAATCACTTACCATGTCCACCTAGGACATGTTGTTCATATTCTTGTGCCTTTTATCTACCTTTTTCAGGAGCTATACATCCCCTGCTGGATGGATGTGATGCTGGCCTTATTACTCAGGGCCTCCTTAGTATAAGTTTGGTTATTGCCTTATGTTGGTTATTCCCACCCCTTGTTTTTGGGGCATGGCTTGGTAGATCCCATGTGTACTGACATGTCAGGACTAGAATAAAAGGAATTTACATCAAGTAGGTAAGTAAAATTCTCTATATTACCCATCATAAGAAATGGAAGAAACAAGATGTAGAATATTCCTCTGAATGTAGTGCCAACATGCTACTGACATATTATACAGTGGTGCCTAAAATGCCGCTTGCAAAGATCAGTTTGTGCACCAAGAATTGAGATAGGTCATCTGTTAGAAAATGTTTTACATCATGTGGGTAATCCAAATCTGTGCTGTAGGGCAGGGGTCCCCAACCACTGGGATGCAGCCCAGAAGTGGGCCACGGACAGTCCTGAACTGGGCCAATGAGCCTAGAGACCAATTAAGACACCACTCCCGAATTGGATGCGCAATTGCGGCTAGCCCCCCCAACACCTGACCCCCATCCTCCCCGTCCTTGAAAAAAATTCTCTTCACCGGTCCCCGTGCCAAAAAAGTTTGGGGACCCTTGCTGTAGGGAACTATCAGTCCATAGTCACCATCAAAATGCAGGATCTTGTGCACATTCTTATTCTTTATGCAAGACAGCTAGAAAACCTTCTGATTCTAGGATCCTCATAACTGTTCCTTGAACTAAAACTGTACATACCGCAGCCAACCTGCATCCACCATGCATGCACATATATGAGCGCACACGCATACACGCTGACAGCCAGAGTCACCACGCACGTTCCCCTCCCCTCACATACGTGCACGTGCGCAAAGAGCAGGGCACTTGAGAATGTACTGGGGTAGGTGGCAGTTAAAGGTACGTCCAAAATCAAGCATATATATACTCCCAGAAGGGATATGTATAAGAAGCGATCAGCGCCTGTGGCAACAGAAATAAAAAACAAGCATAGCGTAATACGTTCACAATATAAGATATCACCCCGTGCATGCACTGGATGTTAGATAGGTGTGTTCTCCCCTTCTCCTTCAGATGACTGTTAATGAGGGTATGAATTAGTAATACGGGTGAAAAAAAAGAAAAAATGCTTTTCCTGTGAAGTGAAGTATATTCCAGGGGTGAAGTGCCTCCACCTTCTATATAAAATGCCTACTTACAAACCACTGCCGTGGTATTGTGCATTTAACATGAAGCCCTTTCTGGTCCCTCCTTCAGGGTTCACCGCTCCTTCCAGGTCCCCAGTCAGGAATAAAAACAATAATAGTGTAATACCGTTTTTATTTAAAAACTAATTAAAATCAATTAAAAATTCACACTCACATTTACCCTGACGGGTTTTCGCGCATTGAGTCCAATAAAAAGTTTATCTGGGGTTCCCAGGGGTGATCCTGTCAGCTCACTCCAGACTCCTGTCAGCTCACTCCAGGTGCCTTGCTTCTGGGTTGTTGTGTCCCCCAAACTGTGCCTAACGCGTTTCGCTGTGTGTTACCAGCTTCCTCAGAGGCGTTTCTGCCATGCTTGTTTGTGTCCTTCCTTTTACAGCTCATTTCAGCACGTTCGTTTGGTTTCCGCCTTCACTTCCGGTTTGTGCGTTCCAACTGGTGCGTTCCAGCGTACTCACTTCCTCTTTCGCGCACATAATTCCCAGTCTTCTTTATATTGTACTAGAGGCAACATCTTTCTCTTCTATGCTTCTTCTATGTCACTTTTCTGGTTTAACACCTTGTTTATTTGTCAGTTTGCAGTCCAATAAACCACTTTACAGAAATATTTAGAACATAAAATCACCCCGAGGGGTTTACGAATCAAAAAGAACGCCACCTTTGGGACTGACAATATAGAGTTCCAAAAAAAGTGGGAGGAAATTTTGGAGAATTGCACTAATAATTTCATTAAACTTATTGTTAAACAAAGGAACTTGGAACTGATAAAATATGATAAAGAGATCAGTGAACTTCAAAAGAAAATGAATATATATGAAAATACACGAGAATATGAAGTGTTGGAACAAGGAATAGTGAAGAAATTAGGTGAAGAAGAGAAAAAGATAATAGGTATTAAACAACACAGTTCAAAAGGGATAAATATGACTATAACTGTGGACAAGTAAGGGTATGGTCACAAAGGGGAGGCACGAACGTAGAAAAAGACACACGAAGGGTAAACCAAGCACATGGGGAGAAACATTTTTTAGGATACACCAGGGAAAGAGACACCAAGAACAAAATTTAACGACAAGGACACAACAGGGAAAGAAAACAAAATAAAGAAGGGAATGTCACAAAACCAGGAAAGGTGGGAGACAGTCACAAAGGGAAAAATATATCAGAATACACAGACACCCTGGGAAAGAAAAAGACAGACACCATGGAAGGAACGGAATCACTGGCACTCACAGGAAACAAGGGAGATGGGAAAGGACAGATATCAGGAAAGCCCATGGGTAACACAAAAACCCAGGCATATCAAGAAAGGGAAATATGGAGGCCGAAACAAGGAGGAGAGGAAAGAAGGGGGGTGCAAAATCAAAAAATTCCAAGAAAAGAAACAAGGAGGGAAAATCATTAGGAATATTCAATCTAAGCAGTACAAAATTATCAGGGCCCGAACAGAATGTTTTGAGTAAAGGACTAACGTTTGCACCCACCAATAGGCTCAATGGTTTTGACCTATTCGTGGATGCAGAAAAACACATTAGAAAATTGAGACTAAGGGAGCCTTTAAGAATAGTGAGATTATAAATAGAAACCCCCTCCTACAAAATACACAAGAAGAACCCCGATATTACCACACGGGCCTAAAAAAGAAGTCAGAATATATCCCAAAGGATGAAAAAGGCCCCTACATTCAAATGTACGAAGAACTGATAAAACGAGATCTAGACATATTGCGAAAAAAGTGGGCAAAAAAACCAATGAAACATAACATCACAAAAAAAGAGAAAGAAGCCCTAAAAGGCCTGCAAAATAACAGGGACATCACTATGAAGCCGGCGGACAAGGGGGGCGGCTTGGTAGTGATGGACACAGAAAATTATAAAACAATGTGTTTGGATCTCATTACAGATAGCAATACATATCGACTATTAGCGGGGGACCCCACAGAGACCTTTAATAAAAAAATAAAAATAATAATTGATAAGGCAGCACAAGAAGAAATCCTAGATCAGAAGGAGAAAGAATATTTGTATATGAAAAATCCCAAAATCCCGGTTCTTTACTGTCTGCCAAAAATACATAAAAACATAAAAAATCCACCCGGTAGACCAATTGTGTCTGGCATAAACTCAATATCATGCAATATGTCAGAATACGTAGATAAAATATTACAAAACTATGTACTAAGCTTGCCTAGTTATTTAAAGGATTCGACCCAAGTAATCAGAGATTTACAAAAAGTAAAATTAAAACAAGGAACATTTCTATGTACTCTGGATGTTAAATCTTTATACACTTCAATTCAACATGAATTAGGAATAAAAGCCGTGACACACTATTTGGAAAAAGACCAAAAAATGCCGACCAACCAAAAGGAATTTATAATAGAGGCTATTTCCTACATACTAAACCATAATTATTTTTGGTTTGGGGACAAATACTATCTGCAGCTATGGGGCACCGCCATGGGAAGGAGATTCGCCCCCAGCTATGCAAATCTGTTCCTGGGACACTGGGAGCAGCATAACGTAACACCTAAGCTGGGGGTGATCTCATCCTATGGCGACGCTTCATAGATCAGATAAAGATACACTGGCACACGAGGTACATAGCAATGCAGGGTAACCCCTTGCTTATTTATTTGTTCGAACGTGCGATGTTTCGGGGCAAGCCCCTTTCTCAAGCATCAAGATGCTTGAGAAACGTCGCACGTTCGCACAAATAAATAAGCAAGGGGTTACCCTGCATTGCTATGTACCTCGTGTGCCAGTGTATCTTTATCTGATATATTCGTTTGGGGATTGCCACACCCTCCACGCTGTGCACCGGGGGATCTTTATTAGAATTGAGGAGTGTGCTCTGCTTCATCCTTGTTCCAGACGCTTCATAGATGACATAGTCTTTTTGTGGCAAGGATCGGAAGAAGAAATGTTAAAATTTGTTAATGACATAAATAAAAATGATCAAAATCTAGAATTTACTTTAATCTATAGTCAAGAAACAATAAATTTCTTAGATCTAGAAATAAGGAAGAACAAAAATAATGATTTCCTGGATTTTAAAACCTATTTCAAAAAGGTAGATGTTTGCAACTATGTATTAAATACTAGTAATCATTATCCCACATGGCTTCAGAACATCCCGTACGGACAATTCTGTCATCTAAAGAAAAACTGCTCTAACCCAATAGAGTTAGAAAATCAAATGAATTATGTGTCAGAACGGTTTAAACAGAGAGGGTATAAAAACAAACTCATCCAAAAAGCGAGAAAACAACTAAGAGAAATAGACAGAGCAGATTTATTAAAAGAAAAAAAGAAAAAGATAATTAATTAATGAACAACTAAGTTTATCGTTTATTACTTCATACACCCCGGGGGCACAAGAAATAAAAAGGATCCTAAATCGACACTGGAATATCCTGGAAGGAGATGAACTCCTAAAAGGAAAAATTCCCCAAAAGCCAAAAGTTATATACAAAAGAGCGAATAACCTAAGTCAAATGATAGTGCGTAACTTCATCCCGACAGAGAGAACACAGATTAAAAAACTGAAGGGTGAATGGAAAGGTTTCTTTCCTTGTGCACTCTGCAAAGCCTGTAGGTATGGAAAGAAAGGGACACAATTTATATCAAATGTGACTAGTGATGGGCGAATTTATTCGCCAGGCGCGAATTCGCGGCGAATTTGCGCAATTCGCCGTTGGCGAATAAAAACATAATCACAATATGAGGAAGATTTATTATGGGCTAATCATAAGATAAGCTTTTTCTCTAGGAGAAGAAAGATATAAATGCAATAGAGAATAGAAGAGTAAAAGAATAATATAAGGAGAATATATGTATGGGAAACCAGAAAAAAAAGTGTATGAAACGAAAGAAACAGGAAGAACTACATTTCCCATGATCCCCTCTAATCGTTGTTCTCATATGCTGTTAAAAAGTATGCATTTTCTATATATATATAAAACTGGTTTATTGGACTGCAAACTGACAAATAAACAAGGTGTTAAACCAGAAAAGTGACATAGAAGAAGCATAGAAGAGAAAGATGTTGCCTCTAGTACAATATAAAGAAGACTGGGAATTATGTGCGCGAAAGAGGAAGTGAGTACGCTGGAACGCACCAGTTGGAACGCACAAACCGGAAGTGAAGGCGGAAACCAAACGAACGTGCTGAAATGAGCTGTAAAAGGAAGGACACAAACAAGCATGGCAGAAACGCCTCTGAGGAAGCTGGTAACACACAGCGAAACGCGTTAGGCACAGTTTGGGGGACACAACAACCCAGAAGCAAGGCACCTGGAGTGAGCTGACAGGAGTCTGGAGTGAGCTGACAGGATCACCCCTGGGAACCCCAGATAAACTTTTTATTGGACTCAATGCGCGAAAACCCGTCAGGGTAAATGTGAGTGTGAATTTTTAATTGATTTTAATTAGTTTTTAAATAAAAACGGTATTACACTATTATTGTTTTTATTCCTGACTGGGGACCTGGAAGGAGCGGTGAACCCTGAAGGAGGGACCAGAAAGGGCTTCATGTTAAATGCACAATACCACGGCAGTGGTTTGTAAGTAGGCATTTTATATAGAAGGTGGAGGCACTTCACCCCTGGAATATACTTCACTTCACAGGAAAAGCATTTTTTCTTTTTTTTCACCCGTATTACTAATTCATACCCTCATTAACAGTCATCTGAAGGAGAAGGGGAGAACACACCTATCTAACATCCAGTGCATGCACGGGGTGATATCTTATATTGTGAACGTATTACGCTATGCTTGTTTTTTATTTCTGTTGCCACAGGCGCTGATCGCTTCTTATACATATCCCTTCTGGGAGTATATATATGCTTGATTTTGGATTTATATACAGTTGAGAGACTGTGAAGGGGTCAGCAAGAAATACTCTAAGAGACTGACATTTTTTTCATTTGGCTGCATTTGTAAGCTATATATAGTTAAAGGTACGTGCTGGATGCTCCCAAAACTTTGCATCCTAGGCATATGCCTACCCCTAATTCTGGCCTTGGGCGGCCCACTTGAATACACAGTAGAGTGGCCCCTCTGGCATTTGCCTGAATCAACAGATTACTAGTCCGGGCCTGCCCAAAACTGTCCCTCCAGGTCACAGTCAAATTCCCACCGCATTGCTATTATGACTAAAATTAAAATAATGTCATGGAATGTGAGAGGTATGGGGGACACAATAAAACGAAGACTAGAATTTGACTTTATTCGTAGGTATAGTCCTCAAATTATCTTCCTACAAGAGATCCATTGGGTGGGTGCAAAAACATTAGCACTGAAATAACCTTGGGTAGGTTTGTTGTACCACTCCCCCTTCTCTAGTTACTCCAGAGGGGTGTCTATATTATTAGTAAAGTTGCTGTACAGTGTTACTGTCTCTCCTATATACAGTCCCCCTGTTATGCATTTAGTGCATTGTATTAAATACACCACATTGGAAGTAGAACAGTTGTAGTGACCATGGACACTGTATTCCTCTAATGTGTCTGGAATTGGTATTTTGTCTTTAGTCAGGATGTGGGGGCAGGTTGTGCATTGTTTTTTGCCACAGGAATATGTTCCATTTTTGATAGGGTGCAATAAGGCACTTGTTGTTATTAGTGACTTTAGGTTGGGAGGCTGAATGTTGGGACTGGTGGATCTGGGAATGTACTTTTGAGCCTCTCGTCCTTATGAAGTGCACCTTGTGGATCTCTGACTATTTTTCTGAGGGTCCTTAGTTGTGGATTGTATGTGACAACTAGGGGAATCCGATTTATTTCAGGTTTTTGTTTATATTGTAAAACAGGGCTGTCCAACTGGCAACCCCCCTTATATGGCCCTCCACATCAAAGGCTGCCTGCTGTGTCTGATTACCATATGTAAAATTTAAAATGTATCACTACAGAGATTAACTGGCCCTGCATTGGTTAAACCTCAAATTTACACGAATCCCCTGTATTGTTCACACCTGTGATCGCCCTGTATTGTTGGTTCACTTCTAATTTTTAAAATTCAAAATTCATCCACTTACTAGATATTTTGGATTGAGTCTATGACTGTAGGATCTTAAAAATATAAATAGTGAGTAATTCAATTTGTTAAAATTAATTCTAATTAATTTCAAGTGCTTCTTCCGTGCTAATTCATTCGCTTATAACAGAAGGCAGGCCAAATCAATTCAATTCTGTCATTAAATCACTCCTTTACAATTGATCCACTGCCCAAAATGCATAAGTGTTATAAAATTATTAAATTAATTAGACATAAAGTGCAAGTGCGTTAGTCCGACCTGGGACGTGATAATTAGTGAAGAATAAATATATATATTCTTTATATATTTATATTTATTCTTCACTGTATTGTTCACACCTGTGACCCCTCTATTGTTCACTACCCTAAAGCCCCTGTACTGTTCTACCTGAGACCCCTCTATTGTTTATATCCTAAAGCCCCTGTACTGTTCTACCTGAGACCCCTCTATTGTTTCTATCCTAAAGCCCCTGTACTGTTCTACCTGAGACCCCTCTATTGTTTATATCCTAAAGCCCCTGTACTGTTCTACCTGAGACCCAGACTGAAACTGCCACATTGTTCTCCTGTTCACACTTTATACAAAATGCTAATGGGGCCCCAGCACTGTGTGACTGTATGTAGTACATATTATGTTGCACATATGAAAATGAATTCAGAGTGCGAGGGTAGGGTAAGAGAGAAGTAATTCCATTTATTGCAGGGAGCTGAAAGACAATAGGAACATTCTCTTAGTCCTGCACATGGGAACTGGTGCATCAAGTAAAAGTTCCTAAACTAAATAACAAATATACTTCTATACAAGCAATTCAGTATACAGGTCATATAACATTATGCTGTTTTAACAATACTGTTCTGGAAACACAAATAGCATAGCAATTCTATACATATCATAGTGTGGCTTTTATGAAACAGCATTCTTTATATGAGACAACATAACGGATCTGTAATCAGCATAAACCACTGTGCAACATGTGCACTGATTCTGCAAGTGTAACTGTCTGTCTGCTTTAGATCACTGCAGGCTGTGTGTGCTGTAGACAGTATTAAACTACTTTGCAGTGGCATATAAACAGTTTTTAACAAGTTTGTAAAACATTAAACTAAGGATTACTACCTGAAAGACAATAGGAACATTCTCTTAGTCCTGCACATGGGAACTGGTGCATCAAGTAAAAGTTCCTACCTTGGCTGTGCACATTAGTTCCCTCTGCAGTAGCAGGGCAGGAAGTGTTCCTGGAAAATGCAGTCTTACAGGAAACACATATAAGTAAGTGCTGAACTTGTTTTATTGCACAAATTTTGTAAGGGGGGTGCTTAACTTTATACCTCTTACACTCTCCCCCACTAAATTTATGTCGTCCCGACATACACAAAATAGGTATTCTCAACCATTTTTATGGTTCCGTTAGGGTCTTACCATATGTTTGTGGAGTCTTGGGTTAGTATCAACTTATTTTGACACTTGAGGAAACATCCTCCTTGTGACATTTGCTCCATTATATATTTTGTCACAAGTTTACACTAGGCCCATTGCGCGCTCTGGTACCCAGTGAAGTATACTTGCAGTTTAATGCAAGGGGTAACCCTTTAACACAAGTTTTGTGCAGACTATAATACTTAGACCCAATGATGATGGAAACTAGGGAGCACATATGTGTTATCTCTGTGTTTCTTTTGTGTATGGAGAATACTTATGAATAACATCGAAAAATATTATCTCCACCTACACCATATTAATTTCGGCCTACTTAATCTTACCTAGCATCATCAACATTCAAAATACCATGTCATATCAAAGAATGTAATCATTTCAAATGCATATCAAGCAATGCAATATAAACATTCGTATGGGTTCACATAAAATTTTCAATTCTATTACCACTGTCTAGAGTCCTCTGAAAAATAGCAGGGTGATAGATACCACAGTGGAGTGACCGTTGTCAACTTTTCACAGTCCATGCTCTGTATTTTGGTATCTCTGTATACAGTACTTGGTTGACCTAATGTATCATAAGTTAGAGTCTTTGGCTGTCTCCTGGTTCTATTGGGTAGAATCCTTCTTAGAGGTGTTGGATCACAAAAGTCATCATCTTCATCTTGGTCACTTTCAAGATTTATCTCTTCTTGCTGAGAGTTTTCTTCTATAGCAGTCTCTGCTGGATCTTCTGTTCTTTCCATATCACAGGGGTAGAATTCCTCTGCCTCTGGGTTTAACTCTACTGTAACTTCAGGTGGTTGGTCATCCTGAGTTAGAGGAATCAGTGATCTCCATTGATCTTGTTCTTCATCTGATTCATCTGATTCGTCTGAATCTTTGTTTGATCTTTGAGCAAACTGCTTCTTATTCTGGACTTTATGCTTTCTTGTTTTGCTGGGGTATTTCTTTGGTGTTACTTCCTTATTTGGCTCTGTTGGTAGAAAGTCACATGGTAGTAACAAATTCCTGTGTAAAATTCTTGTTCTGCCTTTTCCAGTTTCTGGTTTGACTTCATAAACTGGGCTGTCATCATGTTTTCTTTTGGTAACAACATAGATTGTTTCTTCCCAGTATGATCTAAGCTTTCCAGGACCTCCTTTTTCATTGAGATTTCTTACTAACACTCTACTACCGGGTGTTAATTCAGCTCCATGAATTTTTCTATCATAATAGTCTTTACCTTTACTAGCTCCTTTACTTGCAGATCTTGAAGCAAGTTCATAGGCCTCATTCAATCTATTTGTCCAAGTTTTTACATACTCTGGATAGTTGTCATACTTTTCTGTTGCTGGGGTGTCGAACATATGGTCAACTGGTAGTCTGGGTGATCTCCCAAAAAGAAGAAAGAAGGGTGAATATCCGGTAGCTTCACTTCTTGTGCAGTTATAGGCATGAACTACTTTTGCTAGTGAGCTTTTCCAATCCTTCTTTGATTCTTTTGAAAGCGTACGGAGCATTGACAGAAGTGTTCGATTGAACCTTTCAACTTGTCCATTTCCTTCTGGATGGTATGGAGTAGTATGAGAATTTTGAATGTGGCAATATTCTCCTAAAGCGGCAAAGAGTTGGTTCTCAAATTCTCTGCCCATGTCATGGTGAATCTTAGTTGGAAATCCAAATTTCAGTACAAAGTCATTGAATATTTTGTCTGCAGCCGTCCTTGCTGACTTGTTCTTGGTTGCATAAGCCTGAGCAAATCTTGTAAAATGGTCTATAACAACCAAAATATATTCATAGCCTCCTTTACATGTTTCCAGGTGTAGAAAGTCGATTGAGATCATCTCAAATGGATATGTTGTGACTATATTGTTCAGGGGTGCTCTGGTAGGCTTGTTTGGACGCTTATCTTTCAAACAACGACACTGATGGGTAATATAGTGTTCTATATCACGCTGCATATGTGGCCAATAAAATCTATCTCTTGCCAAATCAACAGTTCTTTCCACTCCTAGGTGTCCCATTTCTTCATGTAGCTCTTTGTACACTAAGTTGTGGTATACTGCAGGCAATACTAGTTGAGAACCTGAGGATGTTTTCCTTCTTAAAATCTCTTCAGAGTCTAGACATAGTTTATGCCATTGTCGCATAAGTGCAGAATGTTCCTGAGATTCTTCTTTTCTCTGATTTCTTGTTGGAAATCTGTTCTCCTTTTTATATTGCCATACTTTCCCTATTACTGGATCTTCCTTTTGTGCATTTCTTATGGTTTCCTTGGAAAACTGAGCCATTGTTGGAACAGACCACAAATCCACATTGGCTTTTGTGTTACATATTGTCAGTGGACACAAATATGGCATTCTTTCTTCTTGTTGCACTTGAATACCTTGTGCTGTACTATGGATTACTTTGGGGTCAATTTCCTTACAGCATTGTTCCATATACTTTTCAGGAGTTAGTGGCATGCGGGAAAGTACATCTGCATCAGTATTTATTTTACCTGGTCGGTATTTTATGGTGAAATTGAAATCAGCAAGTTCTGCTACCCACCTATGGCCTGTTGCATTGAGTTTTGCTGTGGTCAGGATGTAGGTTAGCGGATTGTTATCTGTGTACACCAGGAATGATGGACAGTAGTACAGATAGTCTCTGAATCTTTCACATATTGACCATTTCAATGCTAGGAATTCAAGCTTTCCTGAGTGCATATGGTAGTTTTTCTAAGCTGGTGTTAGTGTTCTTGAGCCATAAGCAATGACTCTTAGTTTCCCATCTTGTTCTTGATAAAGAACAGCACCTAGTCCCTCTTGTGATGCATCACAATGAAGTACAAATGGTTTTGCAAAGTCTGGATAACTCATTACTGGTGGATGAGTCAATACTTGAATCAGCTGGTTTAACACTTCCTGGTGCTGGTCTGTCCATAGGATGGGGTAATGGGACGGTAACTGACCATTCTGTTTTGGTTTAGGTTGAGATGCTTTCCGAGATTTGTTCACAGACCTAGGACTGGATGTAGGTACTGAGTCTGCTGATAACAAGTCATATAATGGTCTTGCAATTCTGGAGAAATCTTTAATATAGGGGCGATAATATGAAATAAAGCCCAGGATTCTTCTAAGTTCTCCAACATCCTTTGGCTTTTTCTCTTTTAGTGCTAAGACAGGTGCAATTTCAGCTGGATCCATAGAGTGACCATCTTTTGACACAATTTTCCCAAGAAATCTGACATGGTCCTTAAAAAGTTCACACTTTTTGGCAGTGAGTTTGACTCCATGTTGCTGATAACGCTTTAATACTGCTCGTACATCTTCCACATGGTCATAAAAAGATTTGCTATGAACCAAGTTGTCATCTAGATAGGGTTGACAAATCTCATCTCTTAGTCCTATGAGACATTCTTCCATGCTCCTTTGGAATTCTGCTGGTGCTGAGCTGTAGGGATGTAGCGAACAGTTCACCGGCGAACTAGTTCGCGCGAACTTCGACTGTTCGCGTCCGCCGAATGTTCGCGAATGTCGCGCGACGTTCGCCAATACGAGTTCGCGTTCGATTCGAACAAAAATCGTTCCACCATTCGATTCCTTCGACCGCTAAAATCGAAGGATTTTCGTTCGAATCGAACGATCGAAGCCATTGGATCGAATGAAATAATTCGATCGAATGGCTTCGATCGTTCGAGTCGAACGAAAATCCTTCGATCGAACGATTAAAATCATTCGATCGTTCGAATCGAACGATTTTCGGATGTTCGAAGTTCGCGAACTGTTCGCGAACTGTCCGCATTTTTTGCCGGTGTTCGCGAACGGCGTTCGCGAACACATCGGCGGCGGTTCGCTACATCCCTACTGAGCTGAGGCCAAAGGGGATACGAACCCATTCATACAACCCCCATGGTGTTATGAAAGCTGTTAAAGGTCGGCTGGATTCTTCTACAAAGCCTTGATGATAGGCCTTCCCTTGGTCAAGCACCGAGAACCACGAGCGTCCTCCCAAACTATCAAGCATGTCTTGGATTCTTGGTATTGGGTGACGATCAGGGATTGACTTTTGGTTCAATTCTCTGTAGTCACAGCAAAGTCTTAAACTGCCATCCTTCTTTCTTACACATACAATGGGTGAAGAGTATGAGGATTTGGATGTTGTGATCCACCCACGGTTTAGTAAGTCCTGCAGATACTCCTTCACCTCCTTGTGCAGTGGCTTTGGGACTGACATATAAGTTCGCTTCACAGGAGTGTTATCCTTGAGCCGGATACTTAGCTGTAAAGAAGGGATACATCCAATGTCTGAGTCATCTTTTGCAAAGGCATGACACTCCTCTCTTAACATCTGCCTCACAGTGTCTTGTTGGTCTTTTATTAAGTGCTCTAAGGACACTGGTGGGTCCCACAGCTCCTCAGTAGGGCTTGATAGCCTAAAATGTAGTTTTCTGTCAGTAGGCTCTTTTGAGAGTACTGTCGAATGCTCAATCTCATGACTTACTGAAGTGACTTGTGCCGCTGGAAATCCTTTTGGTTCCACTTCTGCAGGGTAAGCTGTCTTAATGTGTTCAACACTTCCAAGGCTAGTTTTGCCTTTTAGTATGATGTCATGTTTGCTTGCGTTCCACACTGGTATAGATAGTCTGGAAAGGGTACCTCTGTGGAGAGAAATTAAAGTTTCACTTATGCAGAGCCCCTCTGGTAACTGAAATAAATCATGGGGTGTGAACAGCATAGTCTGGTTCTGCTGGGATGGTCCTGTGCGGACAGTACATTTTATTCTGATGGCAGACTTTGCAGGTATCGTTTGGTCTCTGGTGCCCGTCTTTACCACTGAACCCATGGGTTCTGTACAGTTTGCTGTTACTAGTTTTAGGAAACTATCTGCCTCTACTTTGGGCAGAGAAAAAGATGTTCCTATAGTTTCCACTATACTTGGAACTGATTCAGCTATCTCTCTGGAGTCCTTTATGATTTCTTCAATCACATTGTATCCAATGATTGGCTGTTCAGCAACGTTTGGGTCTTCAGAAACTAATACAGGCACTAACAATTGTTTGGTGCAGTTGACCTTTGAAGTGAGCTGGAACTGGACTTCAATCCATCCTGTGAAAGGAATTTCTGTTTTGTTTGCTGCTCTTGCACACAGGGTTACAGGTCCTAGTAGTTCCTCTATTGCTCTCACTTTGGTATGTGGAAGGACAATTTCCCTCCAGGCATCATTGATTATGGTAACTTGGGAGCCAGTGTCCCACAAAGCCTGAACAGGAATTCCATCCATTTGGCAGTTCACAAGGCATTTTTTTCCAGTGAGTTGCAGAAGCTTGGATCGGTACTTAGGAACAATACAATTTACTTGACCTACTATACTTGCAAACATTTTTCTTTTTGAGGGATTGTGAGCACTGGAGCAATTGTTGCAGATCTGTACTCCTGGCTTTCTGGCTCACCCCTGATGTACTGCTGTTTGCTGGTTGAACTTTGTTGTGGGACTTGGATGTTTGGCAGGCTACTGCATGTCCCTCTGCAGCAACCACCACCTGTTTCCCGAATGTTGCTTTGTTACTCTGCATCCTCTGGCTAGATGTCCATACTGGCCACATTTAAAGCAATGGTTACAATTTTGCTCCTGATTGACTGCTTTGCAGGCTTCACAGCTCTGTTTGAAAGTTCTTTGCCTGGGTTCTAGGCATTTAGATGTGTTTGTCCTGTTGCCAACAGAATTTCGAAAGAGTGACTTTATCTCTGCCATCTCTTTCTGTAGCTGTATGATTGTATTCTGCATGTCAGACTTGGTATCCTGATGCAACTGCATATGAGCACTAACATTTTGCTTTCTGTTTGGCATTGTTGGAGCAACACTGGGAGCTGAACTTAACTCCATAGAACTGGATTGGGTAGTCACTTGGCACTCACTTGTTTTTGCTGATTTGCTTGGAGGTGCTTTCTTCTGCTTTTGTTCCCTCTCCAACTCAATATTTGCTGCTTCGTTCATTTTCTCTATCAGTAGCTCATCAGAAGCAGACAGGTTGTCCAAGTATGGCTTTAAGTGAAATTTAATATTGTCACTGATCAGTCCAGTACTTACAGACCTTAGAAACTTTTTCTGTATGAGCTCAGTACTAAAATGCTCCTCTGCTCCAACACCTTGGGATGCAAACAGTAGCCTATCTTTTAACTCAATAGCTCTGAACAGAAAGTCTTGAGGAGATTCTTTGCAGTCCTGTGCAGTATTCAACAACTGATGATACAAATCAGAAGCACTCTCCTCCTTGTAGTGACTCTTTAAGATGATTTTCAGTTGTCCAAGGGTTAATTCACTTTTCATTTCAAGCATGCCTCTCAGACTTAGGCCTGGACTTATGGCCTTAACTACAGCCTCTACAATTTCAGATTCAGTATAGCCTCTTTGAAGTCCAATGTCAATCTGATGTATGAGGTTAGTATAGGAAAGTTTCTCCCTTTGCCCTCTTTCACCTATCTGGCCACAAATCTTAAAGTCTTTCCGTATAGCGACTTCTGGTAACTTACTGTAAAGGGATATTCTGGGACCTGTATCCAGTTCTCTTAGCTCCTGGTTGCTCCCTGTACACTTTACCTTTTTGCTTAGTACCTTTATCTCCTCTTCAATTAACCTGGTTGCTTTCTGAAAATCATTTTGCAAAGTATGGTACTGGCTCTTTAAATTTTCAAGCTGCTGTTGTTCTGCTTGAAGATCACTATTTCTGTCACTTTGAGCTTCAGCTGGCAACTCTTTCTCTAAATCCATAATGAATTGCTTGGTTTGCTTTAGGAAGGACATTGTACTATCCTCTTCCTCTGTATCAACCACAGCATCTAGTACATTGTTAATCAGTCCCATGAAATGGCGGCAAGACTTGCCCTTTGCCATGCTCTCTTCTGTTACTTTAACAAACTGGCATGTCTTAATTAAGTCCTCCACTGCCATCTCAAATAGCAATTGACTGATTTCATTCTGCACTCTTTCTAACTCCATTTTGGATTTAATTTCTGAAAGCAGCTGATGTCTCTTTGATTGCTCAGTTTCCCTTGCAATACACACACTCTCTTCACTGTGGAATTTTACTTCTAGACTGAGTGAATTTCTCTCTATGATGCATCTTATTTTTCACCCAGTCCCTATTCGGGCGCCATTTTTGTTGCACATAAGAAAGTAGATTTTCTTACCTGATAAATCTCTTTTGCGTAGGCCCGTACTGTCAGTGCAGGACGTATGGGGTTAAGTTCTCCTCTCTGGAGGCAGGACAAACAATGATTAAATCTTTAGGCTCCTCCTCTTCCTGTGTCTCCTCTATCCCCAGTTTTATTGTAAAGTCTGTGAATGGAGACACACACACAACATAGAGAGAAACTAACTCCCTATCTAACTCAGGCACGGCAGCAACCGGCACCCCACCAAAAATACAAGGGCGGGATGCTGCACTGACAGTACGGGCCTACGCAAAAGAGATTTATCAGGTAAGAAAATCTACTTTTATGCGTACGGCCCTACCTGTCAGTGCAGGACGTATGGGGATGTCCCAAAGTCGTCCTAAAAAGGGTAGGGTGAACTATTAACTGGTCAAAAATGGAAAAGAAAAAAAGGAATAAGGAAGCTAACTATGTGCTACTGCTGCTTGTAGCACCTTCCTTCCAAAATCTGATTGGCTTGAATTAAAAATGTCAAACTTGTAAAACTTTGAAAAGGTATGCGGAGAAGACCAAGTGGCCGCCTTGCAAATTGCTTCTAGAGAAGCATCTTGTTGAAAAGCCCAAGAAGTGCTAACTTTCCTTGTAGAATGGGCTGTAATTAGCGTCGGAGGACTTAGACCAGCTTTGGTGTAAGCCTCCGAAATGGTAGTGACAAGCCATAGGGCAATGGAACGTTTTGAAGCTGGAAATCCCTCTCTGTTACCCCCAAAAAGGACAAAAAGGGCATCTGACTGTCTGAGGGACTTGGTCTTAGAGACATAAGTCTTTAAGGCTCTAACAGGATCCAGAACCGAAACGTCTAGCGTGTGATCCTCTGAACTTAGAGGACGAAGGACCGGAATTACAATGTCCTGATTGACGTGGAATTCTGACACCATTTTTGGAAGAAAGGTTGGATTGGTACGAAGTACCGCTTTGTCAGCGTGAATTTTTAACCATGGATGTATGCAGGAGAGGGCAGCCAACTCGGAAACCCTCCTAGCTGAGGCTATGGCTAGAAGAAAGACCACTTTGAGAGTGAGATATTTTAAGTCAATGGACTCTATTGGTTCAAAGGGAGGTCCTTGAAGAGCTTTCAATACCAGGTTGAGATCCCACTGAGGGACTGGTCTCCTGGACGGAGGTCTAATTCGATATAGGCCTTGAAAGAATAATTTCACTTCTGGGAGAACAGCCCACTGAATGTGAAGAAGGGCTGCTAAAGCGGAAGCTTGAACTTTAAGAGAGTTTATGCTAAGGTTCATGTCGAAGCCTGCTTGCAGGAATTGTAAGATTTGTGGAGAGTGACAACTATCCCATAGTATGCTATGAGATTCGCACCAGGAAAGAAAGGTCCGCCAAACTCTATGATAAGCCTTAGCTGTAGAGGAACGTCTAGCTGCTAGTAGTGTAGCTATGACTGGGGCCGAAAATCCCTTGCTTTCCCAGACACGGGATTCAAAAGAAATGCCGTCAAATGAAGCTTGTGCACGTCGGGGTACCAGGATGGACCCTGTGTTAGCAAATCCGGTAGTGCTGGTAACTTGAAAGGTTGATCCCCTAGCATGGACATTATGTCCGCGAACCATGTCCGTGCAGGCCATGCTGGTGCTACCAGGATCGTGGGTACTCGTTCTTGCCGAATTTTGGTGAGTATTCTCTGCAACATAGGTATTGGCGGGAAGGCGTAGGCCATCCTGAATGACCAGGGAGTAGCCAGCGAGTCTACAGCCTCTGCCATTGGATCCCTGATCTTGGAGAAAAACCTTGACAGTTGATTGTTGTGTCTGGACGCCATCACGTCTACACACGGTGTTCCCCACCTGACTGTCAGCATTTGAAATATGGAAGGTTTCAGTTTCCACTCCCCTGGGTCTAGAGTGTTGCGGCTGAGATAGTCTGCCTGCCAATTTAGCAGGCCTGGAATGTAGATGGCTGTGAGATGAACTGAGTTGGACTCGGCCCAATGTATGATCTTTGCTATTTCCGCCATTGCTGCTGCACTTCTCGTGCCACCCTGTTTGTTGAGGTAGGCAACTGTTGTGCAGTTGTCCGACTGGATCCGGACATGGGCCGACTGACAGAGTGGGGTCCAGTGAAGGAGTGCATTGAACACAGCCCGCATCTCCAAAATGTTGATGTGAAGCTTTTGCTCTTGTTGGTTCCAAAGCCCTTGGCAACTTTGGTGTTGGTAGGTTGCTCCCCATCCTCTTAGACTCGCGTCCGTGGTAATAACCAGGGGTGGGGGTAAGTGCCAGGGTTTGCCCTTGGCTAAGTTGTGATGGAGAGACCACCAACGTAAACTGATTTGTACAGTCTGGGGAAGCAGAATTTGTTGGGAGAGATCTTGATGATCTCCGTTCCACTGACGTAGGAATTCTCTTTGTAGAGGCCTCATGTGAAACTTTGCGAAAGGAACCGCATCTATGGTAGATGCCATTAGACCCAATAGTTGTAGGGCGTTGAAAGTGGTTGTTACTTCGCCTGCCAGTGTTGAAATAAGGAATTGAATCTTTGTGATCTTTTCTGCTGGAAGAAAAAGAAGTTGTAGTTTGGAGTCTACTATCATGCCCAAGAAGGGAAGATTTTGACTGGGGCAAAGGATACTTTTTTGATAGTTGATTATCCAACCGTGTCTTGTCAGCTGTTGAATGCATAGCTGAGTTGCTTCTGTTGCCTTCTGTGCGGAGTCTGCAAAAATAAGGATATCGTCCAGGTATGGAAAGATGTGAATGCCCTGGTGACGAATTGTGGCTATCAGGGCCCCGAGGACCTTTGTGAATATCCGTGGGGCCGAAGTGAGTCCAAAGGGCATGGCCTGAAACTGGTAATGCTGCTGATTTATATAGAAGCGTAGGTATTTGTAATGTTCCTGGAAAATGGGAATGTGTAAGTAAGCGTCCTTCAAGTCTACTTTGGTCATGAAGGCCGCTGATGGAATGGATGCTGTTATGGAGCGAATTGTCTCCATCTTGAAGCGTTGATATCGTACAAACTTGTTGAGGGAGTGAAGGTTGAGGATGGGACGAAAACCACCGTCTTTTTTTGGTACTAGAAAAAGGTTTGAGTAGAAACCGTGAAAGTGGTCTTTCACTGGAACTTGAGCAATGACCTTTTTTTGAAGCATATCTTGAATAATATTGGACATTGCTAAAGCTTTGACGGGGTCTGAAGGCAGTTTGGAAGGAACAAATCGGTGATGTGGAAAGGTGTTGAAAAATATCTTGTGACCTAGAGAGACAGTTCTTAGAATCCAAGAATCCGGTATGGATTTCTGCCAAATCTTGGAAAATTCCTTTAGTCTGCCTCCTAGTGTATGGTTTTGAGGAGGAGGCAGAGAGTCAGGAATCCTGACTCTTTGATGGGCCACCTTTCCTGGGTGCCTTGGAATGGTTTTGCCAGGACTTGAACCTCTTGTTGGAGGCCTGTTGTGTAGAGGGTCTGCCTCTACCGGATTGTCTGTTGAAGGAACCCCAAGAACGCCGATGGTAGTTGCGTTTATGGGAGTCTCTCTGTGGCCTTTTGCCTTGAGGAAGGAAGACACCTTTACCTCCTGTGACTTCTGAAATGATTTTTTTCAGTTCAGGACCAAAAAGTTGTTGACCTTCGAATTTTAAGGAGACTAACCTGTTCTTGGAGGCCGCATCTCCTGACCACTGTCGGAGCCAGAGTGCTCTTCTTGCGGCTATGGCTGCTGCTGAAGATTTGGCTGCCAACTTAGATATTTCTAGTGAAGCGTCACTGAGGAAGGACAACGCTAGTGTGAGCTTGTCTAGGATGGCATCGGAATCTGTGTGAGGTGAGGGATGTTTTAATTCTTGGCACCAAAATTTTGCGGTGCGAGCTACGCTAAAAGCAGCCGAGGCTGGTTGAATAATAGCTGCAGAGTGGAGAAAATCCCTCTTTAGGGCAGATTCCATCTTTTTATCCATGGGATCCCTGAATGAACCCGCATCTTCTGCGGGAAGAGTAGTGTTTTTTGATAAACGTACAATGGCTGGATCAACTTTAGGTGATTAGTCCCAGCATTGCTTGTGTTCCTCTGTTATGGGGAATTTGGCATAAAACTTTTGTGGAATGTTATTCCTCTTGTCTGGATCAGACCATTCTTTAGATATCATCTGAGAAATGGATTTGCTAGTAGGAAAGGATCTAGACTTTTTAGGTGTATTGCCAAGTACCTTGTCAGCCTTTGACAGTTGTGGTTGTGTTTCAGTGATCTCTAGTGTATCACGAAGGTGTTTAAGTAGGAGTTTAATGTCCTCTGGTTGTTTATGAGAGGCAGGTTCGTCAGAATCTGAATTATCAGAGTCAGAGGAATAGCTGTTATAGGACTCTTCGTCAGATAGAGAGGAAGAGGAACTATCGTGAAAACGTTTTGGAAATTTAGGCTTAGGTCTAGGCTTAGAGAAAGATTGAACAGACACAGCTTGCTGTACAGATGAGTTAATCTGGGTCTGTAGCCACCCCAAGAAATGAGAGAACTGATTGTCAGTTACAGTAGATGTATTGGCAGAAATAGAAGGTATATTATGATCTGGCTGCTGCTGTGGTGAAACATTTGCAGAGCTAACAGGACCAGGAGAAAACTGTGGATTATTCTCAAAATCTGAAGTGTCCTGAGCTGCATGCCCCAAAGCTGTAGTAATAGATTTGGGTTGCTGTACATCTGGGTCTGAGTCAGAAATTTGGTGAGATTTAACCATCCTTGTTAACCTAGGTGGAGATGGTGAAGGTAAATGAGGAGCTTTTTTTGCTTTCTTTTTAGTGACTCTGGAAGATTTCCTGGGGATGACTATTGGCTCAGAAAGATCTGCAATGAGATCTGCTAGCTCCTTTGAATGTGCCATAACTGTGGAAACCCAGTGTGCAATGATCAGACTGAGGAAACAAGGAAAAACAGGAACTTATCTGTTCTTATGAGAGGTATTATGATCTGTCTGCTGCTGTGGTATCTTTCTACAGCCTCTGCTCCGTGATGTCCTCTGTTCAGCACAGAGAAAATGCGCGAAGCTGGAACCGTGACGTCATCAAAGAGCGCCTTAGTCAGGGAAAAAAATGCGCGAAGACAAGGATGCCTCTACTGACGTCATCCACAGCGCCTAGGAAGGCGACGCGCCTGCAGAAATTTCATCCCCTGCGCCTGGAGGCTGTTATAGAACAGCGTGCACGATTAGGCAGAGGCGCAGAGGAGATGGAACCAAATGGTGCACACATGGGGAGCTCTGAAGGCTCTGAGGCACGTAGGATGCCAGGGGGAAGGGTCCCACCGGTCATCCAGAGTTTCCCTTGTATTACAGGGGTTAGGGAGCACACACTGCCCGCCGAGTGAGGGGGGGGGCTCACCATAACCCGGGAATTACGCTGAATAAGCGGAGCAACACCAAACCAAAAGGAAGGGGCTCAGTAAGAAAACCGGGGCTCATGCATTTATACTAAAGGAGCACATAACCTTAGTAAGGGGCTCACCTTAGACAGAGCACTCCAGGTAAATCCCTAATGTTCTTGTTGGAAGAGGATTGTTGGGAGTGTCCACCTCCGAGCAGGACAAACAAAAAAACTGGGGATAGAGGAGACACAGGAAGAGGAGGAGCCTAAAGATTTAATCATTGTTTGTCCTGCCTCCAGAGAGGAGAACTTAACCCCATACGTCCTGCACTGACAGGTAGGGCCGTACGCATAAAAATGAATTCAGAGTGCGAGGGTAGGGTAAGAGAGAAGTAATTCCATTTATTGCAGGGAGCTGAAAGACAATAGGAACATTCTCTTAGTCCTGCACATGGGAACTGGTGCATCAAGTAAAAGTTCCTAAACTAAATAACAAATATACTTCTATACAAGCAATTCAGTATACAGGTCATATAACATTATGCTGTTTTAACAATACTGTTCTGGAAACACAAATAGCATAGCAATTCTATACATATCATAGTGTGGCTTTTATGAAACAGCATTCTTTATATGAGACAACATAACGGATCTGTAATCAGCATAAACCACTGTGCAACATGTGCACTGATTCTGCAAGTGTAACTGTCTGTCTGCTTTAGATCACTGCAGGCTGTGTGTGCTGTAGACAGTATTAAACTACTTTGCAGTGGCATATAAACAGTTTTTAACAAGTTTGTAAAACATTAAACTAAGGATTACTACCTGAAAGACAATAGGAACATTCTCTTAGTCCTGCACATGGGAACTGGTGCATCAAGTAAAAGTTCCTACCTTGGCTGTGCACATTAGTTCCCTCTGCAGTAGCAGGGCAGGAAGTGTTCCTGGAAAATGCAGTCTTACAGGAAACAAATATAAGTAAGTGCTGAACTTGTTTTATTGCACAAATTTTATAAGGGGGGTGCTTAACTTTATACCTCTTACAATTAGACTGAGAGCTTTCCCTGTCTCCTGCTGTATAATGTATGTCCTATGCTCCTGTGTGTCTCATACTTTGTATTTGTTCTGGGGGATTGTTAACATTTGAAAATTGTTGTTAGTGGCCCCTAAGGTGTTTATCATACACTGGGGTACTGTATTATACACAGGGGAGGAGGAGACTTATAGATTTATGGGAATGTCTTATATGACTTTTTAATATTTGAACATGGGGACAAGAATGGAAAGTGGCTAGCAATGTTATCAAAAGAAAATGCAGCCAGTATGGTAATCCCAGCAGTAAGATTATCAAATGGGGTAACAGTTTCCACCCTGGCAGAAATAAATCAGAGATTTATAGAATTTTACTCACACTTATAGCCATAAGCTGAGCACCACCCCTGTTGAGATAAGGGACTATCTGAGGGATAAAGATATACCAGAACTGAAGGAGCAACACGTTACTGAGCTTGCCAGGGAAATCACACAAACAGAGGTAGAATTGGCCATAGCGGCATTCCCATCAGGAAAAACTCCAGGCACAGACGGCTTACTAATGGAGTGTGTGACAGGGTGTTTGGGAAACACCACTGTCTTAGAGCAAAAGGCACATAAAAGAGTTCCAGATCTTGGAACCTAAATCCCTTGTGGGGAAAGGAAGAGAAAAGGACTGGCAGAGGCTGGTGAGTCTGAGTCCCAGGAGGGGAAGCCAGCAGGGCCAAAATACTTCAAAGTACAAGAGGAGGAGAGTTTCCCTTGATGGTGAGTGACCAGAGGGGGGAAAACCCTGAAGTTATTTGCTGAACTGTACCCTGCATGTTCTACAGTGAAGTTGTTGAACTGTAACCTGAACATTTTTTCTGTTGCCTTTTCTTTGGGAATGTCCAGTGCTTAATAAACCTGTGTTTTTTGTCTGAAGCCTTGGTGTCCCTGTCTCTAAGCTCAAAAATCCTATACTACCTGCCTACCAAACGCTAATTCTCCCATAAAAGTGCATGTGCAGGCCAGTGGCATGTCACAAGTGGTGCTCTGATGTGGGCAGAGCTTTAAAGAGACATACACCTGTTTAAAAGCCTGGTAAGCATTACCCTTAAGAGACTGTACTAATATGGAAACTGGTGCTATAAATCCCCATGCTACAGCTGTTCAGCAGGAGGCTGTGAGTGCTATTGGAAAGCAACAGGAACAGCAATATGGCGACTGGTGGCTGCAGTTCCACCGTGACTGGAAAAGAGTCAGCGTGAAAGTCTGGGAAAGAGACTGCTAAATGCCTCACAAGTGAAGGGTGAGCATTTCTGTGAGATTCAAAGAGCAGTGGCAGCTCCTGTAAAGTCTGTAGGAAAACAGACAAATTTTTTTTGTCTACCACAAAGAAAGTTCTACCAGCAGGCTTCCTTAAAGGTGCATTGGCCTGTGGGGTTGCAACAGACTGCTGAGGAAGTGAGAGCAACTTCGCTTGTGCAAAAGGAGACCCCCTACATCTGGATCCAAGGCAGGAAACTGGTTCCAAAGAGGTGGTACCCCAAAGTTGGAGCTCCAGCAGAATACCAAGGAGAGAGGCTATGCTGATTTCCAAGTCCAGTCTGGCATATTTGGCCAGAGTTCATCCCCAGCAGTTCCACACTGGATGCCCTACAGGAATGGTGAGACTGTTCTTAAAGGGGTGGTGGAAAGGGAACGGCAGGCTGGGGGATAAAAGACTGGGACTGTGGGAGGAAAGGCAAGGTCCTGGGACCTAAAGAGTTAAGTGTGCAATCAGAGTGCACTCGGACTGTTAAAGGCATTGCTGAAAAGTCAGTAGAGGTAAAAGTGAATGGGATTTCACTGTGGGTCACACTGGACATTAACTCAACTAAGTCAGTGGTGTTGCATGAACTGTTAATGTTTATTCTACTACTGCACGAGGTCCCTGAGATGCAAGAGAACTCAGACCCCACTGTATGTCTGGGAGTTGTGGGGAAACAACAACCCAATGAATGTGGAACAATCAAACCAAGTGGTGAATGTCAGTTTTATGTAAAATGTTCTTTGTCATTTTTCTGTCAAATGTCCAGATGGGAATCCTATGTGTGTGACTGTGGGGTGTGATATAACACCCATAGTAAAAAGTGTAGGGGGGACCTCCAATATAACTGTTCCCCTAGAGAAGGTGAATGAGGTAATTCACATTGGGGAGCACCAAAAAGCAGAGCAGTCGTGTCTGCAACAAAGTAGCTCAAGTGAGAGAGAAAATGTCTTGAGTAAAATGTGCCTTAATGTTTTGTTACCTGAAGGGTTAAAGCAAAGGGAGAAAAACTCTTTGAGGAATGTCTGTGATTCCAAGTGTGAATGTTTTAAAGGTGAGGCAAAACCTAAGCCCTGCACTTTGTGTGATTTGTCTGGGAATGTGTATAAATCTGCGACTGTGTGCAAAACAGAGCCTGTAAAGTGCACTAGTTGTTCTGGCCCAGGTCATTTGGCTGATAATTGCCCCTTTGAAAGGTCTACTGGGGCAATAACTGAGATGATCAAAGTCTATGACCAGTTGTGTCTGCAACTCAACTCAGGTGGAGAGTCCCAGTCTACTGAGAGTCTACTGAGAGCAATCCCTTAGAGAGACAGGGATATGTCCAGCTCACTGAGGGGCAAATTCACTAAGCGCCGAAGCGCCGAACGCTAGCGTTAATTCACTAGGGTTTGGCATTTTCGTTACTGCGCAAACAAACGCTGGCATAGATTCGCTAGTGTTACTTCGCACCCTTATGCCTGGCGAATTTTCGCTACGGACGTAACTACGCAAATTCACTAGTGCGCGCAGTGTACTGAACGCTTCCTTTTACGCTAGACTTCCTTCACCACCTCAGACCAGGCAAGGCGCAATAGAGTAGATAGGGATTGCTTCAAGAAAAGTCAAAATTCCCAAAAAACGCTGGCGTGTTTTCTACATTATGGGTTATAGTCAAAAAAAGATCAAAAAATGTTTTGGGGCTCCCCTCCTTCCCCCCTACATTTCCTGACTCATGGCAACTTACCTAGACAGTAGGGCAAAATAAAATTTTTATTTGATGTTTTGAAGGTTTTCTAGGCATTTGTAGTGCTGATACGTGTTCCTCCATTGAAATTTGAATTTGGCGCTGTATGCAAATTAACCTTCGCTAGCGTAACTTCGCTTCACTTAGCAAATCAACGCTAGCGCAACTTCGCAATCTTACGCTACCCCTGTGCGCAACTTCGGATTTTAGTGAATTTGCGGAGCGCTGGCGAAACGACGAATCTTAGTGAATTTGCCCCTGAGAGTTTAGTGAGTGAGAACAGACCTGATTGTGCTGATATGGAGAATGGTAACATGGCTGTCAATGGGAATAAGCCACATGGAGTGACTGTGGTTGAAAGAGAAGTCATGACTCCTGTGTTACATTCCTTGGAAGGTGTCTTGCAGTCACAATCTGTCTGTCTGATAGAGGTTGCGTTGGGTCCCAATACAAGTGAAAGTGATAGATTCAGCACCAGCTGAGTCTATTAAAGAGGCATGTGAGATAAGACCTGATACAGATGAGGTCAATTGTGGGTTGCCTGTTAACACAGAATGTGTATCTGATTGTGTGTCAGAGTGTGTGACACAAATCTCTGGTAAAAAGCATTCTACAACCCATGAATGTAAAATGCAAAGTGTGAACAAAGACACTGAAGCATGTGTGCCTGATCTTGCCCTATTTGATCAGAAGCAAGAGACTGAATAGTGTGTGACTTCCACCATAGGAACACATGTGATAAATCTTTCACATGCTAAAAAAAGGTCAAAATCATGTTTAAAGGGTTTTGTAACTGAGAAGCAGCAATCTAGCCCTTCAATCAAAGAAAGACTGGAGGAAGAAATCCCTTTAAGAGAGTTGGCAATGTGTTCCGCCCCTGGGTTGAAACAGAGGGGGAGGATATGTGACAGGGTGTTTGGGAAACACCACTGTTTTAGAGCACATAAAAGAGTACATTTAAACTGCATTGTATGTGCTGCAAAGGAATATTTGGCTCAGGTAGGGTTAATATTCCCTCTCCGCCAGGTAATTAAGTGGCAGCTGAGAGAGGATCTACCTGGCAATGTAAAAGGGCTGTGTGAGCACAACTCAGGGGTCTGCAGGGAAGTGAGGGGCTGTGAGAGACAGAGCTGGGCAGAAGAGTGTTCCAGAGGTTGGAGCCTAAATCCCTTGTGGGGAAAGAAAGAGAAAAGGACTGGCAGAGACTGGTGAGTCTGAGTCCCAGGAGGGGAAGCCAGCAGGGCCCAAATACTTCAAAGTGCAAGAGGGGGAGAGTTTCCCTTGATGGTGAGCGACCAGGAGGGAGGGGAACCCTGAATGTATTTGCTGAACTGTACCCTGCATGTTCTACAGTGAAGTTGTTGAACTGTAACCTGAACATTTTTTCTGTTGCCTTCTCGTTGGGAATGCCCAGTGCTTAATAAAGCTGTGTTTTTGTCTGAAGCCTTGGTGTCCCTGTCTTTTAGCTCAAAAATCCTATACTACCTGCCTACCAAACGCTAATTCCCCCATAAAAGTGCATGTGCAGGCCAGTGGCATCTCACAAGTGGTATAAGCAGCATGTCAAGTTAATTGCACCTATTCTGACAAAACTATATAATGGGATGCAAGAGGGAGTACAATTACCAGCCTCCATGACAGAAACAGTAACAATTCTGATACTAAAATCTGGCAAGGATCTACTAGAATGTACCTCATACAGACCCATTGCACTTATTAATGAATATGTTATAATATTGACAAAGGTACTGGCAATACACCTAGGACCAGTACTTTCTAACATAATCTCCCCAGACCAAATAGGCTTCATGCCCGGATGCACCACAGACATAAATATTAGAAGGCTATTTACAAATATCAAGATGCTTGACATAGGGGGTTACCCAGAAATGTTGCATTGCACTCCACTTCAATAAAAGATTGAAATTCTCACATAGACCTGATCGCTGTGAGGTTTCTTTTCGACACAAATTATTACAAATATCGCCATAACTCAAAACAACCAGGGCAGCAGGGTGATCTCCTCTCTGGATAATGAAAAGGCCTTCGACTCTGTGGAATAGGAGTATTTGTGGGCCCGAATGAACAGAGTGGGAAAAAAATCCAACATACACAAAATGGGTATAAACACTTTATCAATCTCCTGTAGCCAAGCTGAGCACCAATACAAAACTGGCCTACCCTTTCTCAATCAATAGAGGCACCAGACAGGGCTGCCCCCTGTCCCCTTTACTATTCACAATCGCCATGGAGCCTGTGGTCTGCTATATTAGAGCATCAAAGGAAACAGAAGGGCTAAAATTAGGAGACCTAACCAAATTAATTTCAATGTATGCAGATGACACCGTTCTATACCTACCTGTAATGGAGTCCGAGATCGATTTCCAAAATGGTGGCCAAGATGGCGTCCAGGATGGTGGCTCCCTGGTTCCTCACGGACGCAGCTGGATGATGCCGACCTCTTCCCGCACTCTGATTGGTCGCCGGCGACGGAACGGACGTCGGCATCAATAATTGGCGCTGGCGTCGGTCGCACACGCCAGCGCGTCGGTCGCTGACGCCAGCACGTCCGCGCACACGTCATGACGCCGATGCGTCCAAAATTGGTGCCAAATCTTGGCCTATATTAAGGAGCTCTGGAAATTCATCAGTGCCCAATTATAGGTTTTAGCTTGCTACTCCTGGGTGTGATCTTGTGAAATCTTTGCTATTGTGTACCGACCTTTTGCCTGAATTCCTCGACCTTGAACCTCTTCTGCCTGGACTGACCTTGTTGCCTGTTGACCATTCTTTCGTCTCATCCTAATCTGTACCGCGAACTTGGACTTTGCTACCTCCTCCCCTGGTCCTCACTACTTCTGAGGCCTTTGGGCCTTACACTACCTAACCCAAACCAGGCACTAACAAGTGTGTTAGATATTATCAACAATCATACAAATTACTCTGTCTTCAAGATAAACTGGTCCAAATCAATACTTTTCCCCATAGACACCCTCCCATATAACAGTCCTCAACAAACACAAGGTATCAAATGGTTGGACACCTTCAAATATTTAGGGGTATCATTGATTTCTTTATTGGATACAAGTTGGTTACATGTATACATATCAATGGTTATTGTTATTTAGATAGTTTGTAACTAAATGTTCAATAGATGGTGCTGTTTTAATAGCTTTAAAAGGAAGTCCAAGTGACCGTATGTGTTAGCTTGAAAAAAAACCCAAGGAAGGGCTTGAAACGTTGCTGAATTTGGTCTGAGCCATTTGAAAATAAACGCTTTTCATCTTCACTAAAAAGGTGCTGTTCATTACACTATTGGTTGTTCTGTAGTGAATGGTGGCCACAATAGAACGTGCACCTGCATACCTGGGGAGTATTGTGCTGACAAGAATTTTGAGTTTAGGGCTCACTATCTTGCATACTGGATGTCCCACTATATTTTGCCTGACCAAGGAGCCTGTGTGTTCTGAAAGCTTGCAATTGTTACTCATTCAGTTAGCCAAGACACTGACAGACATAGAGTGGTAAACAACCTGAAAACACACACACTTTCACGTTTCGCTGATCCAGTTTTTTTAAAATCAGCTCTAGGTTTGTCTAATTGACATTATTTTTGCTTGTTGTTTGTCATGACTCTTTGCAACAGCAATATAACTGGAGGAGTCGCAGTGGGATTTGGATATTTACTGTTGACTTCTATTCTCATATATGCCAGGGAGCTGTTGTCTTGTATTAAGCTGGCCATAGATGTTGAGATTTTTAAAAGATCCGATCCTCATCGTGAGACCACCATTTTCTCAGAACGATTGTACGAATTGTCCATCAACTAAAAGTACAATTTGGCAGGAAAACAAAGGGGAGCTGCTTGGCCCTGCAGACATAGATACATTGCACTGGGACCCACAAAGATTTTTTGACCTGGCCGATCAATTTCCTGACAGATGTCTTCCAAAAAAATGTAAGATGTACGATCGTTCGAATCCCACTAACCGCAGGATAATTTCGAAGGATTGGTCGGACTTCCCTAAAATCGGTCGTTCGGCAAGAAGAATCATTGTGTCTATGGGGAGCTTTAGGAAGACTAGTCTATCTGGTTATCTTTCTATTGTTCTGGTGTTAGGATGCAGGGTGGGGAAAGGGTGGGAGTGATATTACTCCAACTTAAAGTGCAGTAAGTGACTGGTTTATCAGAGCATGGCCTATGACTGTGAGCACCTAGGAAAATGACAACATGTCAGGGGGGTGAGGCCTCATGTTGTGATAGAAGCAATTAAGTCTGTAAAGGAAGCTGAGGATTTATTATTGAGTCCATACACATTTAAGATTGTATATCGGTTTTACTCTATTAATAAATCCACATATAAATATCTAGCTTCTGCATCTGCCTGAACACGCAACACCTTGTCGTTTAAAAATTTGCTTAAGATAATAGTTACACCCCTTTTTTTTGTTTTTAGATGGGGCGGATATGCATTCTGCAATCCAGGTATTTTTAAGAGCAGAGGATTGAGAGGAATGCCAATGAGTTTCCTGTAAACAGATAATCTGTGCACCGAGTGGTTTCAAATATTGGAGAATTTTTTTGCATTTCAAAGGGGTATTTAAACCTTTTATGTTCCAAGAAAGAACCTTAAGAGTAGTTCCAAGAGTAGTTCCTGAGTTTGTGCTCCCACTGGGATATGTACTGTTTGGTGGGTATAATTGTGATACCAACAGGTTCTGCTGTCCCTCTGAGTTGCGGACCCCATGGATAAAGTGTATAGTAAGGGGGTAGGGTGGTAGATAAAGCTCTGTTTTGTATTGGTGCATTTTCCAAACTTTAAAACCATTAACTTTGAAAACAGACAACCAAAAAATAAATAAACAAAGAGTGTTACAGCTTTGTGCTGTAACACTGGTTGCAAGCGGTGGCATAGGGTACCAGGACATTGGAGGAACAAAGTACCATCTCCCTTTCATCCCTGCATCATGGAAGCTCCACCTGGAATATACAGTGTCTCATGGGATACATTTAATGACTCCTGGACTCCACAGATCCCTACTGATCCCAGTGAGAACACCTTGTTTTGGCAGAGGTGTGACTATCTTGGACTCTCTGCAGATGAGGCCCTGACCCATCGGGTACAACAGCTGGTGAGGATGAAGGCAGACCTGGAGGCTGATTACTATGTCCTGCAGAGCACAATGCACCAACCAGGTGGGAGATACAAGTATAGTTCCTACACAGTGCGCCCCCTTCCCCACAGCTGGGAGGAATGGCAAGAGCTCTGGGACCAACATAAGTTGTGTAACCACAACACCTTTTTGGGTGACCCAGAGGAGGAGTTCTGGAGCCTCTATACAAGCCGGTTTAGATACATTGGCATGAATGATACAGAGGAAAGGAGGGACTGGTTAGCTGAACTGATTTATCAGGAGCTGGATATTTTAAGAGACTATGTGGGGATCCTACAATTTGAAGATCGTCGTAGGGAAGAAATGCTTGCAGAACCTGAGCTTGGTTTTTGCCTGTTTAAAGGCTTGGCAGAGGCTGCAGCTTCCCCAAGTGAATACCCTGTCTGTGTGGAGTCCAGTGGCTGTGTGATCCCTGGGCTGGAGAACCTAAGCGTGGTTGCTGCATATCTAAATGCTTGGCAGAGGCTGGGGTCTCCCCAAGTCCTTCAACTTGGTCTTAGCTGCATAGATATCTGACTGATAGAGACTCCTAGCTAGCCAGGCCTAGATTTCTGGAAAGGCCACCAAGGCCTGGACCTAGGGCGGCAGGATTTTAGGGGGGCAGCATGCTGCCCAACCACACCCACATTGGTTCAAAAACACTGAGATACAATCATTTTTTAAATTTCCTGTGTGTCGATCCCCATGGCTCCAGTCCAGATGATGAAAATTTGCATGAATAAAGGGGAGGGGACAGGGGTGCTGAACGACATTGGGCCTAGGGGTGCCCACTGTAAATCCAGCCCTGTAGCTAGCGGAGAGGCTTTATCATTAACTCTTAACCACCCAATTCGAGCCATAACAATAATAGTTACTTCCCAATTTTACATTTATTGAAACCATCAGAAGTAACAAGTTACCCAACCAAGGGGGTGTTACCCAACCAAGTTCAAAGTGTCGTGCCACATCCTCTTGTTTCTCAAAAACCATTGGCCTACTGTGAGCCAGAATCCTCAGTCTTGCGGGGTATAGCACGGAAAATTTGCGGCCTAAGTTATGCAGCATTTTACACACTGGAGTGAATGTCCTGTGTCTTGTTGCTTCCAGTGCAGAAAAATCTTGGAATATAAGGAGTTTTATTTGTTGGCAGGTGAATTTCTCCTGCTTTTTGTAGGCCCCCAAGATCTTCATTTAACCATGTAATTTAATAATCAAATTATCACTGGTCTGGGGCAGTTTTCCTTGGCTGTATTTTCTGGGCCGATAAGATGAAACTGCTGTATTGTAAGAGGGATGTTGATTCAAGTCCCAAGGCCTCTGGCAATTGTATAGTCAGAAACCATTCCAGATAGTTGCTTTTAATTGTTTTGGGTATACCAATTATTCTTAGGCTATTACACCTGCTCCTATTCTCCAAGTTGTCTACCTTTTCCAAAAGAATCAAAATTTTGATTTTTCAAGCCCCTCTTCTGTGTCTGATAATCATTGTTCGGCTTATTGAGAACTGTTCCAACACTTCATTCAATTTTACATCCAATGAGGCAAGTTTTTGGTCTAACAAGGGACCCAAGATCTGTTAGATCTGCTGCTGACAGTGTGGCAGGAGATGTCGCTGGTGTTGAATTGTACTGTGAATCCACAGAGGACTGTGAAGGATTATCCACTGTTGGTACTGGCCAATCCCCTGAGTTGAAACCTTTTTGTGGTCTTTTCTCCTAAGAGTAGTCTTTACTTGGGTTTTTGATGGCTAATCCCCTTGTTTGGAGGGAGAATTGCTTGCCAAGTATTTGTGCATGTTCACAGGATGGTAAATGATTAATTATGCAGATTAAGAGAGGATGGGTGTGGTCAGGTGAAATTGAGCTAATGACCCAGTGCGAGGCAGTAAAATGTCACATGGTTAGTACAAGCCTGGAGTGTGCACCACAATTGTAAATTGTATTGTGACTTAATTAGCTTCTAGTTAATAGGGTGCTGTGTCTGAAATGAGGATCTATTTAACTATGCCAGACCTGTTGTGCTATACTAGATCTGTGGATCTTTTCTAAGGGATAGGGTACCCTTGGCAATCCAGGGGCCCGAGTCCCTTTTGCGTATAAAAAGTACTGTGAACTGGGAATAACAGTGCAGTGTCTCCACCTAGGGAACACTGAGGAACACACATCAGGGGGATTCCACTAGGAATAATAAAACACACACAGTTTGCAAATGAAACAAATAAACTGCACTGAGCATATAAACTGCAGTAAAACTTGAGCAAACTAATACACCATGCACTCTTACATATGGGGACACGTGGGGCACTCCCTCAATTACTATTAAGTACTTAACTGTTGCTCCAACACAGTCCTTTTTAATATCAAAGTCCCAATCCTCCGGAAGGGGTTAATAACCACACAGTTCAAATGAAATGTCCCTTCCCCAGAACTCTTATTCCCCAGGTAGCACTACCATTTCCCAAAAGTACCTCTTCCTTTTTTAGCAGCAGCTCTCACATAACAGGTAAGTACACAAGACTTGTCTTCACTTTGGGGCCTCACTTTAGTATCCATGCCAGTATCCTCCTTGGGTGGCTCACTCACAGGGGGGCTCTCAGAGGAAATCACACTGGAGATTACAGGCAGCTCTGCAGCAGGATCAATCTCATCAGTGGCACCTTTCTCCTTTTGAGTCTCTAGCAGCTTGGCAGGGAACAGGCTGGGCTCAATCTGTACCTCCACAGATTTAACAACTTATCTGGACTTGACAGTCTTACAACTACTAGTGCTGGCTCTGTTTAGCTCTCTGGGGGACCCCATATATTTGGCTCCAAAGTCAGGCACACCCTCTCTCCCAAGGTTGCACTGGGGTGCCCAGCCAATTGGATCACTCTCCAGCCTGTAACTGGGCTGGATGATGTCACAGGCTGAAAAACAGGAGAAAAATTCCTCTTGTCCCCTACATTTCTATATATCTGTAACCTTGTTATGAGCTAAGGGGGCACAGCCTGAAGGCCAGTTAGTGGGAGATTTGGGGTGAGTGTTTATTTGTACCCTGGGTACTCCTGGAACTATAGCAGGGTGACTGTTACCCCAATGTTTCTATATATCTGTAACCTTGTTATGAGCTAAGGGGGACAGTCTGAAGGTCAGTTAGGGGCAGATTTGTGGTGAGTGCTTATTTGTACCCTGGGTACCCCTGGAACTATAGCAGGATGATACCCCAATGTTTCTATATATCTGCAACCTTGTTATGAGCTAAGGGGGACAGTCTGAAGGTCAGTTTGGGGGAGCTTTTGGGGGAGTGCTTATTTGTACCCTGGGTACCCCTGGAACTATAGCAGGGTGACTGTTACCCCAATGTTTCTATATATCTGTAACCTTGTTATGAGCTAAGGGGGCCCAGTCTGAAGGTCAGTTAGGGGGAGATTTGGGGTGAGTGATTATTTGTTCCCTGGGTACCCCTGGAACTATAGCAGGGTGACACCCCAATGTTTCTATATATCTGTAACCTTATGAGCTAAGGGGGCCCAGTCTGAAGGTCAGTTTGGGGGAGATTTGGGGTGAGTGCTTATTTGTACCCTGGGTACCCCTGGAACTATAGCAGGGTGACACCCCAATGTTTCTATATATCTGTAACCTTGTTATGAGCTAAGGGGGCCCAGTCTGAAGGTCAGTAAGGGGAGATTTGGGGTGAGTGCTTATTTGTGCCCTGGGTACCCCTAGAACTATAGCAGGGTGACACCCCAATGTTTCTATATAACTGTAACCTTATGAGCTAAGGGGGCCCAGTCTGAAGGTCAGTTTGGGGGAGATTTAGGGTGAGTGCTTATTTGTACCCTGGGTGCCCCTGGAACTATAGCAGGGTGATCTTAGGGACTTTCTGCTATTTTTGATCAATTTACAAAAACTCCCAGAGCACCCCAAGAATGAATGGAACCCACATTGAGCTTTGAGGCACATTTCTGTGACATTCCCCCCACTTGTTTATTAGGAAAGAAGAATTTTGTGCCACTATAAAGCTGAGTTCTATGTGGGGCAGGAGGGAATGTGGAATCCATTCATGTGTATCCGTACGGTATTCCCAGAGAGTTCACTTCTCAGTAGTCAGTCCTGGCTCTCCTTTTGGATTGAACTAGGCTAGTAACTAAGCTGGGGGGACTGACCCGAACAAGTGCTGGAACCTGGGGTCTAACCTACTCTGATCATACCTCCCAACTGTCCTGTTTTTAGAGGGACAGTCCCTCTTTTGACAGCTCAACCCACAATCCCTCGTTGGTACTGGAAAGTCCCATTTTTCTCTCCACTGAACAGGCAGAAAAAGAATTGGCTTTTGGCATAGAGCCCAGAACAGCCACAGCAGCAGATAAGACACTTTTGTAACAATTTTGAGAGAAGCAAATAAGTAATTGTAACAATATAAGATAACAGGTCCCTTGGGAGAAGTTAGACTCACAGCTTAAAGGGCAATTCACCTTCAGTAGCAAAACTCTAATAACTGGAAAAAAACACAGAAATGTGTTCAAACTTTCATAACTTGCCAAATTTTATAAAATGAACATGGTAATTACGGGGTGTGGCCACAAAAATGGGCTATGCATGCCAAGTGTTGTGTCCATCTTTTTATTTCCAAAATGTTTGGAGGTGAGCTGATCAGAGAAGGGACCTGACTAATGAACCTTCTGGTTCTTATGGAACAATTCCCTGATTCCCTACCTGGGTCCTACATGTACAACAGTGAAGGCCTATTGGAACTAGAACCTGAGGGGCCTAAATGAAGAGTGAAGTCTTCCCTGTCTTGCCTTTCTCTTTCCCAGAATTCCTCACCCAGTCACATGTTATCAGCCTTACTGTCTCCAGATTGGCTGTCACTGACCCCTGCAGGCTGGAGGTGACATTTGGGAGCAGCTGATGTTGAGTGGTGAGATAGATGAATGAGTCTAGCGGCCGCGTTTAGATCAGATTGGAGTTGTGAAAGGTGACTTGTTGGAATACCTGTGAGGAGTAAGTTGCAGTAATCAAGGCGGGAGATGATGAGAGACTGAATCAGTGTTTTAGTTGATTCTGAACTGAGATAGGGTCGTATTCGAGCAATGTTGCGCAGTTGAATATGGCAAGATTTTGCAAGTGTTTGAATGTGTGGTGAAAAAGATAGATGTGAGTCTAAGATGACTCCTAGGCAGCCTGTGTGGTGGAATGAAAGGTGGTGTTGTTTACGGTGAGTGATATCTGAGGGACAGGGGAAGATCTTGGAGGAAATATAATGAGTTCTGTTTTAGAAAGGTTCAGTTTCAGGTGGCGCTGAGACATCCAGGAGGAGACAGCAGAGAGACAGTCTGTGACTTGGGAAAGGACAGAATTAGAAAGATCAGGAGTAGACAAGTAGAGTTGGGTGTTATCAGCATAAAGGTGATACTGAAGTCCAAATGACTGAATGAGTTTTCCTACTGAAGTTGTATAGAGCGAGAACAGCAGGGGGCCAAGAACAGAGCCTTGAGGAACTCCAACAGAGAGTGGGAAAGTAGTAGAAGTAGAGTTAGAGAAGGAAACTTTAAAGGAACGGTCAGACAGATAAGATGTAAACCATGAAAGAACAGTGTCCCGAATGCCAGATGAGTGTAGAATGTCAAGGAGGAGTGTGTGGTCAACTGTATCAAAGGCTGCAGAGAGATCAAGAAGGATTAGAATGGAATAATGACCTTTAGACTTTGCCAATAGAAGATCATTGGTTACTTTGGTGAGTGCAGTTTCAGTCGAGTGTGATGGGCGGAAGCCAGATTGCAATGGGTCGAGGAGGGAGTTGTGGATGAAATGCTGGATCAGGCGTTTGTAAACAAGACTTTCTAGTAATTTGGATGTATATTCTATATACAGTATAAATTACAGCTGTTGGTCATCTCCTGCCTTCCAAGCAAAATGTCCAAGTTGTATAATAAACATGCTGAAAAGACAACAGATAGTATTACTAAAGCACTAAAAACTGTAACCCCCCCACACACACACACGTTATAAAAAGCCATTGATGGTCAGGGCCCCCTTATAAGTTAAAAAACGGTGGCACCAGGGCCCTCGATAAAAGTTTTTCTTTTTTAATTGGTGGTCAGGGCCCCCTTAAAAGTTGAAAAAAATATTTTTTGTTGACCAGGGCCCCCCCCTATAGATTAGAAAAAACTTTGGTGCCAGGTCCCCTATAAAAGTTTTTAGAAATCATTGGTTTTCAGGGCCCCCATACATAAAAAATAAAGCTGATGCCAGGGACCCCATAAGTTTTTCTAAAAACACTGGTGCCAGTGCCCCCCCTTACAAGTAAAAAAGAAACATTGGGGCCCCAGAGAATATTTTTTTTAAAAAAAACATTGGTGGCAGGGGGGCCTATAGAATATTAAAAATAATACATTGGTGGCCAGGGGTTTAATAAAATAAAAAACAGACATTGGGGTCAGTAGAAGTGAACACGTGGCTTCAGGACTTAAGCTCATTTTGTCATTTTGTGTCTTTTCACGGCTTCAGTACTTGAAATTCGGCTCTTTTCGTGGTTTCGGGACTTCAGCTTCGGCTATTCGGACTTTGGCTGTTCAGTGGTTCAGGACTAGAGCGATGGGTCAGATACATACGAGCCATAACAAGTAAATGGATATTATTGTTGAATTATTTGCCTTTTTCTTCTGACTCATTTCAGCTTTTAAATAGGAGTCACTGATCCCCATCTAATATAAAGATAAACAAGCCCTTAAATCTAGACGGTCTGCTGCATTACACAAACCCGTAGGATGATATTTAACTTATAACATGTTTTATGATGTGGTGCAGAATCTCCTGTTACACTAAATGTCTTACTGGTTATAGACTGACAGAGTTGTCAGAGTTTTCCTCTAATGGTACAATAGGCAACTTCTAACACAATGTTCTGCAGCAGCTGAGGTGAGGAGTTCATGATAGTCCTGAGGTGGGTGCACAGTGTGCGACCCCCCGTCTCCTGGACATGGATAACTTGGCTGTGGGTTTCAGCCCAAATTCACCTGGAGACTTTACCACTGAGGATTTCTTCAGACTAATGTTGTGCTGCTCCAGACTCACCAGATTTCACCTGTGAAGCTGCGATGGTGCAGGACGATGGCTGCTGGTAAGTGCCGCCTACCACTCTATGACACTCATAGCTCAAAGTTTGCCACAACTTGCAGGAAGCATGACCTCTAGGGGTGCGGCCTCAAACCCCGGTGTCTCACGTTATTAACCGCACCTCATCCGGAAATGGTGATAAACCAGCATAGGGACATTGGGGGTCATTTATAAACTTGGCGCAGGGCAGATTGGTTCGCAAAGTGGTTATATTTATAAAGCTGAATAAGAGGGTGCATACAGAAATGCGAATTGTTTATTCACAATGCAAATGTCTAAAGGGGCTTTATAAATATGTCACAATTTGCTAATTGCGAATCTTTATGCGCACACTCTGCGACTCAATTACGCCACAACTTTGGTGGCGGATAAAATATTCGCAAAACAGTTTTGCAAACTGTGAATTTAAGTTACTGTCAACACTATTTTCGCGCACAACAACCTCACACATCGGGTAGGCTCGCGCAAACTCCTGTCTCATTTGCGCGCCATTTGCGAAAATTTATTCACACTGCGAATTCACAAAAACTGGAAAGACGGGCAGAGCAGTGCAATATATTAGTGCTCAGCAAAAAACATGTCCAATACAACCATTTGCGAAAAATATGCGCTGCGCGAACTTTATAAATGGCCCCCATTGTGTTAAAGATATAGTTATATGATGGAAGCAACGTGAAAAGTCATGCAGGGAGATGTGGCGCAGCTTGGCGCTCTCAAGGGGGGCCCAGATATTTCAAAAAATACAGCACAGCTGGGCCCCAATTTAGGCCCAGGCCCGGTACAACAGTGCCCCGTGTGCCCCCTGATAGCAGCCCTGGTTTTACACTTCGGCCATAGGTGGATACAAAGGGGAAGTATGTGGTTTCTATTTTTAATTGCTGTTTTGTGGAGTAAAGATTCTCTTTTCAATTAAAGTACCTTGAATTATCAGATGTCTTTCATAGCCTCTTGCTACAAACTTCTCAATTAGCCCATTAGCACTAATGAGGTATTTCAAGTCATCAGAAGTTTTCCTTCTTATCCTGAGAAATTGTCCCTTAGGTATTCCTTTTAGGGTGCTGGGTGTATGATAACTTGTCCTGTGCAACATGTTATTGCGTTCAGTGGGTTTGATATATAAATCGGCAGTCAGGGACCTTCTTTATTGACATTCACATCCACATAATGTACCATTTTTGCATCATATTCAGCAGTAAATGGAATGGTTGGATTTTGTGTATTGATATAATCAATGAAATCCCATCATTTTCATTCATTTGCCCCCCATAGTAAGAATACATCATCCACATAGCGTAGGTAACTGTCAGGATCAGCCCAGGACTTGAACTCTGGTGCTGCTGTTCTGGTGATTTGCAGCACTTGCCTCATGAGCCACTGGGGGCTCTCAGGACTGGTCTTGAACTATTGTGTCTATTGTTTCTGGTAATCTGCCTGTTTTCCACCCACCTCGTTTACCCTCATGTGTTTCCCATTTCCTAATCACCTTCCCTTTATAAACCCCGCCCTGAGCTTTGCTCAGGGCTGAGTCATTGATTGTATTCTGTTTGTTTCTGACCTGCCAATCTGAATCTGAATCTGAACCTGAACCTTGTATGTCTTGTTCCTGAAAACCTTGTTGCCTTGTTTCCTGAGTGAGTACCTTTGTTCCTGTGTTCCCCATTTTTCCCTCACCATCTGGATTCCTCGATTAGCCTTTTTGCCTGTTCCTGCCTTTTGTGTTTCTGTGTTCCGACTGCAATAAACCTACTATTACTTCATCATCATCATCATCATGTCTTTGCCTACAATTACCTATGGCTACACCTCTGGGCTCCCACCATATCCACTCCCCTTGGAGTGGCTATCCTCGGTTACAGTGGTTCCCCGTTGTGAACTTTACAGTAACATTTAATATATGTGCTGAATTCGCTAAGGCTCAAGATTATCTTCTGTTAAATGAAGTGCATGAAGATGTTGGCATAGCTTGGCACAAGGTTACTGCCCATAGCCGTGCCCTGTGTCTGGATAAAAAATTCATTATTAAATCTAAAGAAGTTTTCTTTTCAAAACCAATGTTAGTAATTCAAGCAGAAAATATATGATGTTATGTGGGATCCGGGTTGGTGAGAAGTGTCTCTTATATACCGTGTATTCCCTCCTCATGAGGTATAGATGTATATAAAGATTGGACGTCTATGCTACAAAGTATCCAATCATCCCCCACATGTGTCAGATCCTGTAGTTGACACAAAACATTTGTGGTATCTTTTAGACATTCAGGGTTTGTCTGAACTTTGTCTTGAAGGTATAAATCTAAATATTGTGATAGTGGCTGTAATACCGACCCCATCCCCCATACAATAGGTCTACCGGGGGGATTAACAAGACTTTTAGTAACAAGACTTTTAGTAACAAAACTTTTTAAGGAGTTTCACAGTAGATTGTCACATTTACTAGACTGGGCTAAATTCCATCTGATCTTAGATGAGAAGTAATGCACATACCTTAACAGATTGAGTCCCCGTATCCCTATATTCCATTGGCTGCTGAAGGTCCATAAGAACTTAGTGGAGAGCAGACCAATTGTTTCTGCCATTAGTTCTCTTAAGGAACCCCTATCTGAGTATGTGAATTGTTTATTGTTACCCATGGTTTTCTAACTCCCCAGCTATCTCAGAAATAGTATCGATTGCATCAACAAAATTCAGATGACCAATTGGAAAACAACATGTGGGTGAGCCTTGACCTAACAGCATTATATTCTTCTATAGATCATGAGGGGTCATATCAGCAGTCGGTTTTTGGCTTCAGCATTTCAGCTTATATGGTGATTTACAAAATGAATTTCTCGTAGAGGCTTTTGAATATCCTTTAAGTACAAATTATTTCATGTTCCCCTCCGGTGTCTCTGCACTGGCCCTGGCACCACAGGCAATTGGCTCCATGTGATTCTGTTCCCTTTATCTCCTTCAATAAAGGGATTTTACATGTTATTGCTCAAAGCCCAGAGCCATTATACAGTGAGTCTGTTATACTGTGAGAGACATTATACAGTGAGAGTCTTTATATAATGAGAGCCGTTATACAGTGAGAGACATTATACATTGAGAGCCATTATAGAGTGAGAGACATTATACCGTGAGACAGTTATACAGTGAGAGACATTATACAGTGAGAGTCATTATAGAGTGAGAGACATTATACATTGAGAGCTGTTATACAGTGAGAGACATTATACAGTGAGAGACTTTATATAGTGATAGCCATTATACAGTGAGAGACATTATACACTGAGACTGTTATACTGTGAGAGACATTATATAGTAAGAGTCTTTATATAGTGAGAGCCGTTATACAGTGAGAGACATTATACATTGAGAGCCATTATACTGTGAGACAGTTATACAGTGAGAGACATTATACAGTGAGAGCCATTATAGAGTGAGAGACATTATACATTGAGAGCTGTTATACAACGAGAGACATTATACAGTGAGAGACTTTATATAGTGATAGCCATTATACAGTGAGAGTCATTATACACTGAGACTGTTATACTGTGAGAGACATTATATAGTAAGAGTCTTTATATAGTGAGAGCCATTATACAGAGAGAAACATTATACAGTTAGAGTCATTATACATTGAGACTGTTATATAGTGAGAGTCATAATACAGTGAGAGCCATTATACAGTGAGAGCTGTTATACAGTGAGAGTCGTTATACAATGAGAGCCATTATACAGTGAGAGACATTATACATTGAGACTGTTATACAGTCAGAAACATTATACATTGAGACTGTTATATAGTGATAGTCATTATATAGTGAGAGCCATTATACAGTGAGAGCCGTTATACAGTGAGAGTCATTATACAATGAGAGACATTATACATTGAGACTGTTATACAGTGACAGACATTATACATTGAGACAGTTATGCTGTGAGAGACATTATACATTAAGACAGTTATACAGTGAGAGACATTATACAGTGAGAGACATTATACAGTGAGAGATGCTATACAGTGAGAGACATTATACAGTTACATACTTACATGAAATAAGACAAAGTCCATCAAGTTCAGCCCCTCCAAATGAAAACCCAGCCCCATACACACACCCCTCCCTACTGTCACATAAATGATATATCCCCATATCTATACTAACTATAGAGCTTAGTATCACAATAGCCTTTGTATTATGTCTGTCCAAGAAATCATTCAAGCCATTCAGTGAGAGACATTATACCGTGAGACAGTTATACAATAAGAGACATTATACAGTGAGAGACATTATAAAATGAGAGACATTATACAATTATTATTATTATTATTATTATTATTAACATGTATTTATATAGCTCCAACATATTGCGTAGCACTGTAAAGTAAATGTGATTATATCATAACTACATCACATGAATTCTATACATAGAACATATGGAGTTACATACATCACAATCAATACCGGTACAAAAGGTGAGGAAGGCCCTATGCAAAAGAGCTTATACTCTAAAGGGAAGGGAGTAATACACAAGGTGTGGGAGTGGGCAAGATCGAATTAAGTGGGTGAGAAATGTGGTACTGTATGTGGTGTTGTGTTTGGTAGTTAAGCAGAGTGAGGGGAGGCTTCTCGAAAGAAGTGCGTTTTCAGAGATTTCTTGAAAGCAGAAAGGTTGGGAGAAAGTCCCGTGGGAGAGCGTTCCAGAGGAGGGGTGCAGCCCTTGCAAAGTCTTGAATGCGAGCATGTGAGGAGGTAATGAGAGAAGAGTTGAGTAGCAGGTCAGTAGAGGAGAGTAGTAAGCAGTTGGGTGAGTATATAGAGATGAGTTCAGAGATGTAGGGTGGAGCAGAGTTGTGAAGTGCTTTGAAAGTCAGGGTCATTAATTTAATTCTGAGAGGTAGTGGAAGCCAGTGCAGGGATTGACAGAATGGCGAGGCAGAGGAGGAGCGGTTGCTGAGGTGTATGAGCCTTGCAGCAGTGTTCATTATGGACTGGAGAGGTGACAGTCTCTGGAGGGGGAGGCCAATTAAAAGAGAGTTACAGTAGTCTAGACGTGATATGATGAGAGAGTGAATAAGAATTTTGGCAGCGTTTTGGGTGATAAATTATGGTATTTTGGATATGTTCCTTAGATGGATGTGACATGATTTAATAAGTGACTGGATATGAGGAGTGAATGACAGGGCAGAATCTAGGATAAACCCAAGGCACCGGGCCTGGGGAGAGGGGGTGATAGTGGAATTGGTAACTATGATGGATACTTCCGGGATGTTACTGGTGTTAGTTGGGAGATTGTCTAATGTAGCTGTAATACAAGTGAGTCTCAGCAGTTGCTAATCGCTGGGTTACTGACGCGGCAAACCCGGAGCTCAGCCAAACTCTCCTCACCAACTTGGGTTTTGAGAATGTGATTGGCCTGTGGGTGCTGGCAGTGCAGTTATGTGTGGTCCTGTACTAAACTGAAATATCTTATTAAAGCCTGTCATTATGTGACCAATATCAGTGCTGGACTGAGGCTGATTGTGAGTAAGTGGGCCGCACCAAGAAAGCAGCCAGCAGCAGCAGGACAAGCTCTTCTCCATTATTGTCCTCCCTCACCAATGTCCTGCGCTGACGCACAACGTTATTTAGAGAGCGCACAGTGATTGATGATGTTGGTCTGACATGTCAGTCTCCTGTAAATTCTTGTATGACTTGTCCAGGCTGCATGGGGAGAGCATTGGGGGGCTACAAACACTACAAGCAGAACAAGCAAGTGCTACAGACCTGATCAATTTACTCACTTGCTGCTGCCCCAAACAATTTCAATTTCCCACCCACACGGGCACAGAATTCTCTGTAACACCGGCCTATGGACTTGCTAAAGGGCAAGTTGGTGGCTCAGTGACCCCATCCCACCCCCCCATCTGTCTCAGCACAGGGAGATTACTGGTAAAGACTTGGACTGGTTTATTTACTAGCTGCGACATTTTAACTGTTATCCCCTGGAAATGTATTCGTTTTAATGTATGTGCTGCGGTTATTAAGTGAACAACTGCATTCATGGGTTATTACTTATGGATCTGCCACAGTGTCTGAGATCTGGGGGTATTTATACATGGAATTGGCACATACCATCTTCTCTGAGATCTGGGGGTATTTATACATGGAATTGGCCCATACCATCTTCTCTGAGATCTGGGGGTATTTATACATGGAATTGGCACATACCATCTTCTCTGAGATCTGGGGGTATTTATACATGGAATTGCCACTGTACCATCTTGCACAATGCCTTTTAAGGCTATAGGCTTATTGCTACTTTTTTTTATTCAGGCTCTCTGCAATTCATATCCCAGTCTTTCATTCAAATATGTTTGTAGTTGCTAGGGTAATTTGGACCCTAGCAACCAGACTGCTGAAATAAAAAACTGGAGAGCTGCTGAATAAAAAAAACGAAATAACGCAAACCGCAAATAAATAAACGAAAAAAACAGCTGCAAATGTGCTTAGATCCTTTCAGTACAGGTATGGGACCTGTTATTCAGAATGCGCAGGACCTGGGGTTTACCAGATAACAGATCTTTCAGAAATTTGGATCTTCATTCCTTAAGTCTACAAGAAAATCATATACCGTATATACTCGCGTATAAGCCGAGATTTTCAGCACCCAAAATGTGCTTGAAAATCCTACCTCGGCTTATACGCGGGTCAGCATACTGTATATGTATAGAAGTACTAGTGTCCCCGCTCTTCATCTGGTCCTTTAAATCCTCCTCCGTCCCACCAACAAACCCACCCCAGTACCTGCTACTCTTTGCCTTCCGTCTCCCCTTACTCTCAACTACCGTACTTCCTGTTTCTCTCAGCTGCGCCTGCGCACAAGCCGCAATTCCCTTCGGGCAGAGCTAAAACTACTCCTCCCGGCATGTCTTTCTCTGGCATACCGGTACGTAACGATGACACAGATTGGAGGCGGAAGTCAGCTGTGCTGAGGTTCGAGGTCTGGGGGAGAGAACGACCGGGAGCTGCGGTGAGTAAATCGATCGGTTTGGGACCGGACACTGCGGGCGTAGAGATTTGAGTTTCGAGTAAGGCGAGTAAGGCGACTCAGTTAACTACAATTCCCACAATCCTCTGCTGTCAGTAGAAAGCTGGGGGTTGCAGTTAGAGGCTTCGAGTGGTTAACAGAGCTCAGGGCAGAGCCTCTTTGTACTGGTAACATCACTGCTGCTCTTAGCACCTGTATTTTATTTATATATGTGGCTCAGCTATTGAGTGGATCTGTTGGGATGTTTGTTCCCTTTGTTATGAGATGGGTACGACTAGCTGCTGCCTGGCCAATCAATTACATTTTTTTAAACTTGTGCTTGTCTTTATGAATTAATGTTTTAAGCATCATGGCTTGATTTTTAACATTAAACCGACTGTTTGATATTTCTGAGACTTTTCTGAGTTGTGTCTAGGCTTATACGCGAGTCAATACGTTTTTCTGGGTTTCATAGGTAAAATTAGGTACCTCGGCTTATACGCGGGTCGGCTTATACACGAGTATATACGGTAAACATAAATAAACCCAATAGGCTGGTTTTGCTTCCAATAAGGATTAATTATAATCTTAGTTGGGATCAAGTACAAGTTACTGTTTTATTAAGAGAAAAGAGAAAATAATTTTTAAAAAGTTGGACTATTTGATTATAATGGAGTCTTTTGGAGACAACCTTTCCATAATTCAGAGCTTTCTGCATAATAGGTTTATGGATCCCATACCTGTACTAAAAGACTACTTGTCTTTCTCAGATTGACTTCTATTTTTCTGTCCCTATAAACCAGCAGCATTATTCATATATAAGGGGATATGATCACTATATATAAATATATAAGGGGGATTTGATCACTATATATAAATATATAAGGGGATATGATCACTATATATAAATATATAAGGGGGATATGATCACTATATATAAATATATAAGGGGGATATGATCACTATATATAAATATATAAGGGGATACGATCACTATATATAAATATATAAGGGGGATACGATCACTGTATATAAATATATAAGGGGGATACGATCAGTTTATATAAATATATAAGGGGATACGATCACTACATATAAATATATAAGGGGGATACGATCACTTTATATAAATATATAAGGGGACATGATCACTATATATAAATATAAAAGGGGGATACGATCACTATATATAAGTATATAAGGGGACACGATAACTATATATAAATATATAAGGGGATACGATCACAATATATAAATATATAAGGGGGATATGATCACTTTATATAAATATATAAGGGGACATGATCACTATATAAAAATATATAAGGGGATATGACCACTATAAATATATAAGGGGATATGACCACTATATATAAATATATAAGGGGGTATGATCACTATATATAAATATATAAGTGGGATATGATCACTTTATATAAATATATAAGGGGATATGTTCACTATATATAAATATATAAGGGGGATATGATCACTATATATAAATATATAAGGGGATATGATCACTATATATAAATATATAAGGGGGATATGATCACTATATATATATATAAAGGGGATATGATCACTATATATAAATATATAAGTGGGATATGATCACTATATATAAATATATAAGGGGATATGATCACTATATATAAATATATAAGGAGGATATGATCACTATATATAAATATATAAGGGGGATATGATCACTATATATAAATATATAAGGGGGATAAGATCACTATATATAAATATATAAGGTGATATGATCACTATATATAAATATATAAGGGAGATATGATCACTATATATAAATATACAAGGGGGATATGATCACTATATATAAATATATAAGGGGATATGATCACTATATATAAATATATAAGGAGGATATGATCACTATATATAAATATATAAGGGGGATATGATCACTATATATAAATATATAAGGGGGATAAGATCACTATATATAAATATATAAGGTGATATGATCACTATATATAAATATATAAGGGAGATATGATCACTATATATAAATATATAAGGGGGATATGATCACTATATATAAATATATAAGGGGATATGATCACTATATATAAATATATAAGTGGGATATGATCACTATATATAAATATATAAGGGGATATGATCACTATATATAAATATATAAGGGGATATGATCACTATATATAAATATATAAGGAGGATATGATCACTATATATAAATATATAAGGGGGATATGATCACTATATATAAATATATAAGGGGGATAAGATCACTATATATAAATATATAAGGTGATATGATCACTATATATAAATATACAAGGGAGATATGATCACTATATATAAATATACAAGGGGGATATGATCACTATATATAAATATATAAGGGGGATATGATCACTATATATAAATATATAAGTGGGATATGATCACTATATATAAATATATAAGGGGATATGATCACTATATATAAATATATAAGGGGATATGATCACTATATATAAATATATAAGGAGGATATGATCACTATATATAAATATATAAGGGGGATATGATCACTATATATAAATATATAAGGGGGATAAGATCACTATATATAAATATATAAGGTGATATGATCACTATATATAAATATATAAGGGAGATATGATCACTATATATAAATATACAAGGGGGATATGATCACTATATATAAATATATAAAGGGGATATGATCACTATATATAAATATATAAGGGGATATGATCACTATATATAAATATATAAGGGGGATATGATCACTATATATAAATATATAAGGGGATATGATCACTATATATAAATATATAAGGAGGATATGATCACTATATATAAATATATAAGGGGGATATGATCACTATATATAAATATATAAGGGGGATAAGATCACTATATATAAATATATAAGGTGATATGATCACTATATATAAATATATAAGGGAGATATGATCACTATATATAAATATACAAGGGGGATATGATCACTATATATAAATATATAAGGGAGATATGATCACTATATATAAATATACAAGGGGGATATGATCACTATATATAAATATATAAGGGGGATATGATCACTATATATAAATTTATAAGGGGGATATGATCACTATATATAAATATATAAGTGGGATATGATCACTATATATAAATATATAAGGGGATATGATCACTATATATAAATATATAAGGAGGATATGATCACTATATATAAATATATAAGGGGGATATGATCACTATATATAAATATATAAGGGGGATAAGATCACTATATATAAATATATAAGGTGATATGATCACTATATATAAATATATAAGGGAGATATGATCACTATATATAAATATACAAGGGGGATATGATCACTATATATAAATATATAAGGGGGATATGATCACTATATATAAATATATAAGTGGGATATGATCACTATATATAAATATATAAGGGGATATGATCACGATATATAAATATATAAGGGGATATGATCACTATATATAAATATATAAGGAGGATATGATCACTATATATAAATATATAAGGGGGATATGATCACTATATATAAATATATAAGGGGGATAAGATCACTATATATAAATATATAAGGTGATATGATCACTATATATAAATATATAAGGGAGATATGATCACTATATATAAATATACAAGGGGGATATGATCACTATATATAAATATATAAGGGGGATATGATCACTATATATAAATATATAAGGTGATATGATCACTATATATAAATATATAAGGGAGATATGATCACTATATATAAATATACAAGGGGGATATGATCACTATATATAAATATATAAGGGGGATATGATCACTATATATAAATATATAAGGGGATATGATCACTATATATAAATATATAAGGAGGATATGATCACTATATATAAATATATAAGGGGGAGATGATCACTATATATAAATATATAAGGGGGATAAGATCACTATATATAAATATATAAGGTGATATGATCACTATATATAAATATATAAGGGAGATATGATCACTATATATAAATATACAAGGGGGATATGATCACTAAATATAAATATATAAGGGGATATGATCACTATATATAAATATATAAGGAGGATATGATCACTATATATAAATATATAAGGGGGATATGATCACTATATATAAATATATAAGGGGGATAAGATCACTATATATAAATATATAAGGTGATATGATCACTATATATAAATATATAAGGGAGATATGATCACTATATATAAATATACAAGGGGGATATGATCACTATATATAAATATATAAGGGGGATATGATCACTATATATAAATATATAAGGGGGATATGATCACTATATATAAATATATAAGGGGGATATGATCACTATATATAAATATATAAGGGGGATATGATCACTATATATAAATATATAAGTGGGATATGATCACTATATATAAATATATAAGGGGATATGATCACTATATATAAATATATAAGGGGATATGATCACTATATATAAATATATAAGGAGGATATGATCACTATATATAAATATATAAGGGGGATATGATCACTATATATAAATATATAAGGGGGATAAGATCACTATATATAAATATATAAGGTGATATGATCACTATATATAAATATATAAGGGAGATATGATCACTATATATAAATATACAAGGGGGATATGATCACTATATATAAATATATAAGGGGGGACAGTAATGAAAGAGAAAGTACAGAGAAGAGCGACTAAGCTGATAAAGGGAATGGAAGGGATCAGTTATGGGGAAAGGCAAGTTGGGATTGGTTGGATTAAATCAGTGCTGGTGACAGACAAGAACAACATACAGTAGAGGGTCCTGTGGTAATGGGGCCACATCTGAGCACAGAGGGGCCACATTCAATTCACAGGCCTCCTGTTGCTCATCATTTAATGAGAAGATGAAGACAAAGTGAATGAATGAGGGGTTGGACTTTGTACTGACTCATTTATCCTTCATTCTGGGCCTTTGGTTGTGTCTCACTGCTCTGTTTCTACCCTGGTGCTGGGAGTTACAGTGAGTAGAAATAGGCCCATTTACCACTAATGAGACTCTCTCATTCCCATAGAACTGTCACTGGTGGATTTGGTTCCTGTGCCAAGATGGGGAGCACCCTGACCCAGGAGAGTTGTTACACCACATTGCTCTGGATCTGTGAGAGACACGCCCCTGAGTGGGAGGAGCCACACACTTATCTCTAGGTCACTGTGCTGGGAGTCTGGGCCAAAGAACTGACATATTAATCCTATATGGGGGGGATACAGGACTAGGGTGTGAGCTCACGTGTGACACATTTTGAGACCAATGCACATAATAAATTGTGGTTCTTACAAAGAGATTTATGTAAAAACAATAACGTTTTATTTCAATTCTAAACTGAACTCACTGTTTGTAAAAACTGAACACACAAGTTTAACATGTGAGCCCCAAATTATTGTTTGAGCACATAGACAAGGGGAAATGACAGGGAACATTGGTGGGAAGGATTTTAGGAAAGAACAGATTCTGACGAATACAAAATAAGTAAATATGTCTTTATATTCCAAACTACCGGTACTCACATCACTTTCCTAAATACTCAGCCAGTGACCCTGGAAAAGCAGAGATTTGTGGAAAGTAAATATTCTGACTAATGTAGCAATGGGTTAAATGATTGTGTTAGTTCAGGTGAATCAGTCAGACAAACACAGGGACTTTATACATTTATTACAGGCAGGTAACACAGCCCTGCTCCACACTTGCTCTCAGCTTACACAGGAAGAGGGAAACAGGAACAGGAAATGAATCATAAAGTAATGGCAAAACAACACCAATGCCCTTAACCAAAATGGCCACAAAGGCTGGTTACTACACTGACATCCAACATGGGTAAAGATGTCTTTCTACACCAAACTATAAATCCTGGTTTTCATGACATTTATGAATATCACCTAAAAATGTTGCAATTAGCCACATTTATCTCACACAATGTTTTATGTACAAAGGAAATCACCCTAAATATGAAGGTCAGAGGTCAACTGAACAGTTTGATGCCCAATGTGCAGAAGATTTAGCAAAGTATGTGGTGTGTATGGAACCAAATGCAAATAGTGCAAATTCATTTTCTCTCCTGCAAATTCTGCTTTTTCCTGCCAACATGTAAAGTCAATGTGCTTGTCAGGCAAAGGGTTAATATCTTGGAATTCAAATAAATAATAAAAGTACATTGCAAAAGTGTTTACAATAGTCCCCTCATTCATTTTACATACAGGGTTACTTATCCTTTAATACACTGATTATCTGTAACACTGAGTAACTGCAGGACAATTCTGCACTGTATGATACAAATGAACTGCAGAAATGAAATATATCCATAGGCTTAAACCTACAGCAAGATAATAAGGATATACTTCGATCCTAGATGATATCATAACTACAGACTTGCACCCAGTATTAATATACTGAACAGCTGTAACATGTAATAATAATCATAATTATACTAATAACCTGCAGTAATACACACATTATCTATATGCTTAATAGTTGCAACAAATCATGATCAGCAGAAATGCAACTAGTATTATACTGAGCAGCTGAGATATGGAAATGATGAACTGCACAACATACACAGTACTGATATATATATATATAAAGTAGTTGCAAGAAGATAATAATGAATGACCATATAATATCATATACAGTAGTGAGTAGCTGTGACATGCCAGTACTTATAATCCATAGATTAATTCTTTAAATTTGGGTGAATAGGATGGACCCGCAAACTCAAATTGAATTCAAATCAAATCTTAAAAGTCCAACAAATCACTCCAAATTGGTTGTAGGAGGTACCCCATAGGCTAAAACACCAATTCGCCAGGTTTTAGATGGTGAATAGTCAAATTCTTAAAGAGAAATTCATTCTTTAAGATGAATTTCAAAATTTTTAAAACTCAAATTGAATTTGGACTATTCCCTAGTCGAATTACACTAAAATAAACTCAAAATTCTAATTTAAAAATTGTAATTTTCAATTGAGCCTTGATAAATGTGCCCTGTAGTGTAATATGACAAGAGGCTGACACACTGATCAATTATATAAATATCCAAACAACATAAATGTGCCTATAAATAGCAAATAGCTGTGACATGGACAAAATGAAGTGCAGATCATGGGCACATAGTTAATAATACTGAATATATTGATCAGAAATCATAACCACATGTAGAACAACAATACTATTTACTGAGTAGTTACTATTTACTGAGAACTACAGAAATACCCACAGATATTAGAGTTACCTGTCTGGCTTCAGCCTGTACAATATTCACTAATATTCACATACACTATTGTTATACAGTGTAAATGGGATGTTCCACTTCCAACACTTGTTTCAGTTCAGTTGGTTTTAGACATTCCCCAGAAATAAAGACTTTTTCTAATTGATTTCCATCTTTTTATTTTTCTAAAATAATGTGAGTGTGAGTGGGGCAGCTCAGTGATCCATTAGTTGGTCCATTTGTCAGTAGGATCTATGGGGAATATAAGTGTAACTATTGTATCAAGTCTAACAGTTGCCTTTAATGTCACTCAGGGATTGTGCTCAGCAGGGACAAACACATGGATCAACTCATGGATCAGTTATGCCATGTGCTTGGGTACACCTATACATATTGGGCATCAAACTGTTCAGAGGACCCCAGGCTTTCATATTTAGAGTGATTTGTATGTGGGAAATACAATGCTGCAGGGTGGAAATTTTGAGGTGATTTTTGGAAATATCATCACAATCGCCAATTTTAGAAAAGGTTTGTGGCTCGGTGCTTTGGAGTAGAAAGACATACATACCCAATTTGGATTCAGGGAATGTGTAGTTTCCAAAAATATATGGTTTTCTGGGGTAAACATCATTTTTTCTATCTTTGCCCACCCCAAAATGATGTAATTGTGTTGATTTTGTACCTGAAATGACAGACCATATAGGGGTGTATTCATTTTGGGCCCCTCTATGCCACATACTTAGGTAAACCTATATGTATTGGGCATCAAAAATAATTTATATGACAATGTTTTTATATTTCAACTCAGGGAAGATTTCAACTCAAATTGATTCTCTCTAGTGCTAAAGCTTTTACCACTCTGTATAATTCTCAATAATGCTTCTGTCTCCTTATCTAAATGGAGCAATTTCTCCCAAAGTACCAGCCCCAATGGCACAGAGAAGATAAATCATTGGCTCACAGATTAGTGGCAATTACTCCCCAGAGATGGGCATTCTATTTCTGTATCTGTTCTTGGTCAGATCCGTGGGTTTATCCATGTTGGGCACAGAATGTGGCACTTCAGTAGATACATTATTCCTTGATGCCCATAAATATGACTTATCTGATATATTCTGCCTGTATGTGGCTGGTAAACATGTTCTCATTTCTGCACTCAGTCGGTCAGTGTGTCGGACTCCATTTCTACCTGTGTTTATCTACACTATGTTGGAATCCAAATAATTAAGAACATCAACAAATTCAGTAAGAGACAGTCCCATGTAGAAGAAATCTCTATATAAAACCAAAATCCCTATAGGTGTCATTTATGAGCACAAGTGTCATCTCACGATTTTCCCAGAAGTCAGTTGTGCATAAAATCCCATTAATTAAAGGAACTTTAGACAAAATGTGCTGCTCAGTTCCCCTTACTCTCCCTCTGAATTGCGCTGCTTCTCCTTTTGACCCAATGGTGTTGGATCAGCCACAGGTTCCAGGGTTCAGTTCAATAAGAACACTTGCGTCCAAAGTATCGCGCTCATGTGTCACTCGTAATGACATCAGCCAGACCTGGAAAACACAATTGTGTCCAATTTGCCATAAAGTGTGTGTGTCCCCAACAGGCAGTTTTGTAGCTGAATAAATTATTTGTGTATTTGCTAAATGTGATACAAATGACTCCAGAGGGGAGAAAAAACATTTGTTATTGGCTGGAAGGTGACAGTTCCCACTATGTAATGACCCCCCCAGCAAATCCATTTTCCCCATCACAGTCACAAGTGCAAAATGGTTTTATGTCACAGGTTATTGAGGAGCCAATGAGAAGCTCATGTTGTACTGGATCTAGTGATCCCTAATGACCCAGAACCTGTAGCAAATGTGCAAGTCATTGAACCCCTGTGAAATAGTGACCATAATGTCATTTAAAAAACTAATATACACTGGGGCAACAAAGACTTCCAGGAAGAATTTCAGGCAAGTGAACTGTAGCCCCTTAAGATCAGAACTTCAGAGCATAGATTGGGTTAGAAATGGTCTGTCTTTTATCCTTTAAAATATTATTGAACCATTATTGTTCTTAGTTTAGTCTTTAAAAATAAAAAAATATTCCAGGAAGGAAGGAAACAGAAAGAAGAAAGAGTTTAAAATGTGTAAATCAGAGGGGGTTAAGACATCATTTAGGCCCAATAAATATCACACAGCCAATAAGGCAAAAATACATCATGAGGAACTGATTGCTTCATTAGTAAAGGCTGATCCCAAAAGAAGGTTCATCGCTGCAAAATAGGAATCAGTGTCTGAGAATTTGCTTTGTCGTTTAGCACAAACGAGTTTTGACACATGATACAGTGCCCTGTACTTCAGTACATACTTATATGTAACTAGTCTATTATTATCAACATTTATTTATATAGCACCAACATATTTCGCAGCGCTGTATAATATATATTATTTATATATATAAAGTCCTCAGAGAATAAGCAGTTCTAGGGTCTTGGTGTAAAATCAGAATACAATTATCCACCTCCAACAGAAAGGATTCGCACTCGCAGGTCTTCAAAAAATATATAAAAGCTTTTATTGCAAAATATGGGGACTGGCGTTTCAGCCTCCTCACAAGCCTTTCTCAAAGTCATCAAACAAACAAACCATGTGCCTTTAAAGCCCCAACTAGTGGGAAACAAACTCCAGGTGACGTCACACAATCATCATTGTAACTAACAAACATATATTCCACAATAAATACACGTGTTATGTATATAAATCTCCACAACATCTCACTGTTTAATACAAACAATTCACAACATAACAAACACGTGAACACTTTCAATTCTAAAGGCGTTCAAAAAATATACATTTAAACACAAAGACACAATGTATCTATATAGTAACTGAGCATCCTTGTAAGGGTTCCATTTCCATTACTAAATTACTCCTGTGTCTCATCCAAACATTACAGAGAGAAGGATAAAGTGATCAACAAATTAGTCCAATGCGCCAAACATTAACCCTCAGTCACAGCCAAATATATTTAATTAGATGCGTCTTCTACCGCTAAAGTTAAAACTGTACTGCACTCCGATTCCTACGTTACCATATCCGCTCATTCCATTATTACGTTATGCAACCAAAGGGGCAGATTTATCAATGGTCGAGGTGAATTTTCAAAGTGAAAAACTTCGAATTTCGAGCTATTTTTTTTGTACTTCGACTAGGAAATAGTCCAACTTTGATTCAAATTTGAATAAACTTCAAAATTTGAATATTTAAGTTTTTTTAAGTACTGTCTCTTTAAAACTTCAACCATTCGCCACCTATAAGCTGCCGAAGTGCTGTTTTAGCCTATGGGAGACCTCCTAGAACCTGTATGGAGGCAATTGGTGGACTTTCAGAGATTAAAGTTTTTTGGGGGGAAAACTTTGAATCGAAGTAGATCGAAATCGCTGTTACTTCGATCGTATGATTCGAATTCGGTCAAATACGGACCACTTCGACCTCTATACAGTTGGTCTTTTTGAATTCGAAAGTTTCTCACTAAATTGGCTTTTAGCAGAGAGCCCAGAACAGCTAACAGGTGCAAATAAGATACTTTGTAACAATTTTGAGACACAAAAACACAGTTTAGATAAGGAGAAATATTTTCAAACTTTCATAACCTGCCAAATTTTGTAAAACAAACATGGTAATTAGGGGGTGTGGCCACAGAAAGGGTGTGGTCAAAAAAATTGCTGCGCTACGTGCGGAAAAAAATTTTTTGTCCCTCTTTTTACTTCCAAAATGTTAGGAGGTATGGTACACTGGATGAGTCTTTACTAGACGGTCCCTCAAGCTTCTTCCCCTCTTATATGCAACTCTGGGAGGTTTTATACTTTTGAAGGATCGACCAATGAATCTGTATGACATTCATTAAGACATGGGAACTCGGAGTAAATGTTGTTAGTTAAATGTTAAATGTTCATCTTTTACTGTTTTGGGTGTATTGGTAGTTAGTCCACCTGATCTGTTATATTGTAAGACCTCATCCTGGAACACATGGTTTGTGAGTGAGAATTTGCCGAAATACATTGAAGTCAATGTTTTGATGCTTAACTTTTTTTTCCACCCATTGGGGTCTATGGCGTCATATTCATGGCAAAATGTTGCTCGTCACTATATAGGAGAGAGATTATAAATAAGGCAAAGTGTATATAATAGAGGAGTCTGAGTTCACAGGCTCACTTTATAACTGCACTAATGGTTCAGCTCAATCTAGTCAGTGGCTGACTCAGGATATGATTCATAAAGCTTTAATACAAATTAATGTACACAAGGCTCCAGGGCCTGATGGCATACACCCCCGGGTTCTAAGAGAGCTTAGTTCAGTTTTAGACCAGCCCCTATTTCTGATTTTCTCAGATTCACTTACATCTGGTATGGTGCCTATGGATTGGAGAAAAGCTAATGTTATTCCAATATTTAAAAAGGGATTACGATCTCAGCCTGGCAATTATAGGCCAGTAAGATTGACATCTGTGGTGGGCAAATTATTTGAAGGCTTGTTAAGGGATCACATTCAAAATGTTGTCCTAATGAATGTCATTATGAGCAGCAATCAGCATGGCTTTATGAAGGATAGGTCATGTCAGATGAATTTGATTGCTTTTTATGATGAGGTAAGTAAGATGCTGGACAGTGGGGGGGCAGTAGATCTATTTGGATTTTGCCAAAGCGTTTGATACTGTGCCCCACAAACGACTGCTTTCTAAACTAAGGTCTGTTGGGCTTAATGAAGTCGTTTGCACATGGATAGGAAACTGGCTACAGGATCGGGTACAGAGGGTGGTTGTTAATGGGACATTCTCTACTTGGAGTAAGGTTCTTAGTGGGGTCCCCCAGAGCTCAGTATTGGGTCCACTTTTATTTAACTTGTTCATTAATGACTTAGGGGAGGGTGTTGTGTCTCCTCGTTGGGACACGCACATCAGAGGTGGGGGATGTTTGGGACTTGAAATTCTGATGGAATTTGGACATTAATTCCTATAACCTTATTCACAACACCCCCTATTTTAATTGTTTATTGGTATTTTTATTTTTCAAGAAAATTTTATAAAATGATTCAGCGAGAGACACAGAGTTTTGAAAAGTTTTGTATTTTTGACCATATAATAAAATGGATTTCTAAACATTGATCTATATTATGAATAATGAATACTTATAATAAAATATTTGGGGTATTTAGACTGATATATATTCTTAAGAAGTGCAATAACAATAAAGCAGTGCAGGACAGTGCCCTTAAAACCACATAAAGTTAAAAACCGGTGGATTCCACTGTAGTCAATATTTTACACTTAATGAATTGCCAGTGTTAAATTGCTTAATGCAATGAAGTAATTAGAGCACAATACCCATCCCCCTCCCTTCCAATGTTCCCACACACACAAACCTGCCTGTCTACGTGGGGAACAAGTGGGAGCTTGTTTAGTAACAATCTGTCGGAATATCCACAAAACATCCCTCTATGGCTCTGCTACATCGATGATATATATCAATGTTACATTCATGTGGTCAGGAACACAGGATCAGTTCCAAGAATTTGTGAACAAAAGTAACAGCTGAAATGAACAATAACTCAACAATAAGCAATAAAGTTAACTTTTTAGACATACAATTTTTTTGAGGTCTAGCTAAAAACAAACAAAGATCAATATTTATAAAAGAGACTGCCACCAACAATCTTTTATTTGCCAGTAGTCAACACCCCCAAAAGTCTATTAGTGGAAACCAATAGGTCAATATCTGAGAGTTAGACGATTATGTAGCTTTTTGAATGACTTCAAGATAGAAGCCAAAAAGCTGTATACTAGATTCAAACAAGGGGTTATAAGAGATCACTGGAAGCAGACAGAAAAGATTTGATAATTCCACGGAAAACAGTGACAAAAAAAGAGGATGGATGTTTGCACTCTATTAAATGAATAGGTGATTACAGGGCACAACATAAAGAAATGACCAGAGCATTTCCTCAAGCTGGGGTCCCTCGTAGTGTCTTGGGACAGAGTTTCAGCATTGCTGACCATGAGGTTTTGCGGGTCGCGTTCCGATGACGTCATCCTAGGCGCCCACTGCGCAAACTTTTAAAAAATTAGCCGGCAGTCAGTTCCTGCACCCTAGCTACAACTTTGCTGTGCTGCAGTGTGAGTTGAGCTGGCTGCCGAGAATTGTGCCGCCTTTCAGGTGTAAGGTGAGTCATGTTTGGTAAGCGAGGAGTTCATCCACTGACATGGGGTTGTTATATTTTGGCAGTTGGAAGACTCATCTGGCAAGAGAAAGTCGGTTACTGATGTGGAAGCTGACGTTATCAGCCTGTGTAACGCTTGTAACAAGCCTGCTCCCAAGGGGAAAAGATTATGCAAGCTGTGCATATTGGAACTGCTAGATGGGGATCTTGAGCAGTCTTCCCCATGCAGTAAGAGAGTGAGGTCTCATTCTCAGGAATCTCAATCCCTTTCTGCTAAATCTGATGCAGCCCCAGGGGATCCATCTTCTGGAGAGATTCTGTCCTGGATATCACAGGCAGTGGCACAGGGCATTAAGGAGGCTACTGGACGTGATAAGACTGTGTCTCCAAAGCACAAGGAGACAGATCCAGAGGTGCAGGAGTCAGCAATGGATTCCTCTGAGGGGGAATCGGAAACATCATTTGATATGAAGCTGATCCCAGCCTTTATTAGGGCAGTTAAACAGACTCTGGTGATTCAGGAGGATGAACAGCCATCCACTTCCTTATTTATTCAGAAGAAAAGGAAACAGGTGTTTCCTGTACATAAATATAGGTAAATGAGGAGCACACCTAATTAGACAATATTAAGGCAAATATTCAAAACGAGGTGCAAATAAACCAAAAGTCGCCCCTACTGAGCGACACAATATAACAAATATAGAAAATTGTCAACAAAGGCTATTTTGCCGAAACGTTGGGGTTATTCTCATTTTTGCAGGTGTATCCGCTACTTGTAATTTCTTGTTTGCCTTTATTCTGTACCTAATTGTGGTATGTATACTATGACTATGCAAAATGTTTGCTGTTTATTGTGATGATGATGTCACTGTTCCTGTCTTTTTATCAAGTAAAGCATTTTTCAAATCTTACCACCTGAGTTGGAAATTCCTCTTGAGTGTGCAGACCTAATTTTCTATATTTGTTTCCTGTACATAAGGAAGTTCAGGATCTCCTATCTTCAGAGTGGCGAAAGGGTCCTAGGAAGGTCCCAGTGGAGCCAAAGTTGGAAAAGATGTATCCTTTTCCAGTAGAATGTATAGAGATCTGGGATACACCACCTACAGTGGATGCCTCTGTGGCGCATTTGTCTAAGAAGACAGCACTTCCTATAGATGATTTGTCTACATTAAAACAACCCATGGAAAAGAGAATGGAGACGGAACTGAGAAAATTGTATATGGTGGCAGGGGCCATGTGTAGGCCTGCAGTGGCCTTGATATCGGTTGTTAAAGCTATGTCTTTATGGTCTGATGAGGCTATTCAAGTTCTGGAGGGAGCAGCAGTGAGTGAGCAGGCCCTCCAGTGGCTCAATGATATCAAGATCTAATTTCTGTTTGGAAGCCTCAGTAGACCTGGCGAAATTAGCCGCAAGAAACATGACCTTTTCGATAGTGGCCCGACGTGCCTTATGGTTAAAGGCTTGGTTTGCAGATACTGCATCAAAGAATGTTCTGTGTAAGCTTCCTTTTGAGGGTAAGATGCTTTTTGGAAAGTCACTGGATGAAATTATATCCAAGTCTTCCAGAGGGAAAAGTACTTTTCTACCCCAGACACCGAGGCATTTCAGGAATGTTCAGAGACGCGAGGATAGATTTTCATCCAGACACAGAGAAGAGGCAAAGACCTACAGACCGGGTAGACGATTTTTTCGAGCCGCCTCTTGGAAGGTAGGACAATCTACCACGGAGACAAGACAAGATCTGTGAAAATTCAGTCTAAACAGCAATGAGGAGACGCATGTCCAGATTCCAGTAGGAGCAAGATTGTTACAGTTTGCGGGAGTCTGGGCAGAAGAAACAGGAGATGCATGGGTTATGTCGGTACTAACAAGAGGTTACAAGATAGAATTTTCGAGGACACCCATGCAAAGATGTTTTGTAAATACTCCAGCACCATTACATAGAAAAATTGGTTTTGAAGCAGGCAGTGATACAGGTGCCGGAAGCAGAAGTAGGAAAGGGGTTCTATTCTCCACTATTCTTAGTCCGAAGGCATCAGGTGAAATGAGGCCCATTTTGGATCTCAGAGGATTGAATCGATTTATAGATCCTTCAAGATGGAGACTCTACAGACTATAAAGGCGGTAATAAATCCTGGTGATTGGCTAATCTCTATAGATTTAAAGGATGCTTATTTGCACGTTCCTGTAGCGCAAAGTCATCAGCGTTTCCTCAGATACTGCTACCAGAACCAGCATCAGCAGTTCAGATGCTTGCCATTTGGCCTTTCCACCTAGCCAAAGACATTTTCAAAGGTATAGTAGTAGTTATTGCAAGACTAAGAAGGATGAAGATAGAGATCTATCATTACCTCGACGATCTGCTAGTGGCGAGAGAGTCTGAGACATTAAGCAGTCATCGGGATCTGGTTATGCAGGAACTCCGAAGATTTGGTTGGATTCTCAACTTGGAGAAAAGTCAGGTAGATCCAACTCAAACATTCATTTATTTGGGAGCTCTGATAGGGTCTAGTATCGCTGCCGAGAGAAAATATTTTCAAAATTACCAGGATGGTAGCATTGACAAGACAACGGCAGTGGATTCCAGCCAGGCAGTTTATGAGGTTCCTGAGTACTTCGACATCCACCATTCCAATGGTCAAATGGGCGAGATGGAATATGAGAAGCATACAGTATCTATTTTTGGTTCAGTGGGACAGGAAGATAGAGGACTGGGAACAACCTATTTACCTGTCCAGAGAGGTAAGGGAACAGATGTCATGGTGGATGACACCAGCAAACCTCAGAAGGGGAATGCCATTATGAGAAGAGCGGCAAATAGATGCTTCAGGAATGGGCTGGGGAGCCCATGTTCAAGGAATTTTTGTCCAGGGTGTTTGGAGTCAAGCCCTGTCACATGTACAGTCAAATCTGCTAGAACTCAGAGCCATAGCTCAAGCTTTGTGAGTTCTCAAGCCTTTCATTTTGGGAGAGGAAGTTTGTGTAACATGGTGGCGGTCTCCTATATAAAGAATCAAGGAGGTACGAGAAGCCCAACAATGATGAAGGAAGTGGAGCCAATAATGTGTTTTGCCCAAAACTTCTTGATGGGTATAACAGCGGTGCATATTCTGGACATATTGAATCAACAAGCGGACTTCCTCAGCCACCAGAGCTTGGATCAGGGGGAATGGAGCCTCAATTGACAGGTGTTCAATTTAATAATGAGAAAATATGGAACACCATTGATAGATCTGATGGCCACTCCACTGAATTGCAAGATGAAGAATTTCTGTTCCAGATTTCCACACGCACAAGCACTAGCAGTGGATGCTCTAGCTCAGAGTTGGAACAATCTCTGGGCATATGTCTTCCCTCCACTTCCTATGATATTCAAAGTCCTGAGGAAGATTCTCAGTTCCAGGATGGAAGTAATAGCAATTTTGCCAGAGTGGCCGTGGAGGCCTTGGTATCCGCTTCTAATAAGATTAGCAGTGGAGAGTCCGTTCAGATTACCAGTAATGGAGGATCTTTTGCAGCAGGGCCCGCTCCTTCATCCAGATCCGGGACAGTTAAGACTGACGGGATGGAGACTCAGTTCTGCAGGCTGAGAGAGCAGGGTTTTTCAGAGGCAGTTATTGAGACCCTGTCAAAATCCAGAAAAAGCAGCATCTCCAATAGATATGAGAACATTTGAGACTGTTTTTCATCTTGGGCAGTACTCAAGGGGACTGATCCTCAGATATCGGAAATAAAGCAAATTTTGGAATTCTTGCAGTCAGGCTTGGATAAAGGTCTCAGTGCTAGTACTTTGAGAGTACAAGTATTGGCGTTGTCAGCAATATTACAAAGAAATTTGTCGGCAGAACCATTGCTCATTCAGTTCCTGAGAGCTGTAGTAAGGATTAAGCCCCCAGTAAAGAGACGTGCTCCTCCTTGTGATTTGCCACTTGTTTTGGATGTTCTTTCTAATCCTCCTTTTTGGCCAATAGCCAATTGTGGAATTTGACCTTAAAGACTGCCTTCTTAGTGGCTATTGCTTCGGGTCGAATAATTTCAGAAATTCAAGCATTATCAGCTCGCTCTCTGCATACAATTTTTAATAATATTTTCCCCCTAACGTGGAAGCGACAGGAATATGAACAATAAGTGCAACTAAGTGCGGACACTAACCACCGATTACAGTTTATTTTACAATAGGTAACTCACCCCAAATGGTTATGGAGAGGGTGGGGAGGGTGTGAGTTAAAGTTGCAGGAACTGCATTAATAGTTAATGTTTTAAGATACAATGGTGTCATAATCTATACTGGACTGGTAAGAGAGTAGGGCTCCCCCCCAAAACCAGGGCCAGACTGGGAGTAAAAAGCAGCCCCAGCAAAAAAAATCAAAGCAGCCCACATATAAATGCCTGCTGGTGTTTTACTCATACACATTTATATATGTATATAGATATCCTTATCATTTACAGTAGGGGGTACATTATCCCTTATAATACATGAGTGATACTCAGAGTTCCTTGTATAACAGCCTGCAGCCTTGTGTCTTTATATGGTCACAGAACAACCCCTCAGTGACTTCTAATATCCTTATCATTTACAGTAGGGGGTACATTATCCCTTATAATACATGAGGGATACTCAGAGTTCCCTGTATAACTCAGCCTGCAGCCTTGTGCCTTTATATGGTCACAGAACAACTCCTCAGTGACTTCTAATATCCTTATCATTTACAGTAGGGGGTACATTATCCCTTATAATACATGAGTGATACTCAGAGTTCCCTGTATAACTCAGCCTGCAGCCTTGTGTCTTTATATGGTCACAGACCCCTCAGTGACTTCTAATATCCTTATCATTTACAGTAGGGGGTACATTATCCCTTATAATACATGAGTGATACTCAGAGTTCCCTGTATAACTCAGCCTGCAGCCTTGTGTCTTTATATGGTCACAGACCCCTCAGTGACTTCTAATATCCTTATCATTTACAGTAGGGGGTACATTATCCCTTAAAATACATGAGTGATACTCAGAGTTCCCTGTATAACTCAGCCTGCAGCCTTGTGTCTTTATATGGTCACAGAACAACCCCTCAGTGACTTCTAATATCCTTATCATTTACAGTAGGGGGTACATTATCCCTTATAATACATGAGTGATACTCAGAGTTCCCTGTATAACTCAGCCTGCAGCCTTGTGTCTTTATATGGTACACTGTAGTGTAATTTTTAATTTATGTAATGAAGTGCAAATTCTCAGCCTTCCTGTAAGGAAGCCTTACCCTGTGGTCTAGTGGGCAGCGGGGGTCCACCGCCATGTCCTTGGCGTGGACACCCGCTGCTGCGCTGCTCCCTTCTCTTCTGTGCCAGCTTCCTCTAAGGCACACGTCGCACGCACGTCCATCTTTTAAAGGCGCAGTGTTCTGGCGTATGACATCAGCACGCAATGGCTCCAAATTCAAATAGTTTAAAAGGGGAATTTAGATTTCAGCACACTGCCCATTGTTAGGTTCTATTAGCAAATTCCTGGGTGTTATCCTGAGCGATTTCTGACTGATTCTACTGTGTTTGACACTTGCCTGTCTGTGACTACTCTGATCTCTCCAATCCTAACCTTTGCCTGTCCTCTGATTATTCTATGATCTCTAATGCTGATTGTGGCCTGTCTGACTATTCTCTGCTTGTGCTGGTCCAGCCTGTCTGTTCCTGGTGGTGGTTCTTCCTTCCAGTATCCTGGTGAGACGATCGTGCCCCTTTGCTCGTCCAGAACCGTTAGCTTTGCTCCTCTCTCTGTTAAGACCTGGTGACACTTCCAAAGGGCACTCAAAATAATAAAAACAGCACTCCCCAAATGTTGTGCCCTAGGCACGTGCCTACTCTGCCAACCCCTAGTTCTGGCCCTGCCGTAGGGTGTGATATATCTGTCTCCTCAGTTTTTCAAGGTTTTGCTCTTGTTGACATGTCTCTACTCACAGTCAGAGATGGGCAAATTTGTCCCAAAAAATTTGAGAAGCGCATTGAAGTCGTCATTGGTGAAAAATGGAAATTTGCCGCATCTTCATGCCTGGCAAATTTTTTTCGCCCATCACTGCTCCCAGTAATTAAGCTACGCACACAGGCAAGTACTTTGTGAGGGTTCCCCCCATTGCTGACTTACCCATGAACAATCATATGTGAGAGTTAACTCAGAGTCATGAGAAATGTGCCAGTGTAGGAAGGGTCTTGTTCTTTTGCAGAAAAAAGGGTCATAACCTGTTCATATCATATCAATGTGTTGCATGTATTCCACGGCTGGAAGATATTGGGCTATACCTACAATGGTATAGACGTGTATATCTACATTACATACATATGTTGGCAGATGCATTTCTGTACCATTTTCCATATGCTGCAATGACAGACCCGCTGGCTCAGGAGGCACCAGAACACACTTGGTTCAGTCTATAATGTCAGGTTGAGGGGGGGTGAGTAAAAAGGAATGATTTTTAGTTAAATTTCACTGACTTGTCACTTTCCCTTTTCATATGACTCTGGAGATATTTGGGAAGAAATCTTGTGAAATGCATAAGAGCCACTGGAAATTTAGAAATGCAAGAGATTTTATTAGGAATATAGAGAAATGGAACTATTTTGATGTCACTACATTTGTACGTGTGGATTGTCCCACTGCAGCAGCTTTCTATTTTGAACATAAATAAATGTGATTTCATCTACGTCCCTCCATGTCAGTGCATTGCCCCTCCCAGACCTGGAGGTAGGGCCTATAACACAGCCAATGAAAATGAATCATGACCTATAAGATCACATGACTTCCTCCTCACCACAGTTATTTTTTGTCCTACTGGACAGGGTGGTAGGATCTCCCTCCTCACTCTAATTATTTTTTGTTGAATTTTGAGAGAAATCAAACACAGTTTTTGTTTTTTCTTTTGTATTTTTTGTTTATTTTTTACCTCTGTGTGGGCACAGAGAGATGATTCCCAGGTAATGGAGAAGAATTTACCTGATGCCTCAAGACACATAATCTGTAAATTATCACTTATTGGGAAGAAGTGCAGGTGTGGACATATCCATGGTCCTAGCCCTTTGCTAAAATAGCCCCCCCCCCTGCTATATGTCCAGCGAGGCACAAGATTAAATCTAGTGCTTTTTGGGAACAGACTCAGATGTGGGCTTCCCACATTGTTACCTGTGAGCTTTTTGGACTCCCCTTTTCCTTTGAGTTACGTGAGGCTTTACAGAACTTCTGCAAAAGGGCCATGGGTATGTATATGGACTAGTTATAACAGCCTAAAGCTGGTGAGTCTGATTCTTCATTATCCACTGTGTGTTTTAAAATGTTCAGTGTACTGGGAAGTCTGCAGGCTAATTAGCTAATTATGTCCCTCAGCTGAGAGCTATTGGGGTTTTGGCTGGAGTTTCCATCCAGCTAATTAATCACTATCTGATAAGGTGCAGGTGTGCCTTTCGGCCCTGTTGCTATTGCTGTTTAATATTTTAAGCTTTGTATGGGTGAACCTGCATATTCAGTGTTTGCACTGCTCAAGCAGTATGGCACCTCCTTCCTTTCTTATGAGTCTGCTCTTAACAAGCAGTGTTTCACCTGTCTGGATATTCCTGCTGACAAGTCTGAGCTATCTGGTAAGGTGCCTGTGTTCCTCTGACTTCTTGTATTATCTGAAGTCTTATGTTGTGAGCTGGCGCCCTCTGTGCAAAATACAGTTACACAAGGTACTTTCAGTACTGGCTGGTGAATCTCTCCGCTGAAGCAGTGTGGTACCTGAATCCGGTGAGTTTGATTTCTCAGTATCCACAGTGTGTTTGAAACATTAATTTCATTGGGACGTCTGCTTGTTAATTAGATAATTATGTCCCTCAGCTAAAAGCTATCAGGTTCTAGCTGGAGTTTCCATCCTGCGGACTAGTCACTGCTATCAGGTAAGGTGCAGAACCTCCTCTGGCCTCTTTGCTATTGTTGTTTCTATTGTCCTCTGTGCAGACACAGAGGTCATATTTGCCTTTTATTATACAGGGTGCTTGCAGGGTTGGCTGGAGGCTTGCACTACTGAAGCAGTATGGTAGCCCCTTCCTTCCTTACATTGAGTCTGCTCAGTGCTGTAACCTGATGTCATTGGGCCCCACAGCAAATTCATTTTAGGGCCCCTAACATATCCAGAGGTTGTGCTTTTTTACCAATATATATTGAAATTGATCTTTATTTGGGCCTCATGGGGTCCCTATATCTTTTGGGCCCACCTGCAGCCACAGGGTCTGCATCCTCTGTAGTTACGCCCCTGAGTCTGCTCCTTAGAAGCAGTCTGACACCAAGGATCTGACTGGATTATTCCTCCTGACTAGCGCATATTATCTGGTTATGTGCCGATGTTCCTCTGACTTCTTGTATTGATCTCATCTGAGGTCTTAGGTTTGTGAGCCTGAGTTCTCTGTGCAGACACAGTAGGTAAGTGTGATGTTATTACACCTGGTATTTCCAGAACTGGCTAGGGGTTTGTTCTGCTGTAGCAGCATTGTACCCCATTTTTTCCTATGATGTTTCCACACTTAAAAGGCAGTGTTCTGATTTATATGGTGTCTTTTTGTGTGATGTAGGCCTTCTCTTAGATATTCTATTCCCATCTGGTGGTTTTTGTTGGGAGCTCAGTTGTAGTTATACTAAATCTACTGAGTTTTAGTGGCTGTAGGTTTCCTTTTTTTAATTGTTGGTAGATTGAAGGGCACTTACTGTTATGTCTATTGGCACCTTAACAGGCTTGAAGTCAGCTTGTAGTCTATGGCCCTTTGTGTGGCCTCGGGCCTCTTGCCAGGGAGATGGGTTTGTGTGGCCTCTGGCTTTCATTATGTTCTTGGCTTGGGTTAGAGCCCTTGCTTTGGTCCATGGCTAATGGGTCTGCTGGCCTTTTTCCATGGCCCTGGACTCATGGGTCTGCTGGCATTTTACAAGGGCCCTTGTTCTGCTGGCCTGTTGCATGAGCCTTTGGCTCATGTGGTCTTTTACCCTTGGCACATTTGTTTGGTTGACCTTTTACCAGGGTTATTATGGCTGCGGGCCTGTTTCCATGGCCCTTAACTTAGGTGCTTGTTTGCCTTTTACCAGGGTTCTTGGGCTGTTGGCCTTCTTCCGTGGCCCTTGGCTAAGGTGACCACTAATTTTTATTATAGTCCTTGGGGGCTTATGGCTGCTAGCCTTTGCTGTGACCTATGGTGCATAGGCCACCGGCTAGGCGGTGGCGGCTGATAGGTGTGGTTACTGTTCTTGCTATGGCCCTTGGTGGGCATGTCTGTTTGCCTTGTGGCAATCCTTGCCAGGACAACAACCATTGGTTTTGTCTTGTCTACAATCCTTGCAGGCATGGTTCTGGTTACACCAGCAGAAGGCATGATTGGCTATTTGGTTGGATCTAACATGGGTTGTACCATCAGCTGGTGTTTGCTCTGAGTTTCACAGCCCATAGCTAATTTTGTTGCTGATATTCAGGTATTCAGCAGCTGCGGTTGGTTCCACTCTGGTGTTTTGCATACACTGCAGCTGACGGCATCTTGGCCTGCTAGTGTGACAATGGCCTGGCACATCTATGTTGGAATACATAATAGCTGGCCGGTCCACCACTGGTTTGCATGTATGGTGGCTGGCTCATTGCCAGTGGATTGTGCATCATTGCTGGTTGGTACCAGTGTTTGTAGGCTATAAGCTTCTAGCATCCCTGATTTTGGATTGTGACCCCAGCTGTTTGCTTGTTTAGTAGCCTATTGGATTTAGTAGCTTCTATGTATGGTCACAGGTTTAGTTCAGTTTTTGCATAAACTGTAGCATTGGGCAGCTTGAGATGTAGTGGCCTCTGCTTTTGTGGGTGTTTTCTAGCACTGTAATTGGCTTGGGTCCCATTTGTTTGCTTGTGTAGCAGTTGGGTGGGGCAACAGCATATCTTACTGGTAGGTGGCCTTCAGTCACATTTGGCTGGTCCAGCAGCTTATCCTTGTGCTGTTGTATGCCCAGTTTAGATTTGGTGGTTGGTGGAGCTACTGGGCTGTACCAGCATGGCTCTATAATGGTTACAGTGATATGCTGATTTAGGATAACACAGAGTTCATTAGATATTATTAGCATGGAGTTGGTGGATCTTGGGCTGATCTCTGGTGTGGAGTTGAATCCAGTCAGCACTGGTGTGAGCTGCTTCCATTAAGCTACAGGACTAGGCCAAGTCTTTTTAGGGCCACTTGCTAGTGCTCAGGATTGTGTATTTCTCCAGCTCTGGTGATAGATGCATTCAAGTTGTGTTTAGTTTCTGATCTGATTGGTTTCCTGGTGGTTTCTAGGGTGTTTTAGTTCTGAGATGGCCGTTGCCTTCATTCTGGTTGTGTCCTGGGGAACCTTTTGTTTTTAAAAGTTGCAAGATTGTTATTCTTCCCCAGGTGGGGTTTTATGTTGGATAACCATATTGCAGTTATCCCTCTAGTTGCTGGAACCCTTTTAAGCAGAATATGGTTATTCTTAATCTGCGATGCTTGATCCTCAAGTGCTGGTCTCTGTAATTTAGTGGTTGGTTTTGTAGCTCTTGTTGTCAATCAGTTACCATGTCCTAGGACATGTCGTTCATGTTCTTGTGCCTTTTATCTACCTTTTTCAGGAGCTATACTTTTTATCAGCTCCCCTGTTGGATGGATGTGATGCTGGCCTTATTACTCAGGGCCTCCTTAGCATAAGTTTGGTTATTGCCTTATGTTGGTTATTCCCACCCCTTGTTTTTGGGGCATGGCTTGGTAGATCCCATGTGTACTGACATGTCAGGACTAGAAGAAAAGGAATTTACATCAAGTAGGTAAGTAAAATTCTCTATATTACCCATCATAAGAAATGGAACAAGATGTAGAATATTCCTCTGAATGTAGTGCCAACATGCTACTGATGTATTATACAGTGGTGTGTGCCTAAAATGCCGTTTGCAAAGATCAGTATGTGCACCAAGAATTGAGATAGGTCATCTGTTAGAAAATGTTTTACATCCTGAGGGTAATCCAAATCTGTGCTGTAGGGCAGGGGTCCCCAACCACTGGGATGCAGCCCAGAAGCGGCCCGCAGACAGTCCTGAACTGGGCCGATGAGCCTAGAGACCAATTAATGCGGCACTTCCGAATTGGATGCGGAATTGCGGCTAGCCCCCCCAACCCCCCGACCCCTGACCCATCCCCCCCAGTCCTTGAAAAAAATTCTCTTCACCGGTCCCCGGGCCAAAAAAGGTTGGGGACCCTTGCTGTAGGGAACTATCAGTCCATAGTCACCATCAAATGAACTTGAAACTTATAAATGGAGGATCTTGTGCACATTCTTGTTCTTTATGCAAGACAGCTAGAAATCATTCTGATTCTAGGATCCTCATAACTGTTCCTTGAACTAAAACCATGCAGCGCCTGAGTACATACCGCAGCCAACCTGCATGCATGTATATGAGCGCACACGCATACGCACTGACAGCCAGAGTCACCACGCACGTTCCCCTCCCCTCACATATGTGCACGTGCACAAAGAGCAGTGCACGTGCACAAAGAGCAGGGCACTTCAGAATGTACTGGGGTAGGTGGCAGTTAAAGGTACGTGCTGGATGCCCCCCCAAACTTTGCATCCTAGGCATGTGCCTACCCTGACTACCCCTAGTTCCGGCCTTGGGTGGCCCACTTGATTACACAGTAGAGTGGCCCCCTCTGGCATTTGCCTGAATCGACAGATTACTAGTCCGGGCCTGCCCAAAACTGTCCCTGTCAAATTCCCACCTCGTTGCTATAATGACTACAATGAAAATAATGTCATGGAATGTGAGGTATGGGGGACACAATAAAATGAAGACTAGAATTTGACTTTATTCGTAGGTATAGTCCTCAGATAATCTTCCTACAAGAGACCCATTTGGTGGGCACAAAAACATTAGCACTGAAATAACCTTGGGTAGGTTCGATGTACCACTCCCCCTTCTCTATGTAACGAAATAAAGCAGCAGCACTCCAGTATTTTTGAAAAATTGCAAAAACTTTACTCACATGCCATAGGCAACGTTTCGGGCTACACAGGCCCTTTGTCAAGCCCTGTGTAGCCCGAAATGTTGCCTATGCTATGGCATGTGAGTAAAGTTTTTGCAATTTTTCAAAAATACTGGAGTGCGGCTGCTTTATTTCGTTACATGAATACATTGCCCTGGCAGGGGGTACGGCTTGCACCCGGGGCTGCAAGGAGCCTAATCCGCTTTTGAAGCACACTTTTTCTACTATCACTCCCCCTTCTCTAGTTACTCCAGAGAGGTGTCTATATTATTAGTAAAGTTGCTGTACAGTGTTAGCCAGTAAACATAAGCTCATAGGTCACAAGACCAACAAAAAGGAATATCAATCTATGTGTGAGGAGTCAAAGTCATTTAAGAGGGAATCTGTAAAAGACAAGCAGATAAGGTACAAGATAATGTGGCTCAAAGAGGCTGAATATAAATTAGGGCTGAATTATTGGAGTGTAGACTCAAAGGAATTACATATAATCTTAGTCCATATCCAGACTTGTTGGTATTTGTGACCTGGTTCAGTTCTTTCTTAGTCCACATAATTAGCCATAAATCCAAGGCCCACATTTAGTCCATTCTTCAGAGAATTGAAAGTTTCCATTAATTTGTATTCCCACACTTTTCTTTCATTATCTGTTATAAATTTGCCCTTATGAACCAAAATTCTTACATCCTTTATGGAGTGATGAGGCCATTGAAATGATTTCTTATTGGTGTGTCCAGTTTTTTATTGGTTTTAGTGAATCGGTGGTGTGTATTTCTCTTTCTCAGACTTTGCCCAGTCTCTCCTATATACAGTCCCCCTGTTATGCATTTAGTGCATTGCATTAAATACACCACATTGGAAGTAGAACAGTTGTAGTGACCATGGACACTGTATTCCTCTAATGTGTCTGGAATTAGTATTTTGTCTTTAGTCAGGATGTGTGGGCAGGTTTTGCATTGTTTTTTGCCACAGGGATATGTTCCATTTTTGGTGAGGTGCAATAAGGCACTTGTTGTTATTAGTGACTTTAGGTTAGAAGTCTGAATGTTGGGACTAGTGGGACTGGGAATGTGCTTTTGAGACTCTCGTCCTTATGAAGTGCACCTTGTAGATCTCTGGCTATTTTTCTGAGGGTCCTTAGTTGTGGATTGTATGTGACCACTAGGGGAATCTGATTTATTTTAGGTTTTTGTTTATACTGTAAAAGGTGACTTCTGGGAATCCTGGTGGCTGCATGAATGTATTGATCTACAATGATGGGGTTGTAGCCCCTGTTGATGAAGTCTGCTTTGAGTGTTTTGAGGTGGTGATTCCTTTCAGCTGTGTCTGAACATATACAATTGTATTGTAAAGCCTGACTGTAGATTGTTGAGTGTTTAGTGTGGTCAGGGTGAAAGCTGTCATACATCATCATCATCATCATCATCATTTATTTATATAGCGCTGTCAAGATACGCAGTGTTTTGTACATTAGATATGATGGTTTGTCCGTTGGCTTTTCACAGTGGAAAACATAATTTTGGACAAAAATGGCAGATATGTCTTCCTCCATGGTCCCTTACATGGGAAAAAAAACTCACTATAGTTAATGTTTCTGCCCCTCCCCCCACCTACGGAGGAATTCTTTGCAGAAGTAATGAGAAAAGCATTAAATCTACCCATTGCCCCCATTCTTCTTGTGGGAGATTTCAACACAGTGGCTGACACTGACCTAGATAAACTTCACCCCAGGACATCCACAGCACTTATATAATAAATGGGTCACTACCTTCAACCTAGTGCACCTTTGGAGAGTGCGTAACCCTGGGATAAAGCAATTCCCATGTTATTCCCCTGGGCATAATAACATGTCCAGAACTGATTTGGCATTGGGTTGCGCAGAAATGAATAAATGGGTACAAAAAGTAGAAATACTTACTAGAAGTATCTCAGAGCACCCCCTCTGTTTTATACCTTAACATACTCGCAGACCCCTGCAGAAAGTGTATGGAGGCTAAGCCCAAACTGGGCCAAACACACTCAAATAAATGACAAAATGATCAATAGTATTAAAAACTTTATTGCTCTGTTAACACTAAGTGGGATACATTCAAAGCTTATATTTGGGGAGAATTTATTAGTAATATCAAGGCACTCACAAAGAGCACCCCATGGAACAAACGCATCAACAATGGCAAAATATCCAAATAGCACTAAAACTTGCTCAAATAGAACTGAAAAAACACATACTTTCCAAAAAACAAATATATTTGAACATGGGGACAAGAATGGAAAGTGGCTAGCAATGCTAGCAAAAGAAAATGCAGCCAGTATGGTAATCCCAGCAGTAAGATTATCAAATGGGGTAACAGTTTCCACCCTGGCAGAAATAAATCAGAGATTTATAGAATTTTACTCACACTTATAGCCATAAGCTGAGCACCACCCCTGTTGAGATAAGGGACTATCTGAGGGACAAAGATATACCAGAACTGAAGGAGCAACACGTTACTGAGCTTGCCAGGGAAATCACACAAACAGAGGTAGAATTGGCCATAGCGGCATTCCCATCAGGAAAAACTCCAGGCACAGACGGCTTACTAATGAGTGGTATAAGCAGCATGTCAAGTTAATTGCACCTATTCTGACAAATCTATATAATGGGATGCAAGAGGGAGTACCATTACCAGCCTCGGTGACAGAAACACTAATAATTCTGATACTAAAATCTGGCAAGGATCCACTAGAATGTACCTCATACAGACCCATTGCACTTATTAATGCATATGTGAAAATATTGACGAAGGTACTGGCAATACACCTAGGACCAGTACTTTCTAACATAATCTCCCCAGACCAAATAGGCTTCATGCCCGGATGCACCACAGAAATAAATATTAGAAGGCTGTTTACAAATATCACCATAGCTCAAAACTAGGGATGTAGCGAACGTCGGAAAAAAAGTTCGCGAACATATTCGCGAACTTGCGCAAAAATGCGAGCGGTTCGCGAACGGTTCGCGAACCCCATAGACTTCAATGGGAAGGCGAACTTTAACATCTAAAAAAGACATTTCTGGCCAGAAAAATGATTTTAAAGTTGTTTAAAGGGTGCAACGACCTGGACAGTGGCATGCCAGAGGGGGATCAAGGGCAAAAATGTATCTGAAAAATCTGCCTGTGTGTGCTTGGAAGAGATAGTGTAGGGGGAGAGCTGTTAGTGATTTCAGGGACAGATGATAGTAAGTTTGCTGGCTAGTAATCTGCTTGATACTGCTCTGTATTGGAGGGACAGAAGTCTGCAGGGATTTGAGGGACATTTTAGCTTAGGTAGCTTTGCTGGCTAGTAATCTACTGTTCTCTTTAAACAACTGCCATACGTTGCCCTTGTAGGCATTGTTTGCCCAGTTTTTTTGGACGCAGCCACTGAAGCACAGTTGCCAGAAAAAATATGCCATATAAATGCTGAAAATAGTCATTTTTCACCATACGTTGACCTTGTAGACATTGTTTGCCCAGTTTTTTTTGGACGCAGCCACTGAAGCACAGTTGCCAGAAAAAATATGCCATATAAATGCTGAAAATAGTAATTTTTCGCCATACGTTGACCTTGTAGACATTGTTTGCCCAGTTTTTTTGGACGCAGCCACTGAAGCACAGTTGCCAGAAAAAATATGCCATATAAATGCTGAAAATAGTCATTTTTTGCCATATACGTTGAGTCAACGTATGGCAAAAAATGACTATTTTCAGCATTTATGTGGCATATTTTTTCTGGCCTCTGTGCTTCAGTGGCTGCGGCCAAAAAAACTGGGCAAACAATGCCTACAAGGTCAACGTCGTTGACCTTGTAGGCATTGTTTGCCCAGTTTTTTTGGCCGCAGCCACTGAAGCACAGAGGCCAGAAAAAATATGCCATATAAATGCTGAAAATAGTCATTTTTTTGGTCGCAGCCACTGAAGCACAGTTGCCAGAAAAATTATGCCATATAAATGCTGAAAATATAAATTTTTTTGGTTGCAGCCACTGAAGCACAGAGGCCAGAAAAATTATGCCATATAAATGCAGAAAATATGCATTTTTTTGGTCGCAGCCACTGAAGCACAGTTGACAGAAAAATTATGCCATATAAATGCTGAAAATATAAATTTTTTTGGTTGCAGCCACTGAAGCACAGAGGCCAGAAAAATTATGCCATATAAATGGAGAAAATATGCATTTTTTTGGTTGCAGCCACTGAAGCACAGAGGCTAGAAAAATTATGCCATATAAATGGAGAAAATATGCATTTTTTTGGTTGCAGCCACTGAAGCACAGAGGCTAGAAAAATTATGCCATATAAATGGAGAAAATATGCATTTTTTTGGTTGCAGCCACTGAAGCACAGAGGCCAGAAAAATTATGCCATATAAATGGACAAAATATGCATTTTTTTGGTTGCAGCCACTGAAGCACAGAGGCTAGAAAAATTATGCCATATAAATGGACAAAATATGCATTTTTTTGGTTGCAGCCACTGAAGCACAGAGGCCAGAAAAATTATGCCATATAAATGCAGAAAATATGCATTTTTTTGGTTGCAGCCACTGAAGCACAGAGGCCAGAAAAATTATGCCATATAAATGCAGAAAATATGCATTTTTTTGGACGCAGCCACTGAAGCACAGTTGCCAGAAAAAATATGCCATTTAAATGCTGAAAATAGTAATTTTTCGCCATACGTTGACCTTGTAGACATTGTTTGCCCCGTTTTTTTGGACGCAGCCACTGAAGCACAGAGGCCAGAAAAAATTAAACCAGTAGGGTTTGCACCCTAGTTTGTAACGGTGGCGGAGGGAGGAGGACGCTAAAGGACAGCTGTGTGTGGAGTCATGAGGCTTGAAGAGAAGGACAGCTGCATAGAAGTCAGAACAAGTCTTCCGGCGTGCAGTAACCCTCCGAGATCCACCCCTCATTCATTTTAATAAAGGTCAGGTAATCGACACTTTTGTGACCTAGGCGAGTTCTCTTCTCAGTTACAATCCCTCCTGCTGCACTGAAGGTCCTTTCTGAGAGCACACTTGAGGCTGGGCAAGACAAGAGGTTCATGGCAAATTGTGACAGCTCTGGCCACAGATCAAGCCTGCGCACCCAGTAGTCCAGGGGTTCATCGCTCCTCAGAGTGTCGATATCTGCAGTTAATGCCAGGTAGTCCGCTACCTGCCGGTCGAGGCGTTCTTTGAGGGTGGATCCAGAAGGGTTGTGGCGCTGCCTTGGACAGAAAAACATTTGCATGTCTGATGTTACAGACCGGCCAAAGGGCTTTGTCCTTGCAGGTGTGCTCGTGGCAGGATTACTGGCACCTCTGCCCCTGGAATGTTGATGAGTTCCTGAAGTGACATCACCCTTAAAAGCATTGTACAACATGTTTTGCAGGCTGGTTTGTAAATGCCGCATCTTTTCGGACTTGTGGTATGTTGGTAACATTTCTGACACTTTATGCTTGTACCGAGGGTCTAGTAGCATTGCGACCCAGTACAGGTCCTTCTCCTTAAGCCTCTTGATACGGGGGTCCTTCAACAGGCATGACAGCATGAAAGACCCCATTCTCACAAGGTTGGATGCAGAGCTATCCATCTCCGCTTCCTCATTATCAAGGACTGCATCATCCACGGTCTCCTCCCCCCAGCCACGTACAAGACCAGGGGTCCCCAAAAGGTCACCACTAGCCCCCTGGGAAGCCTGCTCCTGTTGGTCCTCCTCCTCCTCCTCCACAAAGCCACCTTCCTCCTCTGACTCCACTTCTGGCACCTCTCCCTGCGTTGCAGCAGGTGCCTGGGTTCGTTCTGGTGATTCCGACCATAAATCGTGCGCTTCCAGCTCCTCGTCACGCTGGTCTACAGCCTCATCTGTCACTCGTCGCACGGCACGCTCCAGGAAGAAAGCGAAGGGTATTAGGTCGCTGATGGTGCCTTCGGTGCGACTGACCATATTTGTCACCTCTTCAAAAGGTCGCATGAGCCTGCAGGCATCGCGCATAAGCACCCAGTAACGGGGGAAAAAAATCCCCAGCTCTGCAGATCCAGTCCTACCACCCAGTTCAAAAAGGTACTCGTTGACGGCCCTTTGTTGTTGCAGCAGACGTTCCAACATAAGGAGCGTTGAATTCCAGCGAGTCTGGCTGTCAGAAATCAAACGCCTGACTGGCATGTTGTAGCGCTGCTGAATGTCAGCAAGGCGTGCCATGGCTGTGTAGGAACGTCTGAAATGGGCCGACACCTTTCTGGACTGGGTGAGAACGTCCTGGAATCCTGGGTACTTGGAGACAAAACGTTGGACTATTAAATTTAACACATGTGCCATGCAGGGCACATGTGTTAAATTTCCCAGTCTCAACGCTGCCAACAGATTGCTTCCATTGTCACACACCACTTTTCCGATCTGCAGTTGGTGTGGGGTCAGCCACCGATCGGCCTGTGACTGCAGAGATGACAGGAGTACAGATCCGGTATGGTTTTTGCTTTCCAGGCACGTCATCCCCAAGACAGCGTGACAACGGCGTACCTGGCACGTCGAATAGCCTAGGGGGAGCTGGGGGTGCACAGGTGTGGAGGAGGAGAAGGAGGACCCAGCAGCAGAGTAAGAAGAAGAAGAGGAAGAAGACGAGGTAGAGAGCGATGGAGGAGTAGAGGTGGTGGCAGAACCGCGTGCAATCCGTGGCGGTGACACCAACTCCACTGTTGTTGTTGTTGTTGAGCTACCCATTCCCTGCTTCCCATTCCCAGCCATTACCAAGTTCACCCAGTGGGCAGTGTAGGTGACATACCTGCCCTGACCATGCTTGGAGGACCATGCGTCAGTAGTCATATGGACCTTTGGCCCAACACTAAGTGACAGAGATGCGGTAACTTGGCTCTGCACATGTTGGTACAGGTGTGGTATTCCCTTTTTAGAAAAAAAATTGCGGCTGGGTACCTTCCACTGCGGTGTCCCAATTGCTACAAATTTGCGGAAGGCCTCAGAGTCCACCAGCTGGTATGGTAAAAGCTGGCGGGCTAAGAGTGCAGACAAGCCAGCTGTCAGACGCCGGGCAAGGGGGTGACAGTCAGACATTGGCTTCTTACGCTCAAACATGGCCTTCACAGAAACTTGGCTGGTGGCAGATGACTGGGAATGGGAACAGGTGGTCAAGGTGGAAGGCGGAGTGGAGGGTGGTTCAGATGGGTCAAGGAGAGCAGAGGTAGAGCAGTAAGATGCTGGACCAGAAGGAGTGTGGCTTTTAGTTTGCCTGTTGCCTTTGAGGTGTTGCTCCCAAAGTGCTTTGTGCTTGCCGCTCATGTGCCTTCGCATAGAAGTTGTACCTATGTGGCTGTTGGGCTTACCAAGGCTCAGTTTCTGACTGCACTCATTGCAAATTACAATGCTTTTGTCAGAGGCACACACATTAAAAAAATCCCACACTGCTGACTTTTTGGAAGTCTGCGATCTGGCGGTAACAGTAGAAGTTGGCGGCATTGGCGGCAATGGCGGGTGCGTTGGCCGGCTGAACACAGGTGCCGATACATGTTGTTGCCCTACTGATCCCTGCAGGCTGGCCTCCCTGCTTCTTCTAAGTCTTATTCTCCTACTGCCTCTCTGACTCTCCGTCTCTCCATCTGAACTACCCTCCTCTTGCTCTCTTCTACTAGGCACCCACAAAACATCAATCTCCTCATCATCATTCTCCTCAGATGCATCAATTTCTTCTGACACATCACAGAAGGAAGCAGCAGCGGGGACCTCCTCCTCCTCCTCATCACTCATCATTATGTCCATCTCTGTCGTGTTCTCTGCCAGAATTAAATCTGGTGTAACGTCCTCATCTCCTTCATCTTCTTCTGCCAATAATGGTTGCGCATTACTCAGTTCAAGAAACTCATGGGAAAATAACTCCTCTGACTCCAGTGAAGAAGGGGCACCGGTGGTGGAGGAAGTGTTACGTGGGGTGGCCATAGCAGTGGAGGATGAGGAGGATGTTGTGGTAAAGTTAGAAACGGTAGAGGATGGGGTGTGCTGTGTAAGCCAGTCAACTACCTCTTCAGCATTTTGGGAGTTCAGGGTCATTGGCTTTTTAAAACTGGGCAATTTGCTAGGGCCACAGGATTGCATAGCAGCACGGCCCCTAGCACGGCCTCTGCGTGGCGGCCTGCCTTTGCCTGGCATTATTTTTAAAAAAACAACAACAACAAAAACTCAGTTGGTTTTTCTGGAAACGATAATACACACAGCTAGATGGCAGTTTGAAGAAAACAGTGTGCAAATAATGCCTACAAGATCAACGTATACACTACTACAGCGGTGGATACGGATTACGTAAAATATATGAATGCTGCTTGAAAAAAAGTAACTCAAGTGGTTTTTCTAGAGACGATAATATTATCAATATTTAGACAAAATGTGAACAAGCTAGATGGCGGTTTGAAGAAAACACTGTGCAAATAATGCCTACAAGGTCAACGTATACACAGCGGTGGATACGGATTACGTAAAATATAAGAATGCTGCTTGAAAAAAAGTCACTCCGGTGTTTTTTCTGGAGACGGTAATATTATGGATATTTAGACAGAATGAGAACACGGTCACACAGCTAGATAGCAGTTGGTTGAATAACACACTGGGCAAAAAATGCCTACAGGGCAAATAATGCCTACAAGGTCAACGTATACACAGCGGTGGATACGGATTACGTAAAATATAAGAATGCTGCTTGAAAAAAAGTCACTCCGGTGTTTTTTCTGGAGACGGTAATATTATGGATATTTAGACAGAATGAGAACACGGTCACACAGCTAGATAGCAGTTGGTTGAATAACACACTGGGCAAAAAATGCCTACAGGGCAAATAATGCCTACAAGGTCAACGTATACACAGCGGTGGATACGGATTACGTAAAATATAAGAATGCTGCTTGAAAAAAAGTCATTCCGGTGTTTTTTCTGGAGACGGTAATATTATGGATATTTAGACAGAATGAGAACACGGTCACACAGCTAGATAGCAGTTGGTTGAATAACACACTGGGCAAAAAATGCCTACAGGGCAAATAATGCCTACAAGGTCAACGTATACACAGCGGTGGATACGGATTACGTAAAATATAAGAATGCTGCTTGAAAAAAAGTCACTCCGGTGTTTTTTCTGGAGACGGTAATATTATGGATATTTAGACAGAATGTGAACACGGGCACACAGCTAGATAGCAGTTGGTTGAATAACACACTGGGCAAAAAATGCCTACAGGGCAAATAATGCCTACAAGGTCAACGTATACACAGCGGTGGATATGGATTACGTAAAATATAAGAATGCTGCTTGAAAAAAAGTCACTCCGGTGTTTTTTCTGGAGACGGTAATATTATGGATATTTAGACAGAATGTGAACACGGTCACACAGCTAGATAGCAGTTGGTTGAATAACACACTGGGCAAAAAATGCCTACAGGGCAAATAATGCCTACAAGGTCAACGTATACACAGCGGTGGATACGGATTACGTAAAATATAAGAATGCTGCTTGAAAAAAAGTCACTCCGGTGTTTTTTCTGGAGACGGTAATATTATGGATATTTAGACAGAATGTGAACACGGGCACACAGCTAGATAGCAGTTGGTTGAATAACACACTGGGCAAAAAATGCCTACAGGGCAAATAATGCCTAAAAGGTCAACTTATACACTACTACAGCGATGGATACGGATTACGTAAAATTTATTATGGCTGCTTGAAAAAAGTCACTCCGGTGTTTTTTCTGGAGACGGTAATATTATGGATATTTAGACAGAATGTGAACACGGTCACACAGCTAGATAGCAGTTGGTTGAATAACACACTGGGCAAAAAATGCCTACAGGGCAAATAATGCCTAAAAGGTCAACTTATACACTACTACAGCGATGGATACGGATTACGTAAAATTTATTATGGCTGCTTGAAAAAAGTCACTCCGGTGTTTTTTCTGGAGACGGTAATATTATAGATATTTAGACAGAATGTGAACACGGTCACACAGCTAGATAGCAGTTGGTTGAATAACACACTGGGCAAAAAATGCCTACAGGGCAAATAATGCCTAAAAGGTCAACTTATACACTACTACAGCGATGGATACGGATTACGTAAAATTTATTATGGCTGCTTGAAAAAAGTCACTCCGGTGTTTTTTCTGGAGACGGTAATATTATGGATATTTAGACAGAATGTGAACACGGTCACACAGCTAGATAGCAGTTGGTTGAATAACACACTGGGCAAAAAATGCCTACAGGGCAAATAATGCCTAAAAGGTCAACTTATACACTACTACAGCGGTAGTAAAATAAAAAAAAGTTAAATAAAAAAAGAATGAATATTAAAAAAAAAAAAATTAAAGTTGGTGCTGCTGAACTACTAGGAGCAGCAGATTAGCACACCAGTCCCACTCCCCAACACTGCTAGACTAATAGCACTGGGCTCTTATAGTAGTAGTAGTAGTAGTAGTAGTAGTAGTAGTAGTAGTAAAACAACAAAAAAATAAATAAAAGCAGTCCTTACAAGGACTATTGCTATTGCAGCAGTCAGCAGATGAGATCAGAAGCAGGACAGCTGCCCACTGCAGCTACATACAGAGCACTGCAGTAGAAGGTAGATTACTAGCCAGCAAAGCTACCTAAGCTTAAATGTCCCTCAAACCCCTGCAGACTTCTGTCCCTCCAATAACAGAGCAGTATCAAAACGATTACTAGCCAGCAAACTTTCAACTGTCCCTGAAATCACTAACAGGCAGCAGCTCTCTCCCTACACTATCTCTTCAGCACACACAGGCAGAGTGAAAAAAAGCTGCAGGGCTTCGGTTTTTATAGGGAAGGGGAGTGGTCCAGGGGAGAGCTTCCTGATTGGCTGCCATGTACCTGCTGGTCTGGGGTGAGAGGGCAAAAAAAAGCGCCAACAATGGCGAACCCAAAATGGCGAACGTCGCGCGACGTTCGCGAACTTCCGGCGAGCGCGAACACCCGATGTTCGCGCGAACAAGTTCGCCGGCGAACAGTTCGCGCCATCTCTACTCAAAACAACCAGGGCAGCAGGGTGATCGCCTCTCTGGATAATGAAAAGGTCTTTGACTCTGTGGAATGGGAGTATTTGTGGGCCACGATGAACAGAGTGGGAATAAATCCAACATACACAAAATGGGTATAAGCACTTCATCAATCTCTCGTAGCCAAGCTGAGCACCAATACAAAACTATCCTACCCTTTCTCAATCAATAGAGGCACCAGACAGGGCTGCTCCCTGTCCCCTTTACTATTCACAATCACCATGGAGCCTGTGGTCTGCTATATTAGAGCATCAAAGGAAACAGAAGGGCTAAAATTAGTAGACGTAACCAAATTCATTTCAATGTATGCAGATGACAGCCTTCTATACCTACCTAACCCAAACCAGGCACTAACAAGTGTGTTAGATATTATCAACACTCATACAAATTACTCTGGCCTCAAGATAAACTGGTCCAAATATAATACTTTTCCCCATAGACACCCTCCCACATAACAGTCCTCAACAAACACAAGGTATCAAATGGGTGGACACTTTCAAATATTTAGGGGTATCATTGATTTCTTTATTGGATACAAGTTGGTTACATGTATACATATGAATGGTTATTGTTATTTAGATACTTTGTAACTAAATGTTCAATAGATGGTTCTGTTTTAATAGCTTTAAAAGGAAGTCCAAGT